>JBBPCX010000040.1:33423730-33484141 GCA_037974365.1 Hydrocynus forskahlii | reverse complement strand
ACACACACACACACACACACACACACACACACACACACACACACACACACACACACACACACACACACACAAATCCCATTTGCATGTCCACAGGGAAGCTTCACAGCACTCACTTCTTTAACTGTTTCTGACAAGGACCCCAGGGTCTTCTTCAGCACCTCGGAGGTCCGCACTGTTTCTGATTCAATGTTTTTCTGAAAAATAAAAAGGGAAAAAAAAAAAAGATACTTAGTTAATTAATTAAAAACAAACCACAGCAATATATGTTAATCATGACACAGCTGTATCACACTAGAATCTGAACTGAGATCCAGAGAATCTACTGATACTAACTCCAGTGAATTAAGGCACGTCCCCATTACAAATATGACTTCTTTTAGGCTTTTGCACGGTGTGTGTATGCATATTTTATATAGGACACAAAGGCAAACAAAGTACAAGTTACATTATTGCGTTCAGTAAAATCAAGTAGTTTCCATATACTAATGTGGACAGTACAATGGGTCGCAATCGTAGAGCTCAGTGACTGTAATAGTGGCACTATATTAGGGTGCCATTACTGAAACAAGTCAGTGTCTAGGAGAACCAACAGTGGTTATATTACAAAATACCCTTTTTAAACAAAATATACTATTTTTACACATAGTGATCAAAAAGCCACTATCCTCTGCTGTTAAACTCAATATAAATAGCAAATCAATAAATTTATAAACAGACAGTACAGTGCAGAACCTTTAGGCTGCTGAGAAAATTAGATCTTACATAAGATCTGAGCAGTAAGCCATTATTTGCTCATAGAAAGACCAATATTAGAATAAAAATTAATAAAATTAATCCAGCACAGTTTCAACCCTTTTCACTATAATCAGCTCTTCATTAAGTCAAACCAGGTATGGTAGGAATGGAATGGAACAAATCCATGCAATGTCTGGGGGCTTCGTGGAGAAATCAGGAATCTTCTCTTAACCATCTCCCAAAATATCAAAAAGATTTTTAGCTAAAACTTCTGCACAGTGCTGTATCCATATGAAGTATCACAATATGAAATTAAAGCATATTTCAACCAATACAGGAGACTGATTCAAAACATTTTTTAAACCTAAGCGTCCCCAAATCTTTGGATGAACTGTGCATCTCCCATTTATCATCTCCACTCCTTTTTTTCAGGGAATGAGATTTGCTCAGCAGTTTGTCTCCACTTCCTGCTGGAAAAAGGAAACAGGACTTCAAGAGGTCACACAAGTCCACTCACGTATTTCCTCCTGGCCTGCTGGAGTGCCTCCGACTCCTCCAGTCGCTGGGCCTCCTCCCTGAACTTCCGAATATTCTCCTTCATCTCCTTGTTTTTGCTCAGCTCCTGCTTCAGAGTGTCCATAAACTCGCCCAGAAAACTTCTGCGCCCTCCAGAGGCATAACGATGCTGAGGGAGCACAAAGTATGATTGTATACTTGTACAACTGATACAACTCCGTAATCATTACTCAGTAAGATATTGACCCGACATACAGTGGGGGAAATAATGATTTGGTCCCCTGCTGAATTTGTAAGTTTACTCTCATTTATGAGGTAGTTTCACTTTTATGGAGAGAGACAGAATGTCAACCAAAAATCAGGAAAAAACATGTTACATAAAAGTTGTTAATTGATTTGCACGTCACTGAGTGAAATAAGTATTTGATCCCCTATAACCCACCCAGACTTTTGGCTCCCACATGCTGGCTGTGTGTCCATATTGCACACAGATTACAATCAATCTATCAATTACAGATACTCCTGATCTTAACTCCTTATGTGTATAAAGCACACCTGTCCACAGAATCAGTTTCTTCCATTCCAACCTCTCCACCACCATGGGCAAGACCAAAGAGCTGTCAAAGGACGTCAGAGACAAGATTGTAGACCTGCACGAGGCTGGAATGGGTTACAAGACCATCAGCAAGAAGCTTGGTGAGGAGGTGACAACTGCTGGTGCGATTATTTAGAAATGGAAGAAATATAAAATGACTATCAACTGCCCTCAGTCTGGAGCTCCGTGCAGTATCTTGCTGAGGACGATCATGAGAATGGTGAGGGATCAGCCCAGAACTACACGGGAGGAGCTTGTTAATGATCTGAAGGCAGTTGGGACCACAGTCACTAAGGACACTATTGCTAACACACTATATCACAATGTACTGAAATCTTGTAATGGGAACCTCCTTCCCTTAGCCAGAACACTGAAGATGGGTTGTGAGTCTTCCAGCATCACAGTGACCCAAAACATACTGCCAAGGTAGCAAAGGAGTGGCTAAAGAAGAGGCACATTAAAGTCCTGGAGTGGCCTAGCCAGTCTCCAGACCTCAGTCCTATAGAACATCTGTGGAGGAGCTGAAGCTTTGAGTTGCCAAACAGCAGCCAAGAAATCTAAAGGATTTAGAGAGTTTCTGTAAAGAGGAGAGGGCCAAAATCCTTCCTGAGATGTGTGCAAACCTGGTGACCGACTACAAGAAACATCTTACTGCTGTGCTTGCCTTCAAGTGTTTCTCCACCCAGCACTAAGTCATGTTTGGATGTCAAACCCTTATTTCACTCAGTGAAATGCAAATCAATTAAAAAATTTTATGTAACAGGCTTCTTCTTGATTTTTGGTTCATATTCTGTCTCTCTACATAAAAAATGAAACTACCTCATTAATTAGAGACTGTTCACTTTTTTGTAAGTCAGCAAACTTAGAAATTCAGCAGGGGATCAAATAATTATTCCCCCCACTGTAGCTCACAAAGAAGGGATATGAGGGACAACTCAGTGGTTCAGAGCTCTGTGTCAAAGCAACAGTGCATCATCTGATCCAACAGGCAACCATTCAGAAACTCCTGCCACTCTCACCACAAACCATACAAAAATAGGTGATGTACCTGTACAGCCCATGCCTGCCCTCCCAGGACCCTGGCTGTGTTGAACGTTGAGCTTAAACATGCTGTGGATAGAATTCTTCTTCTGAGCAAGAGCTGAAAAGCAAAATCCACAACATGTTACATTTACAGACAATTTTACACTATTCATTTCAGTTCATGTATTTGTCTGGTACTTTATTATAGCAGACCTATTTGGAAAGCATAGCCCATTTCCTTTTCGTTCATACAAGGCTTGATGAGCCAATGGGCATGCTCGGACAATTTGTTTTCTTCATACAGTGGTATATTTTAAAAATGTACGATTATTCTTAGTTTTAACCTGCTTCTGAAAGTATATAGTAAGGGTCCACCAATATGGGAAAGGTAGGCACCCGGAGACAATATAAGATATAATATAATGAGTCAAAATACAAATAACACTCCCCAGAAAACACTCTGTACTAAATACAGTACACTATATACAGCGCTTTGAAAAAGTATTTGCACTCTTCCGACACTTAAATGTTTACCAAACAAATTTAAATTTTAGACAAAGATAACCCAAGTAAACACAAAATGCAGTTTTTAAGTGATTTTATTTATTAAGAAAAAAAACTATGCAAACCTACATGGCCCTATGTGAAAAAGTAATTGCCCCCCTTGTAAATTCAGTAGGTAACTTTGGTTATAATCAGATTTTTTGGACAGCAGAGTGCAGTTTCACTAGCCACACCCAGGCCTGATTACTGCCAGACCTGTTGAATCAAGAGATCACTTCAAAAGTAGGTTTAAAGAGCCCAAAAAAGGAAGACATCATGCCAGGATCTAAAGAAATTCAGGAACAGATAATTAATTCATTGATAAGTACTTGACATCTATTGGTCTGGAAAAGGTTACAAAATCATTTCTAAAGCTTTGGGACTCCAGCAAACCACGGTGAAGGTCATTATTTACAAATGGAGAAAACATGGAACAGTGGTGAACCTTCCTAGAAGTGGCCAGCCAAAAAAAATTACCCCAAGAGCGCAGCGACAACTCATCCAAGAAGTCAGAAAAAAACCCAGAACAACATCTAAAGAACTGCAGGCCCCACTTGCCTCAGTTAAGGTCAGTGTTCATGACTCATCCATAAGAAAGAGACTGGGCAAAAATGGCATGCATGGCAGAGTTCCGAGGTGAAAACCACTGCTGACCAAAAAGAACATAAAGACTCATCTCACTTTTGTCAAAAAACATCTTGGTGATCCCCATTTGAGACAATATTCTGTGGACTGACAAAACAAGAGTTGAACTTTTTGGGAGGTGTGCATCCCGTTACATCTGGCGTAAAAGTAACACAGTATTTCAGAAAAAGAAAATCCCCAAAGTCATGGTGGTGGTAGTGTGATGGTCTGGGGCTGCTTTGCTGCTTCAGGACCTGGACAACTTGCTGTGATTTATAGAACCATGAATTCTGCTCTCTACCAAAAAATCCTGAAGGAGAATGTGCGGCCATCGGTTTGTGACCTCAAGCTGAAGCGCACTTGGGTTCTGCAGCAGGACAATGAACCAAAACACACCAGCAAGTCCACCTCTGAATGGCTTAAAAAAACAAAACAAAATGAAGGTTTTGGAGAGGCCAAGTCAAAGTCCACACTTGAATACAGTTGTGATGCTATGGCATGACCTTAAAATGTGGTTCATGCTCGGAAACCCTCCAATGTGGCTAAATTAAAACAATTATGCAAAGAAGAGTGGGCCAAAATTCCTCCACAGCGATGTGAAAGACTCCCTGCCAGTCATCGCAAACGCTTAATTGCAGTTGTTGCTGCTAAGGGTGGCACCACAAGGTTTAGGGTGCAATTACTTTTCACATAGGGCCTTGTAGGTTTGGATAGTTTTTTTCCTTAAATAAAATCATTTTGTGTTTACTTGGGTTATCTTTGTGTAATATTTAAATTTGTTTGACAATATGAAACATTTAGGTGCGACAAACATGCAAAAAAAAAATCAGGAAGGGGCAACTACTTTTTCACAGCACTGTGCACAAAATGTTGTGGTCAGTAAAAGACATGAATATAAAGTAGATAAAGACATAAAATTACTACTGAAGTAGTTCACTAATTAACACAAATAGGGGTTTGGTGTTGTACTCTATAAGAAGTCTGTTATTGCACATAGTATTTGCGTAATCAGTGATATTGTCCATAAGACTACTGCGCATTGTAATGGATTACGATGGATGTAAATTTTGCAAAAAGATACACATAGTCAAAGATATATATTTAGTCGAAGACATAAAATTTGCAAAAAGACACACATAGTCGAAGATGGATCCGTGTGTGAGTAGTAGTGTTGGAGCTGTGTAGTGCTGGAATTGTGAAATGGTGTAGTTGTGTGGTGTTTACATGATAAAGTTCACGCATGTTAAGCAGGTGATGGTGATGAAGGACAGAGAGAATGAATGAATGAATGAACGGGGTCTTAACATCTGCAATGCGGGTTTTAGAGAGAAGAAACGCGTAACAGCCAAACTCCCCGAGACTAACTCAGCCTCACAGAGCTGTTTCCCCATCGTTGCGTTATTTTAACAACTCAACCGAAAAATTCTGAAGAAACTGTGGATACAGGAGCATAAACCTCACCTCAGAACATCGACACAAGGACGCCGCCATCTTTCACTCAACTTGCGTCATCGGCCAAGGTCAGCTGATGTCTGACGTCATCGGAAGGGGGCAGTGTGGTTATAACGATCCAATACACACACGAATAAAAGCGCTTAATATATAAAAGATATTATTCATGGTATACTCTCTCTTTCTCACTATATATATATACCTACGTATCTACATACCTACATACACACATTTATACCTACCATTACACCAACAGAGATTTAATTGACATCACATGGGTTTATATATCCAAGATATCTTGGCATTAAGATTGTGTCAGCATAATCAGTAGCTCCATGCATCCAAAAACAAAGATTCATTTTAGTTTTTAGCCATATGGTTTAAACAATATATGTGGAGGCAAGCTCAGAAACATGTGGACCAAGTGACATTTAAAAACAGAGATATGAACATTAACTGGTTCATTTTAGGCTAAGTTTTAGTAGAATTTACCAACTCAAAGTCTACATAGTTTACACATCTACAGCTCTGTAGGCCTGAGGTTTTGTGTTTCCCTCCCCCAACACATCTGATTCAGCTCAAAAAGCACTCAATCATTAGCTAATGATGTGACTCCTGTGTAGGAAAACCAAAGTGCAGAGCAGGAACAGGGAAACACTGCTGACTATACAAGCATTCCATACTATCCTGTCATTCCATGACCTCAGGGTTTCGTATCTGATAAGATCGTTTATTTTCCTTTGCTGTGATCTCTGTGGCCTTGATGGCATTTATTTTTAAAGGAAGTTACTTTACAGTAAAAGTAAATATGAATGAGTGAAGGCCAAACAGCTGAGCTTAGTAAAGTACACAGCGTTCTGTACTGACGTAATGATTAAAAACGCATTAAAAAAACGTATGATATATGAATGTGTGGAACATACAGAGATTGCCATTCGACTACAATCCTTTCTGCTAGTTGTGCAATACCTCATTTAAAGCTGAGTTATAACTTCAGTTATTATTTAAATGATCCAAGGCTTTTTAGTGATATGCAACTATAAAAATTCAAAGAATTAGTTGATTCCTCAAAGAGCCCCTATCATAGGATATATTTTTTCTAGCTTTATTTTCTTTATATAACACAGTCTAATAAATAAACCATTCACTCTCCAATCCACACAGCCCATTTATAGCGACTAAATATCAAGAAAAGTCTGTGGTTTATGGTTTGTGATGTCACATATATACATCAGTAGAACCTACAGCAGCTTATCTCTGAACACCCATAATGAACTTATAACCAGTGTTTTGAGAGCTTTTTAAATAGGGTACAATACAAAACAACCAATCAGGATAGAGGAGATTTACTTCTTAAAGGCACAGTAAGAAAAACAGTATGTTTAAGTCTGTGAGATAAGATGAAGTACAAAAACACCCCAAATGCCATAAGAATAACTCAGAGAAAACAATAAAAAGCAATAAAGATGTAGGATATGGGTTCATCTTATCTTTAAATGTTTTTTAAACATTTTCAAGATGAAACGATTCTTCTTCACGATACTGTATCTTCATCGATTGTTTATACTGAACTGCTGCTGATAATTTGCGCACAATTATATTTCAGTATTCTGTTTGTTCCCCACTTGACTGCTGATGCAACAGTTTTTGGATGTTAAAAGTTATCTTTTGTACTAAATCGTACATTGTTTACTTCTAGTTTAGAGTTTCTATCTATATTTTATGTATAATCTATGAGTCTTTTAGTTCTCTGTAAAGTCTCACTGTACATGTGTATATAGCTGGGATGACAATAAAGTTTACTTTGACTTTGACTTTGATAGGCAACAGGCTGTATATAGTCCTTTAAAATAGCGGCCCCCAGTCTTTTTCACACCATGGACAAGTTTTACATTGGACCAGGGGGACTACATAACAAAACACAATAAAGTGCATAATATATGATTTGATAAGACGATAAACCTTTATTAGATCCACAAGTGAGAAATTTGCATTGTCAAGGCAGAAAGTGAACGGTACAGAGGTCAGAGCAGCGAAAGAAAAAAAAAAAAGAATAAAATAACAACAATACCAACAGTAAAGTATGAAATGTACACTATACAATCTAGAAATGTAAACATATAAAATAATTACATATGCAATGTAAATACAACCACGTGGACAAGAGGGCGTTTTTTTTCATATTGTGCTTTTTTAATAAGGTAAATGTAAGAGTAATACATTATAAAATAAAATAAAGATACATTCTGAAAAAATGGGTTTATTCTTTCTGTGAGGTCCGGTACCAAATGAGCCACGGCCTGCTCATCGGCCTGGTGGCTGGAGATCCCTGCTTTGAAAGACCTTATGAAGTTGGATCTGTGTATCATCAAAAAGGGTTCCTCTATCATGGAACATTTAGAGAACCTTATTTTCTAGGTGCTTGCTGATAGAACTTTGATGATTACAGACTCCTAACATGTCCTTTAAATGCATTTTTACAATACAAACACACACTCAGATTCACACTTATTGCATCTGAGTTGTAACTTTAGTTCAGTTTTGCCTGTCACACCCTACAGCAGCCTGTGACTGAGTTAATCTTTAGCGTTAAAGCCAACACCCAGGGTGATGAACTAACCATGCAAGATACTTCACATCTCAGTGGGCCTGTCACTGCAGCAACAGATAGAAGGGGAAGTACCACATGTCAGCAAAACAGTCCAGTTTTAATCACAGTTGGAGAGTAGCTTTGGACCATAGTAGTTTGTTGGACCTTTTTATTTTGCTCAATTACATGAGGCCCCTGATCTCAGATTACGTACCTGGGAATTAATAGTAATTTTCACCAGTCCATACTGAACTCTTCTGAATGTCTGTATGCCTTACTTGCCAAATACCATCACCGGTATCTTGAAGAAGAGAAAATACAGAATATATTTAGTGTGAATGTTAATTGTCCTACATCACCATAGCAAAACACCCAATTCTACATATTACTGAAAAATAACCCTCTTTAAGGATAGGGATGGACTTTTTACATATTCAGTCTCTGGTGACGCATTCTCTGGGTGGGTAGGATGGCCCTTCCTCTCCCCACAATTCTAGTTAACACAAGGATCTGCTAGGCAGTATAATAGAATTAGCAGTTAGTGTTCTCCTCCAAGTGTGCTGAGCTGACTAATGACTGCCTTAATGCAGCCTGAAATGATGCAATGGCACTTCACGTGTCTCAAAGGAAGCAAGGGCCAACCCACTTCCTCCCAGACTGATGGCATCATGTATTGGGGAGACCTAACACACAATGAAAATGTACATAACCAAATTAGAGAGAAATAAAAAAGTCACGGAATTTACTTTATTCAAGTACATCATTTTTTACACAAATTACCACTGTCTAAAATAACCTAAAAATGAAAAATGAAAAAATTATTGTCTCCAGCTGTGACAATATAGTACTAACTTTTACTGCCAAAACAAAGACAAATTGGTTGCTGTAATATATTTTATCCACGTGGAAGATTCTATACAGATTTAAATCAAGTAAATGTATTGCATAACTTTGCATTGCTTTTTATAGAGACCTTTATAAGACCAGCCTTGGAAAAAAGGAGGAAACATAGGACTATCCCAACAAATTCCATCATCACATGCAAATTCAGACTGATTCCACTATATGCCACCTGCTCATTCATAGTTTCTTCTGAAATCAAAGACATTAGTAGAGAGTTTGACCCCATGCTCTAACAGCCTTCACTCTTTTGGGAAGAGACTAGATACTGGAACATTGCTGTGAGGATTTGATTGCATGCAGTGATGTTGAGTAGTTCTTGACCAGTCCAACTCATCAGTGGTGCTCCATCACTCCAGAGAATGCAGTTCACTGCTCCTCAGCTAGTGGGGGACTTCACTCCCCTCTAGCTGATGCCTGGTCACCTTGTTCTGTAGGCGATGGTCAGGTCCAAAATGTCCGAAATGTCTTGGTATGCTGAAGCATTAAGATTTCCCTTCACTGGCAGCAAGGAGCCTTGCCCAAACCACTGAAAAACAGGTGTGTCCCAATACTTTTGTCAGTACAGCACACTGCTGCACAGAAGGCGTGTTTGAGCCCCCCTAGCGGACGGTATGGGAACGCTCCCCCGGACTCCTCCCCTTCTGCAGAGTCGAGAGATCCCTCTTCCTGCGGTCAGCTATATGTGACAGCCAGTACTGGCGCATTGTCTTTCCTATTTAACTTTATTTTTCTCTCCTCCCTCCTCTCCGTGTACAGCAGTCGATACGACGCCAAGAGCTTCTCCTCGGACTCTCCTCGGTTTTCTGGAACATGGGCAACAGGGACGATGAATACGATTTCTTGTTCAAAGGTAAAATCCTGAAAGGGGCTGCGTTCTCCTTTCTCCATCGGTGGGGTCAGGAGCTTCACAATCCTTCTTTTGTCTTCCGATCCGCTGTATGATATAGAAGGGGGGCTTTAGAGTATATTCTTATTTATCTCGTGCTTTCAGAATGCCCTCTAATTTGCACCGGCTTGCCCTATACACATCCTGTTTGGCCACAATAATATCTGTCATTGCAACACGGTAACGCCTGCATAGCCGTCGACAGGCATCCACATCGATCGACCAAACATCTGGTTTGACTCTTTTCTTTTATTTTAGCTCGGATGCTTTTCAGGCCGGGTGGACTCACAGGGACAAGGCCGGGGGGGTCTGCGTTTCACCAAATAACTGCAGCAATGTAGCCCTAGAAGCGTTTGGTGTGGTCCTTGCATCCCAAATGAGATCTTTGAGAAGATCTTTGTACCTTGAGTCGGTGGTGTTCATTTCAGCAGTGCGTGCTGGCTCCTATCGTTTTTAGCCCTCTTTTTTCATTACAAATAGCCCATTTGGGACACAATGCTGACGCAATTGAAATCAGCCTCTATATGGAAAAAGATGGATCACAAAAGAGGCTGTTGAGAAGGGAACAAAAAGTGTGACCTAGTAACGAAGACATGTCCACTATCAGGTTTTTAACAGAGGGGTTCCATTAGACAGGCCAGAGGAGAAGCCTGCATCATCAGAGCTTCAGTCTTGGCTTTCTGACAGATCTTTAGTCAGGGGAATGGTTTGGGTGGGGGGGCACTCATCTCTCCATAGCTCACTTCGTCAATGATCTCAAAGCAATCTAGGGCTCACTTTCTAGGTCTCCTGAAGCAAAGAGAGACAACCAGAAGAGAAGTTCTACTTTCTTTCCTTGTAAATATGCAAACAATAGGGTTGCATGCAAGGAAGCCCACCCTTTTCTGTAGCCTAGTTGTGTCACATTAAGGCTTGCAAAGTAATTCAGCAAAATGCAAAAAAGGCCTGAAGTGTTTCAAGGATAGGTCACTCTGGCTGTGTTCCAAACTACATACTACCACACTAATTAGTGTGCACTACCATCAGTATATGATGTATACTGTAGCATATTATGTGGTTTGGAAACAAGAATCTTCCATAGTGATGATGATGATGACCTCTAATTCTCTCCTGTGCGGGGGTCTGTTCATACAGTTGTTCTTATCGGAGACTCTGGTGTTGGAAAGAGTAACCTCCTGTCGCGCTTCACACGGAATGAGTTCAACCTGGAGAGCAAAAGTACAATAGGGGTGGAGTTCGCAACCCGCAGCATCCAGGTGGACGGCAAGACGATAAAGGCGCAGATTTGGGACACGGCCGGCCAGGAGCGTTACAGGGCCATCACCTCAGCGTGAGTGCACCAGACCATAGTAAATTCTGTTGGACATTATTTAAGCAGGCTTAGAAGGGGTTAAGGGGCTTGGAAATCAAATGGACCATTGTGGCCTCTATTTCACATAGATTAAGGAGGCTCAGAATAGGGTTTTTCAACTTAATCTCTGTCTGCCACATCCATAGTGTACAGTCGATTACCATGGACAGTTAGTTTGACACATTCCCATGTCCACTGAAAACATGCCTGAAAGAAGCTCTCAGAAGAGATGGAGATGGAGTTTCCTTTCTTTTACTAACAGTAAGAAAATGGTTGGAAAATATAAGGTTTATACCTTCCACTGCTTAGTCTGTTTACTGTAGTTGTTCACAATTATGAGATGTGACTGAGAGAAACTGAGACAGTGAGAAATGAATTGTTATCATGGTAATCACAGTCATAAAAAGATGATCCATAGTATTCTCCACTCTTCACAGTATTACTGTGACTTAGAGTTTTTCTACTCAGTCACACTGCTTGAAGGTAAAGCCTTTTTAAAATAATACTTCAGCATTCTTAACCTGCATATCTCTGCCTATTGCAACTTTATCACATGGTCAGTTACGACAACTTTATCACATTTCCTTGAACTTGTGAAAAGGAAACCTCTTCACTGAAACACCCTTATTACAGAAGGTTTCAGCTGGAAGTGCTGTATGAGTCAACTGTATTTATGGTTCTTTATTAAGTAGTGGAATACGTATCAAATTTATTGTACATGGAAATCAATGGTATGCTACAGATGAGGTTTATGTGGCTGTCCTGTCTTCAAGCATCAGGTTTACGAAAGACTGACAAGAATACATCAGAGTATATTATAATGAATGATGTATTCATTTTGATGTAAAGAAAACCCCATTTAGTGAAAGGAAAGTTTTTTCCATTACCAGTTGTGAGGTATCAAGGTCTGTACTATGCTTTCTTTGTCGAAATGGAAATGAGTGGCATAATTACACTACATTCATTCAGCAGTTGTTTTTTTTTTGTTTGGTTTTTTTTTGAGAGTTGAGGTTAGGTTAAAAATAATGTATGACGTCCCTTTAAGGTATTGTGACCATGCCACAAAATCCAAATCAGTAAAAATCAACCGCTTAACCAAGCCTGACTGATCTTTGTCTGTTTCTTGTAGCTACTACAGAGGTGCTGTGGGTGCCTTGTTGGTATACGACATCGCCAAGCATCTGACTTATGAGAATGTGGAGCGCTGGCTGAAGGAGCTGAGGGACCACGCTGACAACAACATCGTCATCATGCTGGTGGGCAACAAAAGTGACCTGCGTCACCTGAGGGCAGTGCCCACCGATGAGGCTCGTGCCTTTGCAGGTATGCTGGGGGTGAGAAAAGGGAAGGAGGGGACATTGTGAAATAGGCCGAGGGGGACTGAGCAGAAGCGTGAAAATAGATGGTTTAAAAAAATAGGCCAGATTTTCCTTAAAGCTGAGCCTGGGTTTTCCCTGGATTCTTCAGGAAGGAAATCCCCCAGTGGTTGTTTTGCTGTAGAAATGTAGCCTCAATTCAAGACACAGTTCTGCAGAACCATCAGGTCTAGTACAGATCCACCATGGATTGTAGTTTAAAAAATGTACCCATATCAATGCTTTTAGATTAAACATTATCATAGCTACTTTTGCAAAATTGGACAAGCTTCAGAGCACATTGACAAAATGCCATTCATTTTAATTCGAAATAGCAGCACATGTTTTTTATTTAAAAAACAGATAATACGGTTAAAAATAAGATCCTTTTCCATGGATTCTTCAGGAAGGAAATCCCCTCATGATTATTTTTATGCAAAAATGTAGCCTCGATTCAAGCACATTGAATTCTGTAGAACCATTCGGTCTAATACAGGTTCACCATGGATTGTAGTCTTTAAAACACATTCATGCCTTCCATGTGAAATCAGTGCATTTTCATAGTTACTTTTGCAAGATTGGACAAGCTTTAGAGAGCATTGAGAAAAAATAATCCTAACTAGAAATAGCAACACACCGTTTTGTTTGAAGTGCCTAAATTTGGAGGATGTTATTAATCAAGCAATTTTCATTATCGGTGTGTGTGTGTGTGTGTGTGTGTGTGTGTGAAAGGTCACATTTTTAAATGAAATTGCAATTTAAAGAGCAAATTACAAGCGCTGCAATTTTATTTAAATGCCACATTATCCAGTGTTGTCTTAGCACATTTTAAGTGGGGAAATGTAACCTATTAACACCGAGATTGTGATCTGGCAGTCTGGCACAGTACGTTCAGTGTTCAAGCCTGAAAAAAAACGATGTACGTAGCTTCTTCGGAGAAAAAAGTCCTGGTGCTTAAATTATTCAAAATAATTGCATTTGCAATTGCTATATTGGTCAGAAAAATCATAGTTAGATACTTTCCCCAAAATCATTCAACCCTGCTATTAGAATAGACTGGATGTAGTTTTTGAGGTGTAACTGAGATAACATGGTGAAGGACTTTTGGCAAGCTTGTCTGGCTTGCCAAAATGAGATAAAACAGCACAATCTGGCTTGATAGCGTTGTTTTTCTGCAGGAACCTTAAATCATCTCGTGCCTCAAAACAAAATAAACATGATTTCTCATTAGCTGAATGGGATTTTTGTCAACGCTATGACATAGCATGGCTCCTATTTAGCACTGCTGCATACTGGCCCCCAGCTATTCCTTCCAAAGCTTTGCTAATAGCAATTGTTTTTGTGGTATGTCATTGCTAAAGGGCAATCCAGTTGAAAGTAGCAGGCCCAGGGCCAAACTGGTAATGCGAAGGAATTAGGGATGTTTTGAAAGTAACACTGAGTCATTTCACACTGTGTCATACTTTTAAGGGATAGCTTTTGCTGGTTATGACATTTCTAATTTATCTTACAAAAGGGCCCACCTCACATATACTGAGTAATGCTAATAGCTTGGATCACAAAACCAGCAGTGAATGGAGTCTAAGGAGAGCTACACTTTAAAAGACAGGTTAAATATAGCTCAGTGGAGGCCTCACCAATTTAAGCACACACTTAGCAGTCATGCATTTAGGAGTGAAATGAAATGGTAACAGCTCTCTCCCTCTGTTCCAGAGAAGAATAATCTGTCATTTATCGAGACCTCAGCTCTGGATTCAACTAACGTGGAGGAGGCGTTCAAGAATATTCTAACAGGTACATCATGTTTATCCCTCCTAAAAAATTAAGAGTTCCCCTGTTTTAACAGTTTGAAGAGCCAGTGTATTACTCCCACTCAGAGACGGGGGTGTGAATATTGCTCAAACTGGCTAGCAGCTCCAGTCCAACCCACTGCAGCAGTGATTCAGGTTTATGTCAGGTTATAAAAACCACTGTGAAGCATCTGTCAGAATGCAGTCTTGTGAGAAAAGGATGACCCGAGATGCATTTAAGCCTGATCACTCAAGCCTGGATAGGTCAATGTGCACATAACTGCCATTCAAGCACCTGAACAGCACTAGCAGATCAGTGGGGGCTGGGTTCGCAAGTGACATGAGCTGTTATGAGATTTAGCAGCTTGTAATAAAACAGTAGCAAAGCACAGGATTCACGATGACTGTTTTGTATGCCAACCAACATAGTTGGTTTTATATACTGTAAAAAGCCTAAACTGGAGCAAAATCTGCTGCTGAAAAGAAAAGACTGCCTTAATAAGGCCCTAAACACCCTGCATTTATTAGTAAATGTGCCAACAGAGTGAGGGCTCAGTTTGCGAAACCTTTACATTATTCCAAAAGTGTGCAGCATATAATGAAACAGAAACTAAGCACAGGACTTTTTGTGCGACAGTAAGTACTCATGTAATTGGCTTATATGGTTCATATGATGCAGCTGTAACATGTGCAGATGACATACAAACTGTCAGTGTTCATAAGGTGAAGGTGCAAGCGTGGTGATTCTCTTCTATTACATTAAATGCCTTAATGTACCATATTTTATTACATGCTACATCTTAAAGCAGCAGTTCCTTAACAGGGATTATGAGGATTTCATAGCCTGTGGCTGTATATGTAGATAAATAGCACTTAGATCAGGCTTTGCTGTGGATTTCATATCAGAATATTTGAGACTTGAGCTCATATAGACGTCGTGCCCATAGCCCCTAGGAGTGGTGTTAAACTGTCGACTTCAGGACTAAAACTATAACCTAGACAATCAACCTAGTCACAGTGAAGGAACATGCATGACCATTATCTGGCACCCAAAATGGAGGATTCGGTATGCTTTGCTGGAGCTTACAGATTTTGCCTTTTTGTTGAATCGGCCTCTATTCTCGGGCAGAAAATAGCTTAATGCGTCAAGATTTGTTGCATGGCTTTGCTTATACCTATTAGCATAAAGGACATTGGTGGAAGGAGCCATAAAGGCCCATTTACTTATATGCCATGACAGAGTTTTGGTCCAGCAGCTGTCAGTGGAAGATGAATATTGAAGTTGTTAGAATGAAGATGAACTACAGTGTTGGAAAATGTAGGAAATGTTAACATAATATTGAGGCTGCATGATATGCAATCATGTTGCAATGATAATGCAACCAAGACAACAGAGACTCGTGATATAGCATGAGAGAACAGAAATATCTTCTTGTGGCATGGTTAGAGATGATTTCAAGGTGGACTAGACTTGAAGAACCGCTAACAGAACATTGGCCATGATCTGAAATTGGTTAATGTTCTGGCAGAGAACACAATGGAAATTTCTGTGACTTCTCAGAGTGCTGAGTTTGTTTTATTGTAGCCTTTTGTGGTCTCACAAGACAGACATCAGTGCTGCACCAAAAACAATGTGTTTTGCATTCCTGCTGCCTTTAAAGGCTTGCAAATTCAGTCAGTGCACTTTAACATGCAAGAGAAAAGTGAAGAACCAGATAGATGAGCAAGGACAACGTCCTATTCCCAACTTGGTACTTATTGTTTAAAAATGTAGCCTCAGAAATATTAAAATGTGGCCTCCTAACCTGCTATACCTGGGAAACGTTAAAACTGTTTGTATGTTCATTGAAGAAATAGCAAATTGTGACCACTGATTTGCATGTTATGCATGATGCATGCTGACATTTCACTTTCATTCATAGTTCACAGCATTAGCATTTCTAACTGAAAGAAGAACTCTTGCAGTTCATTGCTAGAAATATATGTAAATCACAAATCTACTAATCGGAATATATCCAGCACTGGTTATTGTCATGTGAGGCTTGGGTAGCAAGGCGCAAATTTCACTTAACTTTTATTTACAAGACAAGAACTCAAAGCAGGCACGAGGGCCAAAATACAAACAAAACCTAGACACGAGCGATGGAGTTGCTCTGCACATTAACAAGGGACAGAAGACAGTGGACCGACACAAGGGCATGACATGAGGCAACTTAAATACGAACAAGACTAAGACAGGGACCAATCCGAACATACAATCATTTAACTTAAACACTCGACAGCTGTGACTAACACTACATGAAACCAGACATAGTGAAACCCGACACATTTCAAAATCAAAGTCCCAAACATAACTTAAACAATGGAGGCCTCTTGCGGCTGTTGACTGTGGACGTAACCGTTATATCCAACACGGAACATAAAACAGTATTGATGTAGGTTAGGCATCAGTTAATTATTGAGCACAGCTGTAGTAAACGTCAAAATAATGGATACACTCTAAACTATGTTCCATTAATTCAATAAATAGTTCAGTGAAAAATTCAATATGCATAATATTTCTCTGGGTATTTAGTGCTGTTGCTAACCTGAGCTTGAGAGGGTCCTGGGCTCATTCTGTCTGGAGTTTGCATGTGTCTGCATAAATTTCCACTGGGAGGTCTGAACACACAAATCTGTTGGATTGGAGATATATTGCCTAGATGTGAATGTTTGCGTATGCCCTTTGATGTACTAGTGACCTGTCCAGGGTGTTTTTGTGCCTTTCGCATGTAAGGGCTAGAATAGGCTACAGCTGAAATGGCTCAGAAATGAATAATTTTCCCAAAAATAGCCAGAGTTTACTTCCTTAGTTATTTCTTTAGTGCACTGGAGCTATTAGTGTAATATAGATAACAGGTAATGCCATTACTAAAAAAACTTCGGACGCAAAACATTTCTTGGCCTATCGACAACATTTAGGATGAGAGGAAAGGGGTGTACAGTTCATTTTTGCTAAAACATTCCTTTTAATATGATTTTTTTTCCTTCCATCCATTGGCTAGAGCTCCCCCTCATGCAATACCACCAACGCTAGGAGGGCGAAGGCTAGCATGTGTTTCTTTCAAGTCTCTTTGAATGGCCTCTAACACATCGTCATTGGACAGCGTAACACTAACTACCAATTCTGTTACTTTAGCTAATAGATGCCTGTGCTGGCTAGCATCATGCTGAGAAATGGTGGGAGAGGGAGGGCCATCCAACTCATCCAGAGAGAGCAAAGCAAATCAATATCCTGGACTCTCAGCCACTGATGGATGCGACACCACTGAGGATCGAATT
Source organism: Hydrocynus forskahlii (assembly GCA_037974365.1). Lineage (NCBI taxonomy): Eukaryota > Metazoa > Chordata > Actinopteri > Characiformes > Alestidae > Hydrocynus > Hydrocynus forskahlii. Next base: position 33,466,457 of record JBBPCX010000040.1, on the reverse strand, counting down.
TGTGATCCAACAAGAGAGTTGAACCACTTGGGAGCCCATTCTTTCAAGAAGGCACATGTATAGTACTGTGCAAAAGTCGTAGGCACCTGCAAAAATAATATTTAAAACTGTTTAGATGAGCAGTGAGTGGATTTTTATTTTAATATTACTAAATAATAAATCTAAAAGAAATAAATACAAGTGACATTATGCAGTAAATAGTGATTTCATATACACTATATCAGTGTGTTCCTTGTGGAGGCCCAGTATTACTGGTAGTTCCCATTAGAAACCTGGTTTGACTCAGTCAGTCTTTCATTAATTTAAATCAGGAGCTGCTGATGGATTTTTACAAATCCAAGCAATGGAAATCTGGAACCAAACCTGTGTTCTACTTACCAGGCCATAAAACATCAACTTCTTTTTTACAAACAAAGCAAATCCTGATACTTTTTACTGCTTGTTTGTTTGCATTTATTCTAATGTTAACTTTGCTAGGAGAAAGACACATTACCACATGCTGAGAAATGGCTTGCATAGGTGTCTAACAGTAAAGTGAGCTTTAGCAACATTAGCATGTATGGTTGAACTGTTCTTTCAATAGTCCACACAACAAATATGGAAGAAGCTCTAGGACTGAATTCCTAGGACTCTGAAGGAACTTTAATCTCCTCTGGTGCATGCTAACTTTCCATTATTCTCTATTGCAGAGATCTATCGCATCGTATCACAGAAGCAGATTGCCGATCGGTCAGCCCATGATGAATCGCCGGGCAACAACGTGGTGGACATCAGCGTGCCGCCCACCACAGACGGGCAAAAAGGCAACAAACTGCAGTGCTGCCAAAACCTGTAACCAAGACAACCAGCCATCAGCCCCCCTCCCCAACTTCACTCATCTCCAACTCTCTCTCTACGTGTCGTGCCGCTGATGTTCTCTCAATTTATTTGTGTAATATATATATTTTTCTTTTTGATAGCTTCTCAACTCACGTACACACACATATGAGAAAGACACACACACACACACACACACACACACACACACAGACATACTCACACACACACTACTGCCATGAAATAAAATTTTACAGTATCTAATTGTGGTGAAGTTTGTTGCCTGTTAATGAAGTGAAAACACTGGCCTAGCTGGATGAGCCAGGTCGCAGTGCTGTGAGGGAATACCCATTAAACTGGAGTAGTGCAGCATATAGCAAATGAAGATTTGATTCACTTTGATGGAGCTTCTGCAAGACTTTGCTCTTAGCTTCATGGCCATTTCTCGCAAAGTGTAAATGGCGTAAAAATGAGATAAATATGTTCGTTTAGCAGAAAGAACTGAACAAACCACGGCCTGTACATACAACCGCACATATACAGGTCCAACAACTGTTAGAGGAAGGTAAATGTTGAAAATTTGTTCTTTTATTTCTTTCAGTGTTTGAATTAAATGAGGATGCGGACTGCAATGAGGGAAAATCCTAAATTCCCTTCCTGAGGCACATCGTGATGTGGCCACTTTAGTCATGGGCCATTTTACATCAACACAAAAGCAGAACTACACCACCATACTTCTCATTTACAATAATAGAGACCTATCGGATGCATACGAGAAAAGGATGCTAAACAAAACAACATCACATTGTTTCAGGCTGCAAAAGTACAATTGCATGCCAGTGTTTGCTGTGCAATTTCAATTTCCCAAAAGCACTCCTTGGGCATGTTATGAGCTCCTTTATACTCTTCTGGAATTAAACTGGACAAAAAAGAAATGAATGTGTCTCCATATTAAGGTTGGAACTAACAACAGTGATTCATGACTCCATTGTGAATGCTAATTTACTCATTTACACATTTTAAAATGTCAGCATATCCACAAAGTATACACAGAGTTTAATTATTACCTGGAAGTTCCCCAGCTTTTTCTGGACAGATAACAGGGATTCAGTGTTTATTTTAGAGGCAGAATAAAGATGTGCAGGTTCTTGTCTGAAAATGAAACCTAGGGAAACTTTGCACATTATTTAGGAAGGAATGCACAGACAGTGATATGACTGGCCACTGTAGTCTGAAATTCCGCATGGTAATGTGGGAGAAGATGTTACTCAGTGGTTACATCATACAACATATTCTGCTTGTAATGAATGGAAGATGTAATATGTAATCACAAGGCCATCCTTGTCTGCTGCTTCTCCAAAAGGTAGACTGTTAACTAGAGAATCTGGATGTTCCAAGGGGCAGTAGGTGGGAACCGCTGGGCTTTGGGACAGGCGTTTCACATCAAGGGCAGCTGGCGGTTACATGGTAGCCCTCTGTGCCAATAGGATTTTCTTTCAGTGTAGGGGAGATTTTAACAAAAATATGAAAATAAAGTGTATACATAGCAAAAAAAATGTAAATATGTAAAATCTAAGGTAAAATAAACTGTCATTCCAATTACTGCTAATGACCGGAATTCATTACGTTCATTTTAAAAAATATTAATTCATATCTGGTATGGCTTTCACAGGCCTGCTTGCCTACTTTTAAGTGATACCTGTAAATGTTTGGATTCTGTTTAATTATTTTACTATGGTAAATACGGTTGCTATGCTATGTTTTTGGGGGGGTTTTGTTCGTCTATTATGTGTTTGGTTTGTTTGCTTCCTGGCACTTGCCAGGCTGTCATGGTTAATAAGACAATGCCTTGATTAGGAAATGAAGGCTATGAATGAATGAATAACAAAACAGCTAAGGGAATCAAAACTAAAAAAAATATATATAGTAAAAATAGAAATTGATATATTAATAATAGAAATGGATATAAGAAAAAGAAAATGTAATCTAATAAAATAAAACATGAAAATGCCTAACAATCCAATTAATATAAAATCCAGACATCAATAATAATAATAATAATAATAACAACAATATTAATAATAACAACAACAACAATAATAATAATAATAGTATTTAATAACTTAATTAGAAAAGCTTAATGCCCATCACAAAGGAATAATCTGCACCAATGTTAAATGTATCAATTGCATATTTTTAGTTTTGAGTACAGTTTCTAAAAACTGCATCGAAATCTCACAGTCGGCTGTTGTAGGTAGCACAAATGTGCACAAGTTACATATGAGTGCTGGCACAAGGAAATGTACGCTAACAAATGCTATTAAGCATTAATGAATAAAACTAATACATGTGATTCAACAAAAAATGTAATTTTCCAATACCTCAGATGCTGTCTGTCACCCAACACATGCTTCATACAGGCCAGTTTAACTAAGTCAATAGTCATCCAAATCTTTAACATAAATACATATCCAAAAAGTCAACCCACTCAAACCACATTTAGCTCTTCACTGAGGTGGAGCAGGTTTATGGATGTGGTTTAAGACACCGAATGACTTACTGTAAACCATAAAAATGAACAAAACTTTCATGTGTAGCTGACAGGCAATCTAAAACAGGGGCTTTTCACAGCCCACCTTAATGGCTGGTGGAGTGTTAATGGAGTGCTGATCTAGAAACATTGTCTTTGTGACTACAGCCATCATAAATAAAGAATCTTATTAAATCATTAGTTCATTTTTACAGCTCACAGTAAGTCATAAACCACACTGACAAGTCTATGCAACCTTAATGAAGAGCTCAATGCAGTTTGAACTGGGGGGTTGTATTTACAGAAAAAGATTTGGGTGACTATTGACTTTTAGTGTTTGTTAGCAACATTATAGTTCTATAATGACTATAATACGTTAGCATAATAGTTCCGGCACCAAACTAAAAAAAACAACAACAGTAATTGGATACCAAACATGGCACAGCTCGACCCACATATGATTACTTGTGAAAATTAGATTTTTTTCAGGAACTGTAATGTGATTACAATTGTTGAAATCCTTTGCTCACATTTGCTCTTCTTTGTTACAGGACAAATCGATTTACAGTGCGATACCCCCAGCACTGCTTGCACTGTAATGCTGAACACTGCAATGTTGTGGTCCTCGAGGGTGACCTTACAGGACACTGTGGCATAGACCTCTCAGTTTAGTCAGCATCCCACAAAAATAATGTTTTGTAATAACAGACAAGTCACTAGAAATTATGCCAGGGCTTCCTTTGTGTCAAAAGCCATTTATTTTTCATTCTGTACAGTCTCCTGTGTGGACCCGCTCACTGTGTGACAGGCCTCACCCAGCTGTGTGGTACAGGAAGTCTGCTGGTGCCGATAAGAGCAGCCAATAACAAATCTTGGGTCACCTAGTGGTGGTTCTGCTCCACAGACTTCACACAATCATATCTAAAATAATGCTGGGTGATGATAAAAATGAATGTCTTGCCAAGGTTCTTATTTCTTTTTCAATGTCTTCTATTTTTTTTTTTTTGACAAAAACATTCTTCAAACAAATTGACAAAATTATACAACCATTTTTATGGGCAGGAAAGACAGCAAAAACAAGGAAAAGTGCTTTGCAGGCAGCAAGGTGGGAGGGTGAACGGGGCCTGCCTAATTTTATGTTTTTGTGTCTCTCTCGTGTCACAAAACCTCACTAGTAGACTTAACATGTGCCTCGTTACCCATCCCAACAAGAAACTATACTTCTAAACCAGTGGTCTTGTCAACTCTGAAAATATGGATACAGTTTCACAAACATTACATTACATGCCCTCCAAGCCTGACCCGGCATTTACGCTCTGGGATGACAAAGGTATTAAATCATTCAGAGAACTTTTCGTTCAAAAGCCTGTCGTGCAAATATGATCTCCCCCAAAACCGTTTTTTTTTTTCGCTATCTTCAGGTTCACAGTTTTGTTAAGGACCATTGCTCTGCATTCCCACACCTGCCTGATGACCACCTACCAAATATTCTAGTTAAACCAGTAAATCATACGGGGCTGACATCCAAGCTATACACATACATTCTACAATCTGACCCCTCCCCACTAGACAAAGTCAAACAGGAATGGGAGACTGAGCTGGAAGTCCATTTTCAGGACGCTTGGTGGGATAAAGCCAAACTACAAGTTAATCACTCCTCATCCTGTGCCCGTCTCAATTTAATACAATTTAAGGTGTTACATAGGGTAAACTCAAGCAAAGCCAAACTGGCAAAAAAAAAGTCCTGGCACAAGTGAAAACTGTAATAGATGTGCCTCTGTCCCATCACACCTTGCTCACACCTTTTGGTCCTGCTCAAAGCTGACAGGTTTCTAGAAGAACTTTTTAAAGATTATGTCTGTAGTTCTAGATACTGAAATAGTACCTTGCCCACTTATTACTACATTTGGAGTCCCCCTGAACTACTCTAAGTTCACTACACAGAAGTTAGGTGTCCTATCAGTTGCTTCTCTCATTGCCCGAAGATGTATCCTCCCACACTGGAAATCACCCAAACCCCCAGCAGAACACATCTGGTTAACTGATGTAATATCATTCCTGAAACTGGAAAAGATAAAATTCTCTCTCAGAGGGTCAACTGAAAAGTTCTACGCCACATGGACGCCTTTCCTTTCGTACTTTCGCAAAATATCAACAGTCCCCGGTGCTTAATCCCAAGAGGAAAACATTAAAACAGGAAAAAGTTGGCATGACCTGCTTTGTTTTCTTTGCTGTAGCACTCAGTGTGAAGGTGTGTTGGGAGGGGTGTTTATTTATTTTATGTTTTCCCCTTTTTAAGAGTCATTTAAAAAACGTGCGATAAAATAATCTAAAGCCATCACCAGGGAGGGCACAGCACAGTTGAACATAAAATGTACAACTATACTTTTGATGCCAGTCATGACTGTATTTCAAATGTGGCTCATACTAGCACTCAGTAAAATGGATCATACAAGTTCAGCTCTGGTGGTTTGCTTCAAGTTGCCTGGGGAGTAGTGTTGTCTTATATACTGTGATTGAAAGACAGAACTGTAAGTCATCTATTAAATTGACTTGATTCAAATTGACTTGATCCCAAATGGCTCCCTACCCCCTACATAGTGCACTATCTAGGAATTAAAATACAGTCTGATGCACCCAGTGTAAAATATGCTTAACAAAGAGCCATTGGTGGTTCAGCCATGTGTGCAGAAATCCATAACGGACAATTTTTCAGTTATATGGTTGTAGAAACTCAAATTTTACACAGAGGACGTAGGGAGCCATTTTGAATTCAGACAAATGTGTTAGTAACAGCTTGTTTGTTGAAAGATGGGAAAAGACAGTGTCTGACTGGTATCTGTATCAGTAAATACTTAAGGCTGTGGTGTCAGTATCTGAATTGGATGTCAAAAAGTGGTACATCCCTTCAAGATGATAAACACACTATAATGCAATTCCTATTAATTGTGCTATGATTAGGGCTATTACAAACCTTTTTTTAAATAATTTGATACCAGAGCCAGTACCTTAACTGTGAAACACAATCTTTAAAGATTCTTCTTCTATTTTTTCCTTCTTTTAGGTACAAAAGAGTTGGGACACTGTTGTTGCTTGTATTTGTAGCTGTGGTACAATGGTAATGAAATTTTGAGAAACTGAGAATTTCTTTTATTTCTGGCGCTACTGAAGATATCTTCATACTGAATAGCAGAGGTGCATAGCCAGATTATATAGATAATAGACAGAAATAAAGAAAGACAGATGCATAGATACATACATAAAGAATAAATTGAATTACTATTTAGTTTGTACACCTCTAGAAGTAGGCTGTATGATATTTATCATTATCGTATTCATTATGAATGATAAAAATCATTATCATTATACATTGTCACAATATGTCTCAACATGCTTTCCAGAGTGTATCATGACATTATAAGTGCTTAAAGGACAGCAACCGACTGCATATTTAGTCTTGCCTAACTGTATTGGTTCCTTTTGTCTGTTTCAATTATCAGATGTTGTAAATAAGATGTTATATATAAGGTAAGATACTGTTTAACTTTAAGTATCATGATGTATTTTTGCTATATTGAACACCCCTGCACACTACTGTGCTAAAAATTTCTGTTCAATTGTCTCTTCATAATGTTTCATCCTTCTTTCAAGGCATCTGCTCCCCTTGCTGCTGCATAGCTGCATTGGCGAATGTTGGCCTCCAGGTGGCTGTGGACCCCTGCCAGGTTCTGTTGTCTCTTAACAAAGGCAGTCTGGTGCCATGGCCCTGATTATGAGTCTTCACTGCCTGCCCGTAGTATGAGTTACAGATGAAACTTTGTTCTTATAACAATTGCTCACTGTACATTCTAACCATAGGCATGACAATAAGGTCTATTTTTACCCAATACGCTCTGAAAATAAAAAGAAGTAAAAGAATGAACAGACCAGTACATACCTGAGGTTTCCTCGGGCTGTATGTCATACTTCAGAAATTTCTCCAGCTCACTTTTCGTGTTTGCAACCTGTTCTCCAATGCTATGACTAAAACACAAGCGTGAAGAAATACCAAACACACAAACACCTCAGAGTCCACTAAGGTATAACAGACGGTCTTCTGTCGTCCATACACTTCACACATCGCCATGCCCTAAAAATTTCCCATTTACTATTGCGTCCGAGGAGCCTGTACTAATTTGTGTTTGGAATAATTTAAATTACAGTACTGACAATGTAGAAAATAGAAGCTTATACATAGAAAATATTATAAACTAGACTCTGACAGTATTTGAAACCAAATTATCATTAATTCACCAGTCTTTTTAAACAGCACCTCCCAGCGCAGTAGTGTGTAAGGTTGGGCAATACAGCAAAAACGTATCACAATACTTCAAGAAATTCTGATATATCGTGATACTTTAATAAACAGTATGTCACAACAATTATTATTTATTAACATCTGATTGGTGGACCTGACAAAAATAACCAATACAGTTAAACAGGGCTAATTGATCAGTGTCTTTTTTGTACTGACAAAATAACAGAAAAGCCCATTGAGACCATTTGTGACATAATTTATCACGATAATGATAAATATCGTATAGCCCACCTCTAGTAGTGTACAAACTAAATGGAAATTCAGTTCATTCCTTATGTATTTATCAGTGCTGGGTACGTTAACGCATTATTATCTCATTAACACATTATATAATTAACACCGACAATTATTTTATCACACGTTTTTTAAAATGACTCTTATTTTGGAAGTTCATTTTTCTGTGCTCGACCGCTTCACCTCACTTTAACAGGGACACTGCCTACTGATCATACTGACTGCTTCTGCTGCTCACTGATAAAAGAAAAATGTTTCTGCTGGTACTTGTTCAGAAAAAAAAAGAAAATAAGTTTATGAATGTTAACTTGCTGTTGCTTGGAAGGTTTTAAGTTTATACAGTTCATACAGTTTCTTGATGAGACATCGACAAATAATGTGCATAATCAGAGACAAATATATTTTATTCAAAATATTTACTGAGCAGTGTATCGATACATGCTGCCTTGTCAAAAAATGCTACCTTGAAGCTTATTCAGTTTATGCAGTCAGTTTATAACACTGATAATGATGAGAAATGGGCAAAGAATATGCTGTACATCTTGGCTGTTTTCCAGGGGGTGTGGGGAGTTTGGGGATTCTAATGGTTATAAAGCTATAATGGTTCCAGTGCCCATGCTCTGGACTTGGAGGGTACCTTGTTTTTCCATAACGAACTAGATAAAATGTGAATGCCCTGCAGTGGCAAATAGCTTTGTTTTTATATTTGATTTGATTACATTAATATTCTATAGAAATTAATGATTTACAGAAATATTTGAACTGCAGCTGTGTAACTGTGTTAAAGGGAACACTGCTGTTAAGCACCTTTTTTGTGTTTGCAAACCAAATGCCATTATAGTTTTGTTCATATAGCAGTACTTTTAACATAAAAGTGCACAATACACTCCTTTTGAATTCATTACTGAATTTTGTGTATAACAATGCGATTAATCGCAGAAAATCACGTGATTAATCGCAATTAAAATGAATAATCGTTGCCCAGCCTGAATATTTACCTATGCATCTGTCTCTTTTTCTCTCTATTTTCTATCTAACAGACAGAAGAAATTAGTTTATCTGTCTCTGGGTTGGCTAGCTCTAAGATAAAGCTTGTGAAGATAAAGCTTACCTCTTGTCCTTTTCTCTTTTTTCCAAGATACATTGCAGTCATAAGAGTTCAATAAATAGGTAGCTTTCACTCACTCTCAGTATGGCGTTTTCTTCCTCTTTGACTGCACCAGATATTTTACCTCCAGAGACCTCTCAGCAGCACCATCTTCTGCTGCAGCTCATCCACTGCTTTGGGCGGCTGCTCTTTATCTTCTAAACGCCATTACCCTCCTTCCATCTTCCCCCCAAACTTGACCTTGATCACCTCCTGACGCTGCTTCTGCACCTCCATGTTTTGTCTGTAGAAAGGCAATATGAAATCAAATTAATACAAATTTATATCAGACTGTCTTTTGTCACAAATGGGACATTTGCATGAGAGAACAAAAGAGCGCTTCTGAAGCACGCAGGCTCTGCAGCAGGAACTGTTTTACCCTCTGCCATCAGAAGGTCTGCTCCAGCACCTAGACGTTGCGTTCCTGGCTCTTTAGCTCCTTCTAGAGTGGTTCAAGGCTGGTTTCAGAGTGGTGAATTTCTGGCTCGGTGATTGGAGGTTGGCCTAAGAGCTGTGGAAGTCATCCTGCAGTGACTGGAGGTTAATCTGAGCGATGTACAGGTCCTCTTGCAGTGACTTGATGTTTGCCTTGAAGACATGGAAGTCCTCCTGCAGTGATTAGATGATCATGATTGTCTTGGAGATGTGGAAGTCCTCCTGCAATTACGAAGTGTTGGCCTTGAATAAATGGAAGTCTTTTGCAGTGACTAGATGATTATGAATGTCTAGACTTCCTCCTGCAGTGAATGGACATTGTTCTCTATGACTCAAAGATTCTGCCACAGTGACTGGATGTTGGCTTAGAAGACGCAGAGGTTGTCTCACAGTTTTTAGATGTTGACTTTGGAGACATGGAAGTCCTTCTACAATGACTGGATGTTGCCGTCAAAGACACTGTGGTCCCTCTGTAGTGACTGGATGTTCCTTATGCAATCAATATGGTCAGACTAAAACAGCCAGCAGGCCTTATATAATACAACAACTAACATATTCAATCAAAAGAGTTTTGATTCACACTTTTGTTATTGTTGCATAAGTATTTGACTATGTTAACTGATGCCTTTATTCTGTACTATCACCTTTTGACACTTAAATAATTGATTACATGGCACGATTTATTTAGTCCCCTATATTATAGTATATCAGGCATCATAAGATTCCACTAAATGAGGACACATGTAATACCCAGGACAGTAAAACGTGCCCTCCCAAAAGATGTGATACTACCTAAATAAATAAACCCTACAATAATCTTCGAAATGAGGTCAACTATGATGGCATCTATAGGAAAAACAAAGAATTTGTAACAGATGCCCTCACTGTATCATAGCAGAGCATGTTAGCACAAGACTGGCTGCCAGGCTTTCGCTGAGGAATAATTTGAGCAGTAGGGCTTGCAGATTGGCGAAAGGCAGCTGGAATGTCCTGTCAAGCTGATCTCTGTTCTCTGCTGTTCCATATGCCCACAGCACTGCTAGCATTAGGCACTGTGAGAGAAGCAGGTGTTGAGATGCCTCATCAAACACTGTCTCCAACAGATGCTGAGAGAGAGAATGAGAGAAAGAGATAAATAGAGGAGGACAGAGAGAAGGATTAAGTTAGTATCACTGGCCACTGCCTGGATCTATAATATCTCTGAAACCATGGAAAAATCTGATTATAATTAATGATTCGGCCTTGGTGGCAAGGTGACACACTGAAACATGTAGACCATAATCAGTATTAGTATGGTCCCCAGAAATGTTCATATCTTTTAAACAAATTAGACATTAAAGGAGTTCACGTGCATGAAAGCTAGTTAGCTAAGTAAGGCAATGTTAGGTAACATCGCTAGTTAGCCCCATGACTAAAAACATGTAAAGGAGTGTTTTATGAAAAAAGTTGGATGATGTCATGGGGGTGAAAGAAAAAAAATACAAAAGCAGATTTAATAGTAATGTGTTTATTTTACCTCATGTCATATTTTTGCACTGCTGAGGATGAGGTTACCCGGAATTATTTTTGTTTTTGTTCTCACAGTTTTCCTCACTTTTACAGTTTTCCTCACAGTAAAAGTTTCTTAGTGTTTATATAAACACTATCCCTATGCGAAAGACTACATGTACAAAAATATAGTTCCAACAGAAATTAAAAATACATCGTCTAGGTTGTTTTTTTTTCTTGTAACTCTTGAGAGATAATTATTAGTCCCACAAGTGGGAAATTTGCATCATCACGTGAGAAAGAGGACAGAAACAAAGAGCAGCAACATTTAAAAACAATAGAATAGAATAAAGTAAAATACAGATGTACACTATACAGTCTAGGAATATAAAAATAGGATAAAATAAAAATATGTGCATGTATATTGTAAACATTTATATTTATATTCATATGTATATGTAAACTATATGTAAACTTATAAGTATGTATGTGCACAGTGAGCATATGCATGTATATACGTACAGAGTGGATATATAGATAAATATTAGAACGCTGTGGATATATATCTGAGGAAAACAGTAAGTGAAAACTCCCCCATAGCTTGGTTCACAGCACATCTTATTCATAGGGCATCGCAGCGTAGTTTGAAAGGGATTAATGCAGACTTTGCAGCTCTGTGGGATCAGATCTCTATTCTACCCACAAGCAATGATAACCAAGTGAATGAGATATTCCTGAATATTCAATGTCCATGACCCAGATGCTCAAGGGCACATTTCAATTCTATCATAGTTGGTGAAGGACTGCAGTGTCTTCAGTTGTGTGTGCCTGCCTGCACAGAGACTCCATGTCTGGAGTGTGTATAAACCAGACTGCTGAGGTGTGTTTGAACATGGCTGCAGGGGTTCTCTGGGTTCCTCATGGGGAACCCTGCAGTTCAGATGATCATTTTTCTGGCTCAAACTCATCAGTTAAAGTACAAATCTAAAAAAAAAACAATTACTCACTGAACTATGTGTGTTAGGGCAGTGAGAATATGAAGAACATTTGCTAAGAACCAGATCCAAGTGGTTGTGCCAGGCTTTGATCTCTTTGAGCTGGGTGACTAGACATCCCCTTTCTAGTAATTGTCCTCATGTTTGGTGGCGTGTCGATGACTGGAGCTGTCCACGTTTTTTATCCGTAAATTTAAAAGAGACCTGACCAGTCAGTAGAGAAGGAATGCAGGTGTCTGGTGTTGTTCTTGTTTTGGCCACGGGGAGGCTGACTGCGCATTATTGCAGCTTCGTATCATTCGTCTTCTACTACTAACCACCTGCTCACCTAGATCTAGAGAAAACTGCTGTGTGAAATTCAGCAAGAAACTAGTGTGTGAAAAGAATGCGCAACATCACCACAAATTGATTTCACTTCCATGTCGAGGACTAATGTGGACCACCTCTGTAACTTGGTTTGCAAACTGTAGATGGGGAATATGGCTTGACCTGAAAAAAGTTTTAAAAGATGTTTGTTTGCTTTAATCCCTTTTGGGAGAGTGGAGAGGAGGCAGAGGAGGAAGAAGAGGGAAAGAGATCAAGATAAAGAAATGATTACCGGTCTTATATGTTATTCTAAACAATAAAATACAAAAATGTATTTAATACAAAATACAAAAATGCATGTAATGGGAATCTGATCATCAAAGTATCTGATCTAGTAGTGTCCTATTTATCATTAAAGACTGGACGGGAAGGAGCAGAGAGTGAGAATGTAAAATAAGGGAGCATAAAGGGTGATGTGAGAAGTGTGATGAATTAAGTGCAAAGGTAATATTGCAATGGGTTCTTTAACAGATGTATAGTATACTATAAATGAGAAATTCTGCACGAGCAAATTCATGGTCGAATAATGAATAATTTGTGGATGAATGTCCATGAATCCCAGACGGCTCTTTGGATGGTCAGTATTTTAATTTCTACATTGTGTAGTATGCAGGGAGGAGGATACCATTTGACATTTAGCCACAGTGTGGGAAATGAACATACAATTGCGTAAGGGAACAAAATTTACAGAAACAAAAACGACTTTTAAAGTCAATAGTTATGCACTAAATACTACTATGTTCTCAAAGACAAACACTTGAATAGTTCATGAAATATGCAACGATGCCTGCTTGGCAACAACAATAAACTCAAAATGGACTACATTTATTGGCAGAAGAATTGTTCATCACAATTAATATTAATGATTTTAATGATCAGTTGTGGCATTGGAGCATATTTTACATTGTCCACTGTTTTTATTACCACAATAAACCACTTTAAGCCTCATTACTCCACTCCACATTGTGCCTCAAACAGTAAAAACCATACTGTAATGCGCAGGCTCTTATGCTACTGCTTTAAAAAAGCTATAAAACTGACAGATTTTCCAAGTTAATTAAATAAATAATATCAATAATATCAATATCAAACAGAATAAGAAAGAAGGCGGCCCATTCCATATGATGAATGATTGTGCAAATCTTGAAGGGACATTCTATTGATTTTTCAATATTTCAGTCATTTATCTGTGTGGTCAGTTATGAAGTGCTGAGTTCAAGAGAACCTTACCAATGAGTTCACAGCAGTGATAATCAGGCTGTGAAGTTTAACATAAGATGCTGCTGGTCCTCATGGCAGATGGGGGTTTTAAGAGTCTCTAACACTACGTTTACTTACCACAACCCTTACATGTCTGTTTGATATCAGCAGACTTGATGGCAGGTTTTGTGTAATTCAACAATGGATTAAATTCACAGATGATCCCAGAGCCAGGTAATCGTGTGCTAATATTATGAAAAATGAATGCTCTTTATGGTATATACATTGCTTTTGGGATTTTTTTCAGACACGTGTGATGGATTTTCTCAAAATCTGCAAAACTATAACAAATGGAGTTAAAACATTATGTACGCCTTAAGTTAATACATATTGTTTTGTAATGTAAACGTTTCTATGACCCTCAAGAGCTGCTCATGGGAAATCTTTCTAGACATTGTGAAATTATTATAAAAATCGTAACACACTACACTATAAGAATATTTGGTCAAGTATTACCACTTTGAACATAACTTACATGGCGAAGAGATTTTGTCACCTGTCAGAACAATTATGTATTTTTTAAAGGCGTAACCATGGCTATCTCTACATGTTATTTCTCAGAACAATACCAGAAAAAGGATAAACATCTTTTTCCCCTAATTTTATCTTTATTTTTACATTATTACCATCTACTTATCTGTACAAACACAGAGACCATCAGTTTTTCCTATTAGAGATGGACACAGATGGTTACAGATAAATATTTCAGCATTTTTTTTTCTTGGTACTGAACACATGCAGAAAAAAAACAGCTGGAAATAAAAGTCTAAATGTAAAGCACATATTCCTTAACAAATAACGATTACACACATCGGCACACACACACACACGCAACAGTGCACATACACACACACGTACACACACATGCACATAAACGCACACATACTTCGATTACTGATGTTTTGTTTTTTTTTCATTGTATACACAAACAATACAGTTTTGCACCAGACATATGAATAGCAAAAGCACCTGACAAACTCACTTTGGGAATAGAGGACGAGAATGATTCGCTGTGTCCACATTCTGCCCTACTATGTTTTCACATGCAGTCGAAAATAAAACCTTATTGTTTTGACAATATACACTATACTGGTTAGAACATATGTACATTATAGCAACAACTTCAACTGCTCCTTAATAATTGTTGGGGGGGAAATAAACATTGATTCATCACAGAATTCATCATTTCATTTGATTTCTCCAAATCACAAGGCAATTACATACCGAATTACGTTGATTATATGCTACACCAAATTTAACGCCCAGACGGAGCCGAACTGGTTTTCGCCATTACAAGGTTGAACGGCACAGTAGAACGAGACATTCTCTTCATCCAACGTGAACACAAAAGAAAAAGCATACAAAACGACTTTTTAAAAAACTATAAAGCTGACAGATTTACAACCAAAAGATCTTAAGAAAAGATAATAAATAAGAAATTGTACATCTCTTCAGTTGAAAGAAATAAAACTTTACAAATATAACTGGAAAATGGTTTCAACAAAATAATACAAGAAAAGCATATATATAGTTAGTCTTTGAGCACAGCATTCAGTACTCACATACACGGGCGAGTGCACTTGCGCACACGCACACACACACACACACACACACACACGCACACCGCATAGATAGTTCCATGGCAGTAAGACCATGAAAGTCTGATTGAACATTAAGAAGAATAAGGATGTAGTATTAGGAATAGTTTTGTGAAGGGGAATTTCATCAATGATTCAAAATTTCAGCTGAATTAAATCGTTAAGAAGTATTCAGAGTGGTTTGGGGTCAAATTCTCTTATAGACTGTAGAAAACCCTACTGTTTGAATGATGGACAATGGTGCTGATAGGAACCTGATGGCTGTGTAGTTTAATGTCCCTCAAAGCTACCTCACACAAAGTTGTTAAATGAAATGTTTATGAGTACACTGCCCGATTCCTGAGACATAGTTTAATGAAGTTTTGATAGACGGTTTTTTGCCTAAAAAATCTTTTTAAAAAATCCAATGGCAGAGGGACATGCAGAGGTAGAACCCATTTAAAAAGTACTGCTTTAGGCTAACTATTACTATTTTACAGAGTGCAACAATTCACTCAGCCTATAATTCAATTAAATTCATGATACTGATCATTTTGAATAAAACAATAGATTCCTCATTCACCACAGTGAACTGTCATGTACTTTGAACTGGGGTATCATTCAACTTCTAATGCATTGTGGTTAAAATATAAAACTATCTGTGGACTTCATAATCTTTGAATCCTATCATCACCCATTTCAATTTCTATGCAATAACCCACTTCACATGAAAACACTCTGAAAGATTTGCTTGTATCTCTCAGTCACTGAAATTTAAAACACTGGCGGAATTTCCCTTTAACTTATTGTCCCTACCTTAAAAACAAACAAAAAATAGTATGTCCTATTGACCTATTGTAAAATTCTTATATCTTATATTTTTAATAATTTATAAGATTAGACTTACAGATCTCTTTGACCTATATGATATATAAAGAAAATAATAAACATAAAAAGGGGCAGAGACCCTTTAGTCACTTTAATATATTACAGTAGTTTGTTGGAGCATTGATGGTTTTGCGACACAGTATTTGCACCAGTGCCCTTTGTTGTTATTACTGATATCCTGAAAATGAAATATTGAACCCTGAAAGGTCATTATAGCAATGACTTCTGGTTGTGAGTCAGTAGTGGTGGCTGAGTCACAACCACTGATATGTCGTTTGCCACATGAAATAGCAGTCTCCTACTCCTACAGTACAGTAACATCACTGAAAAATGAACTAAACCCATTTCGGGGTTTTATCGTTGCTGTTAGAACAAAACCTCGAATCTCCATGGTGGTAACTTTTCAGGTAAAGGAAAAAACATTCATATCTTTTATTTAAGATAAGGTAATGTGACATTTAGTAATTTGGACTACTTCTGCTAGTCCTTTTCGCCTTAAATGTTTTCAATTCATCAAAAAAGTTTTTGATCTTTCATTGACGTTATACTTAGCCATGAGAACATCTTCATGAGTAACTAAGAAAGACATTAATACAGCGAGAGAATTCAGAAAAGAATGAATTTGCAATGTAACAAAAAAAAAAAAACACTTAAAAAAGATTCTGTAAAGAAGCTCACTTAAATGAGACTGAGGAAATGGTCACATGTGGGCCATGGAATGATCGAAGAGCAGTCGCAGTGTTTTCTGGATTGTTCGCACCATGCACTCCTCTAAGCCAGGCATGCACATCCTGAAGTCCTTCACGTGCAACGCTTTTTTTTTGCTCATTTGTTCTTATTCAGACAAGTACAGTTCTACTGACCATTAGGGGAGAGTTTGGGATGGGGCAAAAATCTGGCAGATGTTTTTTCCTTCGTTTTTTTCTGTTCTGGAAAATTCCATAGTCTCTTTTCCCATGATGCTCGGCGGAGCAGGGTCCCTGCTATGGGGGATCATGGATCGGCGTAGCTTCATCCGTCCGAAAGACAGAGCTGCTCATGCCTAACAGCACACCTCAACACCTCTCACACTGCATAGAGTTTACTGAGGATAGAGAGAGAGAGAGAGAGAGAGAGAGAGAGAGAGAGAGAGAGAGAGAGAGAGAGATTAATAAACACTGTCATTGGCTTGAAAAAGTTGCCACAAACACATCTGCACTACCAGCATGAGATCCAGTATAAGTTCACACTACGGATGCCAAGTCATTAATTTATTATTGCAGGTGATGGAAATGGGATGCTGCCAGCACGCATAATAATAAGGTGAACTTGGTGAACTCTTTACTTAGTGATAATTGTAAATAAATAAATAAATAAATAAAATCAACAAATAAACATACATATATAGTGCACGGTTAATTAACATGCATAACATACATAACACATGAACATACATATATAGTGCATGGTTAATTTATCATGTGGCCGTTTACATATACATATACATTTACCAGCACACACATCCACATTTTATATTTCTAGATTGTATGGTGAACATTTTATACTTTACTGTTGTAATAGTTTTTATTCTGTTCTATTGTTTTGTTTTGTTTTTTCGCTGCTCTTACCTTTGTACTGTCCACTTTCTGCCATGACAATGTAAACTTCCCACTTGTGGTACTAATAAAGGTTTATCTTATCGTATCTTATACATGCTTATATCATTAGAGTTAGGCAGATATAATATATGGACAGAAGTCTTGGGACACCCCTGTTTTTCAGGGTTTGGGCTAGACTAGAATCTTAATGCTTCAGCATACCAAGACGTTTTGGACAATGCCATGCTTCCAACTTTCTGGAAGGCCCTCTTCTATTCCAGCATGACTGTGCCCCAGTGCATAAAGACATGGTTGGATGAGTTCAGTGTGGAAGAACTTGACAGACCCGCACAGAGCCCTGACCTCAACGCCATCCAACACCTTTTTTGGTTGAACTGGAATGGAGATTGCGTGCCAGGCCTTCTCGTATAACATCAGTGCCTGACCTCATAGATGCTTCACAGAATGAAGGGGCACAAATCCCCACAGAAACAAAATTTTGTGGAAGCTGTTATAGCTGGAAATGGGGGACCAATTCCATCTTAAAGTCTATGTATTTGTATAGAATGTCATTAAAGTCCCTGTTCGTGTATTGGTCAATACTTTTCCCAATAATTACGTCCATATAGTGTAGCTAACACTATCTTAGGACTATGTGATCATTATAAAAACAGCTGGTACAACAACATACATTTCCACTGTATATTCTGGTGCATGAAGTGGCCATGCAATAGTGGCTGGTGAGTTTATCTTTGACTAAAAGTGTAAAGATCTAGCATGTTTCTGTAAGTCTGAGTTCCTCAGTCAGCTGCTGCCTTCAACTGCAAGTCATGCTAAAGACCGAGGAAAACGAATCCTAACCCTTCATATTAGGACGCAACTCAGAAGTTGTGTTGTCATTCTGTAGTCATCGTCATATCCAAATGTCCGAAAAAGGTCCAAGTTTCTAAGGTCCAATACTCTAAGTTGTTGCTGTAGTAAAAAGTAATGTCCCAATAACATCCTGTGGTAAACAATAATGTCCCAAACATAGGCTATAGATGTATGAAAGAAAATTAATATTGCTCCCGACAAGCTAACACAGCTGCAAAGTCTTGGAACCTCACCAAAATAGCCCACTCAAACCAGGCTTGCTAACCCAAATCATTGTGTTAAAGTTTAATAGTAGACTTACTACTTTTTAGATTTAGCTAGCTAAAAAAATAACACATGGCATCAGAGGCCTGCACTGCTGCAAGGTTGTGTCTTTTAGAGGCACACCAGATGCCAAAAATCTCAAAATGTCTCTACATTTTCAGAGATCATTCGGTATAAATAAGAATAAACAATTAAAAAGGTTCAACTCAGCACTACCATTTGGGCTGGGTCAGATCTTGAGTCATGAGTACGCTTCGGGCTCAGATTTCAATTTCACCCCAGTGCAGACCTCTAAAACAAACATTACCTAAGTGTAGGATTTTTGTTGTTTTTAAAAGACCCATAATATGTCTTTCTTAATGCTCCTTCTGCTTTCTCTTATTATATCAACTTTACACTGGGGGAGACACTTTTCTTTCATTGTTATCTCCCACGCACCCCTTAGATTACACTCCCAACACAAACACACATACGCAGAAAAGAAAACTGACACAAGAGCGTGCCTCTGGCATGAAAGCATGAACATGAGTGTGTCGTGCCTCGTGACCAGCCCATGTTGCTCTGCAGCATGGTACCCAAAGTGACCTCACCCACTGGTCACTGTCGCCCGCGGGCCAATGCCCGCTGCTCCTGCTAATGAAACAGAGCCAGCCAGGGGGAGGGCGGCTTTCATCTCCCACAGAGAGCAATCAGAGCTGTTAGCTTGTCTGTGGTCGAGGCTACAGCGTGTAATCAGTAGGGTTTTTTTTAAAGCTTGTTAAATGTATAAAGGCACGTGGGTGCATCCAAACCACATGAGTTAACTCTTACAAGGTGCACATCAGTGGTCATAATGCAAAAGCATCTTGCAGTTAATTGTTAATTACTGCTCACTTGTAGCTCACCGAAACATTTCTAAAGTAGATCTCTTAAATTAAATAATTACATAACCATGTCATTAACTGAACTATTCAGGCTCTGCTCATAAAGTTTTACAGCTTATCAGCTCAATGGTAACAGTGTTTTTTTTTTTTTATCAAAAGCATACAGAGTGCATTTTCATTCTGAGTAAAACAGAAAAACACGAATATTACGCATGTCCTAATATTAAAATGACAATACTTGATTGACACTCCCCTATCCAATGTGCCTTGCCTACTCTTCAGTTCTTACAGCGCTAAACAATAATGTGAGAAAGGAGGAATGAGTAGAGCAGGCACTACATAAGCAGGTGTTGCTGTGTGAACCCTGATATGCTATGTGAAACTTTGATGTGTATAAAGAAGATGAAGTTGTTCACTTTACAGCTGGAAGTCCAGTGAAAGTACACACATGAAATGTTGGTATGGATAGTTTGATAAGCAGACAAACACTAGCTTCCTAGTTCTATTGTTTCTAGTTTTGTTTAAGCTGGTTGGGTGGTAGAAACCAGCTCAGCCTTATGACTGGTGAGGGTACTGCTTTTGTAAGCGCCACCCAATATTAGGACCATCCACTTTACATTGGGAGGAGAGAATTTTACTGACCATTTATTGGGCACTGGAACATTATACGCACACTTTGTACACACTACTGTGTGACCACAAGAGTGAGGTTAACATCACTGGTAAGATAACACACTACTATTTTTTCTTGGAGGAGTATGTTTACAGTTTAAAATGCTACTGTTAGCAATACTGTTTTTATAACTGACCAGTGATGACCAATCATTACGTTGTAGTCAGTCTAAAGCAGTTAATATTGTCTTGTTTTTGCCAATTTTCCGTAAATATTAAAACAGTAGCCTACAAAAAAATGCAATTATGTGTGAAGTCTGGACAGGCCAATTCTAAAATAATGCAATTATATTTAACTGATAAGTAAAATGACTGGCTGATTGATGATAATGATTGATTCTTTTTTTTGTTGTTGAATGGATAAATGGTAACATAACTGAATGATCAGGTAAATGAACGAGTGAAAGACCACAGAAAGTCAGACGGAAGCCTCCTCCAGGGGGATCCATAGTGACAGCGTCTCGTGGGGCTTTGGGGAGGCTGGAGTGGGCGGAGTTTGATTTGAATCCCACACTTACTGTCTCGCTCTCTCCATCAGAGACAGGCTGAGACTCAAAGCCGTAGTGCAGCGGGGAATACACCCAGCTCTCGTCCTCTGGAGGCTGTTGTTACACCACCCAAACAAAAGCAGGGGGCGCCAGACAGGCGCACACACAGACAGAGATGGCCACGCAGCACGGACAGCATGAGAGACAGACAGATAGAGACAGAAAAGGACAGGGAGAGCAAGAGCATGAGGTGACTGGAATCAACATTCATTCATTCATCCTTACTGGCTGTGATGACGTAGAACTGAAACCAGAATTCGATCTACTTTGGCTTGGATGACAAACTTACCTGTCATGCACTATATGTAAAAAATATAGCACGACTATATAGAATATATCCATAACTACAACCGCACTACTGAAGTAGTACACTATGTAGGCAATCTGGCAGTTTAAGCCATAGCCTTTCGTAACAGCACCATTTTTTCCCAGTAATCAGACAAGCATCTTGCTAATCTTCTAGCTCATACTTGTCATTTAGCTTCTAGCATCAACAGAGGCAACTACATCTAATGGATGAGCTAAGAGGATGAAACCTACAATGGCTACATCTGCAATTCATGCCTCTTTGTTAAAGTCCCAGGGAACCTAAATTCATGGCTAATGAAGTAAATGTTGAATTTGTGGACACACAATAAGCATGCAGGCCCTATGAATATTTGGGATGTGTGTGCCAGAATTCCTATCCTATGAATATAAACTGGCCAAATTTTATTCAAGTTTACAAATGCTTAACCCTCACCAATCACAATGCTGATGTTGCTTGTCCCTCCCACAGTATTAATAACTATGCATAATTAAAAAAAAAAAACTAAACGCAAGCTAGCAAGCAAAGGCAGACTAACAAGGGAAAGTAAACAAGTCAATGAAAGTCAACCACTAAGTATAGGCAACTATTGAGCCAAAGCAAACTAGTAAGCAAAAGCAACTTAGTGAATGAAAGTTAACTATTTAGCAACACCTAACTATAATGAGGGAAAGTCAACTAGCAAGTGAAAGCAAACTAGCGAGAGAAAGCACACTGGGAAAGGGAAGACGACTGAGCAAGAGCAGCCTACTGAGATCATTTCATCAGCACTCGTGACTGTGAGAGATCTGGTGGTGGCACGTCTGACTGATTCTCAGAATCAATGTCATTCAATCCAGCATGTGCAAAAAAACCCATGCTGGATTGAATGGCATTGATTCTCATTTTTTTATCATTGTCTATAGTTGGAACAGTGTAGCATGTGGGACAGTCTCGGACAGAGAAATGTCAATCAAGCATGCTCATTAAAATATCTTGCTCATTCTCATAACATTTTAAGTAATTTTTCCACATTTTTATTTTGTTTTGTTTGTTTTTTATTCAAACTTCGCTGGATGTTTAAAAGTACGCTCCAGTTTGGTTTCATAGGAACATTTTTTAATATTTAACACTTGTTCCATGGGACTTCAAGACTCTTCACTTTGTTCACTTACAAAGTTGTCGCGGCTCGGGCTGAGTTTGCGTCGATGAGAAACGGGGGAATACACCCAATATCTCCCTTCAGCATACTGTCAACACACACACACACACACACACACACAACACAGGAGGTTTACAGGAAAAAATGAGAGAGTGTCAGTGGAAAAGAAAAGGGGGTGGATTGTTTTAGGGGGAAAATAGAGTAAAAATAGGGAGGAGAAAAAGACATCAATAGATGGTGAAGATTAAAGATATAGTCTAAAGCTTTTAGAGTTAAAAGGACAGGGAGGAAAAAAGAAAACCCAACAGTGACAATGAAAAATGAAAGCAAAAACAGCTGTTTTTCAAATGCAGGAGGATGAAAGGGAAATGGGATGCTGAAAGAAATAATGAATTAATTAAATGAAACATGGAGATGTAACTTATGAGATCAAAATGACTATTACTGCTGGGCCCGAACATGTCTCTCTCTCTCTCTCTGTCCCACACATACATACACACACACAAGCGCCTGCACACACACACACACACACACACACATACACACACACACACACACAGACTGAGGTAATAAAAACTGTTTCAGCCAATGCTGCTTTTTACATGAAGTGCAATATATTTCATTCAATCAGAACAAAGCTCACTTGCATAAATGAATGTACAGCCTGTTAATGTCGTTTTTCTAAGAGATGTTTTAAAAAAGTCAAGTAAATTATGACTGTTTTGGTTTCTAAACAGACACAAACAATACAGTTCTTTGAGGAAGATGAATAAGAGTAAAATGTATAGACAAAAATACAAGGTAAATGTAGGATACGGGCCCTTTAAAATATATATTTAAAATTGTGCAGAGATAATTACTTATCTCAGGGAAGACTAGGTTGAGATTCATCGCCTTGATTGAAGAAATTTGCACAAATATTACTGCCGTGCTCAAGCGTGTGATAAACAAAACTGATGTGTGTGCCAACATGATTACAGGAGCAAAACACTCTGTGAACAGCAGAGCACAGCAAAACACCACACAGCAAATGTCCTGCTTTTCTGCACGGCACTGGTACAGCAGAGCCTTTGCCTCAGAGAGGGAGAGAGAGATGGAGAGAGAGAGAGAGAGAGAGAGAGAGAGAGAGAGAGAGAGAGAGAGAGAGAGAGAAAGAGAGGAGGGGTAACGAAACAGAGAAAAGGAAAGAGAGAAATACTGAAGTAGAGAGAGAAGAGAAATACAAAAGTTAGGAGAGAGGTAAAGAAACAGGGTCAGAAAGAGACAGAGGTAAAGAAACAGAAACAGAAAGTGAGAAAAACAGCGGTAGAGAGAGATAGAGAGGGAGAGAGGTAAATAAACAAAGGAAAGGAAAGAAATACTGAGATGGAGAGAAAAAAAGGAAGAAGAGAAATAGAGGAGTAAGAGAGAGAGAGGTTAAGAAAGAGAGGAGCTGTATTTTGTCTATAGGCAAACCAAACAGTGCATACTATTGAACACCATGTGCAGAGCCATGTGCACTAGCTTATCTAAAGAGAAAGATGGAGAGAAAATCTGATGAAAAAATTAATGAAATCAGAGATGGTTGTTTTGTAGCCTGATGGCAGTCCTTCTGTCTACCACTGAAGAGCAGACAGACAGATAGACAGAACTGGATCAGGTGCTGCAGAGAGTCACTCAGATGAATAGAGTGTAGAGAAAAGAATTTGTATAGAGAGGAATAATACATGCTCACACAAACAAACAAGCAAACAAACAGGGTTACCTTTACAGTTCCACTATATCATCCAGACTGCTTCCCTGTGGAACATTTAACATTATTCTTCCCTCACTACAGAAAGTCTCACAGTTAAAGGAATTGTTCGGCAACAAAAGCAAATTTTCCTCGTACCCCAAATGTAGTCAGCCAACATGTTTGGTGTCTTAAGATTGCATCGTTTTATTTTTAGACTGGGGCTACAAGGCAAATGTAATGCTGCTTATGAGGTTTCTGACAATGTATGACATATTATTATCTATAAAACTGGACAAAAATATGTCACATAATTACAGTTTTTTTCTGCAGCTTTTTACGGATAATAGGATGTCTTAAAGTATCAGATACTACATAATGAAGTCAATTTGCAGTTTGTTACTTGTTAGCCTCATGGTTCCATTGCAATACTAAAGAAACCAGCTTCAGACCCCAAAACATGACTTACCAGATTTATGACATTTGTGGTAAGGCAGAACCTCTCTCTCTCTATATATATATATGTTTTATTTTATTTTTTATTTTTTGCTGAACTGTTACATTAACCATGGTTAGCCATCTTTTCCAACTAACTCAAAGTTTTAATGCCCCAAATCCCTAGAGTGTTCTACACTTTAAGCCCAACTTACAAAGTAGATATTGGTGGCTAGCGTAACCTCCTCTTCCAGAGAGCCCTGGCTGAAGGACTGTGAGAGCGGCCTGCCCTGCTCTGGCTGGCCCCCGCTGGGTTTGGATCTGGGGGATGTGTGGGAGGGGGTTTCTGGCTTGGGGACAACCGCTCCTGCCTGGGTGCCTGCCTCTATGGCAACCGCTTCCAAAGGGCCTGTTGCCAGTGGCGACGCAGACTGAGAGACAGCTGCCGTCTGCGGAAGTGACGGCGTCTCTGGGATGATATCATCCAGGATCTCTGTCTCGCGAATTTCGGTGACAACTTCTACCAGCTCACTGCAGTAAACACAGATACAGACAAGCCGTTCAGCAGGAGAAACAAACAACCACTTCTGTCAGTGTAACTTATAACTTACATGGCATGTATTTCATATTGAGCATCTGTTTTTATATAGAATTATTTAAACTTCATTTTTTACACTGTTCTTGTCTGTGCCTATATGTATCTCTGTGTGTCTGTGGAGTCGTAACATAAGCAGTTTACACCGGGATCAATAAAGTTTTCTGATTCTCATTCTGATTCTGAACAAGCTTCGGCATACAATTATTGCAGTTGTTTTGCTAAACTAATTGTGTGTATGTAATTCATTACATACACATAATTGCAGTTATAAACATAACTGGGTGCATAATAAAATGTACTGATATTGAAAGTGATTTACAATGCGTACTGAATAAGAATTCTGAGTAAGTCTGAGTAAGAATTTCTAACTTGTGTATGTCGAGAAAATCCAAAAGTTAAGACTGTAAAATAACTCCTCTTTTACTTATGAATACAATTATGGCATCAGCTGGTAGTTTAAAATCTACATTTTCAAGAGAAGTCTGTGAGTGATAAAATAATCCATATAAATTTACATCACATACTGTCATCTTAAAGACTGGTAATCAGAGCATTTAACCCCTATAATGCCTAATGTATAAAGAGTGATTGCTGAACAATTCAACCCTGTTATAAATATAGCGTGATCATACTGTTGTCTTTAACGGAATAGTTTGGCAAAAGACAGCATTTACAGAACTGATCCGACATATTTGGAGTCCAAAATATTACATGTTTTTAGCGCTGGAGCTATGAGACAAACCAGCATTAGAAGTCAAGAGTCACCCAAACTATTTCCAAAAATTACATCACCAAAACCTCTCTCAGCTCGTTCAAACCATATCCAGCTCTTTATTAAGATTCTGCAGGAATGAACTCTACACTACAGACGGACATTTCAGGGCTGGTACAGTAAACCACCGCTTATTACGTTCCAAGAGCACCCACGAAAAAACGCAAAAGAAGCTTAATACATTACCCTTAAAGAAAATGTAAAGGCAAACCCATATCTGTATTGTACAGTGTACACTGAACTGCTGTCTCCTGCAGTGCTAGAAAGTAAAAAACCGTTGTTACCCCTGTATAGACTGTGCTGTAATATTGGCTACTTTCAAACCTCCCGCCTCTGAGTACAGCGGTATTTCACCATCCCAAGACATGCTTTCTTTGTGTTCTCTGTACAGAACCAAAAAATGTAAAGTTATTTTTTATGTGGAAATGTAG
This sequence comes from Hydrocynus forskahlii, assembly GCA_037974365.1. NCBI lineage: Eukaryota > Metazoa > Chordata > Actinopteri > Characiformes > Alestidae > Hydrocynus > Hydrocynus forskahlii. Next base: position 33,440,172 of record JBBPCX010000040.1, on the reverse strand, counting down.
TTGAATTTACGTTAATATTTATGCTACAAAATTAGTAAATTGTATTTTTCTTAATAATTTAACCCTAAAATGCATGAAAATAATTTAGCACTAAAACACCCCCTTGTCCTTGTGCTGGGTTGTTTATGTTTGGGCGCACTAGTTAGCAAGGCAATCAGACACTGAGCAGTGGAGGCTCATTCCGTTCAGGTGCATCTAACTGCCTTGCTGACAGCCACGCCCAAACATAAACAAACCCAGGAGGAGGACAAGGGGGCGTGGCGGACGAGGCCGGGACATCGCAAAAGCAAAAAAAATGCAGAGGATATCTGCGGTTTCCACAAATGTGGAAACAATTACTTGGTCGGTTCTCAGAAAAAAATCCGCAAGAGACTGAAGCCGTGACTGCTAAACCATGTACAAGCAGGTTTGCTGTATTCCTAAAGCAGGCAAAAAAAAGATCAGTGGGACTGATTCCTCTGTATTAAGGATGGTCATTTAATTAAAAACTGATCAGCACTTCTACTCTTGATTGCCTACACAGTGAAGTTTTACAGCTCACTGAAAGTTATGCAATGCTCTAAACCAAATCGAAATGAAGAGCAGGATATGGTTTGAGTGAGTTAAGGAAATATTTTGGACATATTTATTTAAATTATTTTACTAGAAACTATATACTTCTAGTGTTTGTTAGCACTAAAAGTAGCTTCAACCCTAAACTAAAGAAGCTAAATACTGCACCTTTTTTCAGTGCAGAATAAAATGACCAGTGGCAGAATTAAGAGAAAACATTTGGATCTCTAACATGTCTTGGCATCTTGGGTGGAAAATTATATAAATGAGATTTTTTTTCTTTTAATATTTTGCCTAAATATGCTTAAGTATTTCCTTTAAACATTTCAAAGTAAGGCATCTACAACAGACTACTACTATAAAAATAGGAAATATGTAACAATGCAGTGGTAAACAAAATGCAGATAGTGGAGTAATTGTACTATAATTTTACAGGTTACAGTTAAATTGTATTGTTAATAAATGAGAATAGCACTATAAAGCTCTATAAGGTGTGTGTGGGTGGATGGGGTGAGATATTCCCATTTTCGATTTAGAGCAAAATACATGATTCGATAACATCACAAAACTGAACGCTTATTATTAGTATTATTGAACTATATCACTTCTGCAATTGCAGACTGCACTGCCAAACAAGAAACGCAATACATTTCTCCCAGGCCAGAGCATTAACAGCAGGTGAGGTGACTTTGGGAAGACAATGCAGGCAGATGGCAGATCAAGCTTTCGGCACTAGAGTCTGCAGTAAAGCCCTCAGGACCATATGCTAGTGTCTCAGTTCCACCTACTGAAGCCTGATCGTACAGCACGAATACAGCAGGGAGGGTTAATATAACAAACAATAATGTTTTTACTCTGTTAAATGATTACCTTTAGTTTAATGACTAATATGATGTCCTGTCACGTACAAAACTGGACAGAGGCGCCTAATATAGCTACAAACAGCATGTCAAGCAAGACTGGAAAACACATAAGCAAGTACTAATGTAATGCTTTTGCCATTTCATCCAGCCCTACTTATATTAGTCCATATTAGCCTGAGTGAAAAACCTACAGAAGCAAACTCGAGACATCAAACATATGCTTTACACTCCAAAGACAGTATTATGAAAATGTCGGAACAGTAAATATTACAATTTTATGTTGAGTGGCAAATCAGATATGATTATAAACAGTGATAGAGGAAATCAGAATATGTGCTGAATTTGAGCAGTCAACACTTTGAGTGGTGGCAGCACATTACACATTTACCTGCTCTGTGTGGGAGTAGGGACAGAAGAGACTGCAGGTTCTTTCTGCACCTCCTCCTCTTCCCTCTCTCTCTTCACTTCTACCACCACTGTTATAGTCTGCTGATCCTCCTCATGGACATCAACCACCCTGAATGACCACCACACACAAACACACACACACACACACACACACACAAACACTTGCACACTTTAGTACCCCTGCACACTGATCTGTACCTCTCTTCAAATAAACTCTCTTCTGCAATTTTGAAAATCAACTCACCTCCCATCACTGTCTTTCAGACTCTGGGTTTGCCTCCTGAGGAGTCGAAGAGCAGACAACAGACAAGAAAAGACAATTGGAGAGTGAGGGAATGTTGTTCCTGCATCTAGATTTTTTTGTGTAGGTTGCAATGCTACCCCCAATGATTTTAAGCCCTTTAATGTATGGATCTTTCTATAATCGTTTCGGGACTAGGGTCACATTGTGACAAAATCAGCATACAACCTGTGTTTGACTCGAACACCAGTGACTGAAACTTTGACTTAGACTTGAGCATTATGACTCTGAAAGACCTGAGGCTCATATTTGAAGAAATGGACAGTGGTATCTGGCTGCAGATTGACTGTTTTCCATGTAAATGGGTTTGTTTTCTGCTTTTCGCATGATAGAACAGCATCTGTGACGGGCCACATTAATAGATTAATAGATTAATACATCAAATGATTTCCCCCCAAACTATGCTTTACAGGAGAGTAAAAGTAGGAGGAGTAAGTGTGAGTGTGTGTGTATGTGTGTGCGTATACCTGTATCGAGGGTGCTCTGCGGTGTCGGACGGTGATCGCTCTGGGATGGATATGGATGTGTTGGACGACAGCGTGGTGGCAATGGAGGCCGTAGTGGCCTCCTCAAATGACGGAGGGGTGCATGGCTGCAGGCCTGAGGAAAGAGAAGATAGAGAGAAAGAGAGAAATAGAGACAAAGATAGATAGAGAGAGAGAGAGAGAGAGGGAGAGAGCGAGAGAGAGGTAAATATGAAACTGAATTGTTATTCCAACAATGGATGGACAGAGGAAGCAGTCACACAACATTACAGAAATCATTCTAACATAGACATATTTTTCATTTAAAATCCAGTTCCATGCTCTTTCCAAAATAATACAGCCTCTGTTTTCTCGCAGTAGTCACACTAAGAAGAATTATTTTAGCAACGAGATTCTGTTTATACCAGCTATGCTCCAAGTGGCCATCGTATTTTGAGCGGCCCCGTTTCTTTATGCTTGGGAGTGGTGTTCAGTTTACTGTTGAATGTGTACACTCATTTGAGCGGTGATTCCTCACCCTCTAACACCTGTTTTGTAGACTATAATACACTTTATATACTATATTATATAAATTTGTTTGTCAGTTAAAAGTTTTTCATTATCACTGGAGTTTGTAAATCAATGTGGGTTAGCTGTAAGACATAGAAACCAAGGAATGAATAGTTGACATAATAGTCATTAAAGGGTTAAACTCTTCTCATCCCGCTCACCGTCGTTTTCCAGCACGGGGAAGCTGCGGGCTCCTCTCAGATCGTAGATGTTCTGGTCTCTCTCTGAGGGCAGCTGGCTGGCTGACCATGCTGCTCCTGGCCCGGTGTGTTTGGGCACAGTCAGGGCTGCACGGCCTTTCTTAGAGGGAGAGGACTTCAGGGCTGAAAAGAGAGTGAGAGAAACGAGGTCAGACAAGCACTCATTCAAGCTCAGAAACATCACATTTAAACATGTAACCTTCATATTTCAACTTGAATGCATATTATTTAAAAATACTCTAGAGCTCTTAGGAACAACCACCAAAGTGATATGTGAATTATGTTGTTATTCAAGTGAGCAAGTGAAGTGTGAACCAACACACAGACCCTTTGTTGGGTCCTTTCCTGGTCTTTAACATCGTTTATGGTTTATACAGATTTAGAACTGCACACATGAGCTATACTGTATATGTCCTGACATTTCATCCTGGACAGAGTGACGAGCTTGCAATGAGTGAAACTGTGTGAAGTTCTTACAGGAGCTCTTTTTGAACACTGTGCTGTTCATGAACTTGAAGAATCTGTCAGCGTAGAAATTTGGCCTGTGCACTGATACTGTGTCCTAGAGAAGAGAGGAAAAGAGAAGAGCAGAGAAGGGAAGGGAGGAGAAGAGAAGAGAGAAGAGAAGAGAAGAGAAGAGAAGGAAAGAGACAAGAGGAGAGAAAAGAAGAGAAAAGAGACTGTCAGTGGAAAAAAACACTCAACCCCTAATAAGGTCACACTGATGGTATCTCCAGGCTTTGGAGGGAAACCAGAGCCAGTAGATCCGTATCTAAAATCCGCTCATGCTCCTGCTCAAGCTCCACATTACTCAGACACTCCCTCTTCTCACACTCATTCATACATACATGAGGCAAACGAGTGGGATTACTTTGTAGGGCACAGTGCCATACAGATGGTGCCCTGCTTTTAATAATTCACCCTATGACAGCAGAGTGACATGAAGCTGTCTATGATCCCAATCCTAATGGCATCTAGTATACAGTAACTACTGCACTGTACTACAGAGTAATGGATTACAGCCTTCTGCCCTGTGTTACTGTTTATAGGTCTTCCTGGACTATATCATAGCAATAGATGTAAGCATAGTTGACATTTATTCATTCGCCGCCATTTCCACTCGCCAGGACTCTCCCAATCAAATGATACCACCAACGCTGTGAGGGTGAAGGCTAACACGTGCTTCCTCCAAAGCCCATCCATAACAGTATGCCACACGGTGCCCGAAAATACATTGACCATTAGCACTTTGAGAGCACTACATCTCGCGGCATAGGTTTACTATGCAATCTTATACATTATTGCCAAAAGAAAAAAAACGTAATATTTCGGTGCATAAATAAGTCTACAAGCAAACATAATAGAGCAGAAGTGCCTTGGTCAGCACAGTTTGGTCAATTCCCAGCTCAAACACAGCTAGTTCATCCGTTGTTAACTGCAAGGTTTAGTGAGGGGAGCTACCAGACCTCCAGGACCGGATCTGGACACTCAAAGTAGAGTAAGCAGGGCATTAGATATTAGATCGCAGTTAGCGAGAGTGTGGATGTCTTGATTTCTAAATGAGTCTTTTCATTCACACTTACGCCATCATGGACCAGGGCCTTCCATGTGTGCTCCAGCTTCTTTATAAGTCTGCAAGAGAAACAGAAATAAATTCAGTGAGCTGCAGCATGCAAAAGCGCACACACTCTTGCAGAAACGCAAAGTCAGGGTGGGATGTTTATTCTCACTTAATGTGTTCTTTCAGAGAGATTATGTAAGGGTGACTCTTAAACATGACATAACACCAAACACCAAGCATCACGGTGCAGCTTATGAACGCCAAGCCCACTCATTCTAGATTAGGTCATATACGCACTGGGGAAACCCTGCAGCCTGGCCATACATGTTGCTATGATAGATATCAGGACTGGACAGGAATATGGACAGATGAGTGTTCATTACCTGAGCTACCATAAAGCGGGTGTGAGATGAGCCTTCCTGTCAAGGTGCCTATAGACTATGAGATTTCAGATTTAATAAGGTTACTGCAAGCCACACTGTGCAACATGGAACTAATAAACTATGGATACCACATCAGGTTTGATGTATGTAGACTACAAATGATGACACCTACTGAAATGCAGTCTATGACGCAAGGCAATATACAAGAATAAATCATCATCAGCATGTGTTATCTATCAGCAATGCCACATCAGTTCATCATTTCATGATGCATTGCTTGGGTAGTAGGCGCAGGCCATAGTAAGAGTTACATTTTGAGGTGGTCATCCTAAATTTCTGACAATTTTGTCTTTGGCATGACAACGACCTTCTTTGAAGCGATCTTACACTGCAACATAGGACCACTGTATTGGAGCTATGGACAAAGATATCACCACATATACAGCATTTGGCAGACGCTCTTATCCAGAGCGTCTTACAATTATTAGTTACAGGGACAGTCCCCGTGGAGCCACTGAGGGTTCAATGGCAGGAAGCGGTGGTTTGAACCTGCAACTTTGTGGTCATGAGCTTCACAAGGCTTCTACCACCCCCATTTCTGTCACATTGGTCATCTTTCGTCTGGGACGACCCAAAACTTCACAGTGTATACCCACCATAAGCTTATAGACGCTGTACCTGTATGACTGCAAGATGTCTATGATGCCGATAAAGAGCAAAAGTCTCTCTCCTTTCCCACTGACTGCTGGGATCCCCCCCATTCTGCAGAAAGAGAGGGAAAAAGGTGGGTCATTAAGCACCAGTCCAGCCATCAAACCTGCTAGCCTACTCCTTATTCATTCTGCTAGCTAGACAATAAAACCCTGGATGCATTGAAATTTGGATGCAGAGTTTTCTGTACTGTACCCTTGAACTTTCCCATGTTGTGTCACATTACAACCACAAACGTATATTTTATTGGGATTTTATGTGATCGGCCAACACAAAATTGAGCATAGCGAACTGTAAGGAAAATGATACATGGCGCTCAAAATTTGTATAAATGAGAAAAGTGTAGCGTGCATAGATATTCAGCCCCCTAAAACCTCTGATACCCCTAAATAAACATCCAGTGCAACCAACTGCCTCCAGAAGTAACCTAATTAGTCCACCTGCGTGTAGTTTAATCTCAGTATAAATACAGCTGTTCTGCGAAGGCCTTGGAGGATTGATAGAGAACGAACAGCAAGGAACACACCTGACAGGTCAGGGATAAAGTGCAGCTTAAAGCAGGGTTAGGTTAGAAAACATTTCACAAGCTTTGAACATCTCACGGAGCACTGTTCAATCCACCATCCAAAAATGGAAAGAGTATGGCATGACTGCAAATCTATAGAGACATGGCCGTCCACCTAAACTGACAGGCAAGCGATCATTAGTCCAAGAAGCAGCCAAAAGGCCAATGGTAACTCTGGAGGAGCTGCAGAGATCCACAGCTTAGGTGGGAGAATCTGTCCACAGGACAACTATTACTTGTGCACTCTACAAATCTGGCCTTCATGGAAGAGTGGCAGGAAGAAAGCCACTGTTGAAAAAAAAAAAAGTTTGCAGCTTGCTATAAACCATGTGGGGGACACAGCAAACATGTGAAAGAAGGTGCTCTGGAGGGATAAGACCAAAACTGAACTTTTTGGCCAGCATGCAAAATGGGCAGAAACCTAACACTGCACATCAACATGAACACACCATGAAACATGGACAGGGAAGCTGGTCAGAGTTGATGGGAAGATGGAGGGAGCTAAATACAGGGCAATCCTGGAGGAAAACCTGTTAGAGGCTGCAAAATATTCATGTTCATATGTGTTAGAATTGCCCAGTCAAAGTCCAGACCTCAATCCTATTGAGAATCCGTGCCAAGACTTGATAATTGCTGTTCACAGGCGCTCTCCTTCCAATCTAACTGAGCTGGGGATTTTTATTTGTAAAAACTGGTACCATTTTCCTTCCACTTCACAGCTACTGGTACGTGACAAAATGTGGAAAAGTTCAAGGGGTATGAATGCTTTTTCAAGGCACTGTATGTGTGTTCCTTTGTTTAGGAACAGGCAAGAGCATTTCTTCCCGTGCTACTGAAGTTAAATAGGGTTTTACACAGGGAAAACCAGAAATATAGTCATCTGCATAAACGTATGCACCCCTCATCAAATTATGATTTGTTGATTTAATAAGTACATATCCTCTACAGTGACCACGACTGCAAAAATGGACTGGAGAGGTTGGATACATATTATCCAGGTGCTGATATATAGTACATGTAGTGTGTGTGCGTGCGTGCATGTGTTTGTGCTCACGTGTCTTCTGTGTCAATGGAGTCTCCGCAGGCTGCTCCTCCCTGAATAGACTCCATGGCTGTGGAATAGAGCGCTCTTTGAGCCGCGGGCTTCTTCTCATCACTGCTGCCCTGACAGCCCTCTGTCTGCTGCTCACGCTCAGCCTGGTCCAGGTTGTGCACACCCAGCAACAGGCTGTAGTCCATGATTTTAAAGCTTTCCAACACCTGTACAGACACAAACACGAACACACGTCATATTCATTCTCCATATATTTGACAGCATGCTGCGGCCTACAGTCTTAAAACTCTGCAGCACCTGTACAGCAATACACAAGACATCCTGTTTCTATAATATTATCTATTTCGTTACACGTCTCTATGAGCAGCAGGTGGTCTGCACATTTTCTCAAGCTTCTCACCCTTGAATCAAAAATAACAAACACACCCTAGATACTAACCAGACAATCTCTCTGCAGCGTCTTGACCAGCGCATTGTAAGTGTCTGTGTCCAGCAGGAGTCCATCAGGCACGTCCTGCATGAAGTCCAGGTCTTTGAAAGTGGGTCTGCTCTTCTCTCGCTCTTTTTTAGACGCCCGACGCTTGTAGGTGGAGCCCTTCAGATCAAACTTCAGGTGCATGCGAAAAACCCGTGGCAGGATGTTGTTCATCACCAAAATCCGAATATTCTTCCCTCCAGACTGAACACAGTACAGGCCGAAAAACTTGGGCAGTAACGTCCTAGGATTCTGATTCAGATTCTGACAGGAGAGAAAAAAAAAAAAAGAAAAGGGAGAAGAGAAGAGAAGAGAAGAGAAGACGAGAAGCGAGGAGAAACCAAGAGAGAAGAAGAGAAAAGAAATGAAGAGAAGGGAGGAGCGGACATGGAAAGGCAAAAAGAAGAAATGAGGAGAGAAGGGAGATAAGCTTGATTCATTTTCAGATTTTTTCATCTTTCAGTCTTGTTCACTTTATTCTGCCAATGTTTCAAATTCTACACCATTTCAGATTTTACTAACAACAACCTGCCTGCGGTTACAGTGCTTTGATATGTCGTGATGAAACAGTAGTTTCCTAGATATAAATTTCCATGTGAACCCATGGCAAACAATTATATTGTGTTTTTATTATAAAATTGGAATGAGCTAATAGAAATGCTCCAAAATCACTAATGTGATGTAAATAATAAAATCTTGTAAAGCAACTAGCTTTTTATATGGACATGACCATCACACCTACAAGAGCATCGTTGACATTCCATTTCAAAAACATGGGCATTAATATAATCAACCTTCCAATTCATCCCAAATGTTTTTTTTTTTTTGTTTTTTTTTTGGACGTAGATATCTCACACCTCAGAAGCCAGCTAAACCATAGAAGCAAATTACAAACAAAATACTTTCCACTGACTCCATAGAAATGTTTTAATGGCAGTGCATCGCACGGTCCACACGTGATCAAATCACCTGAGGCCAATGTTAACATCAGGTATAAAGCTTTTTTCTAATTGTAAGATGTGGCCGATTTATTGTTTTTATTAATTACAGCTGAATTATAGGGCTTCTAGCCAATATTGGCCCCATATAAAAGAGAAATATATTGTCATATGCTGTCAATACATTCAAAATATGAATATAAAATGCTGTAACACATTGTGCTTGTTTTGCATTAGGTCCCTGAGTAGAATCAAAACCAGCATGTGTTCTCTCGTTCTTCTATCAATATCCTGTACACCTCACACACACATCATGCAGCCACAATGCCGGCCCTGATAACACCTCTCTGGGTCTGGGGCACCATGGAACCAAGGCCAAACTCATCCTTCATAATGAAGTGCTGGACAAATTCCAGGATGGAAGAGTCTGTTGAAATCTGAAGCGGACTCTGACACTGACTCATTTGCACTGCCGCCCACTCTCTGCTATTCACTTCAAAACGCCCACTTAATTAGACACAGTCTGGCCACTGTCGGAGGAGCCGAGACCAGAAGACAAACAGCTGACTCTAGCCTATTAAAGGGTTTATGACATTAGCGTTACACATGCTGTAAACTCCCCGCGGCATTCATATTAGATGATGGATTTTGCATGGTATGCTTCTTTCATATGGGTGGAAAATGAATTGTAAATCCCTCACATAAGACACATTTAAGCTAAAATGACTCCTTAACACTCAGTAACTGTGGTTTTAGTCTAAGCTCACAACAACAAGATGACATCATGGGGTTTGTTCGACGCAAATGACTGATTACACACATGAACAACCACTGATCCACTTTTTAGCATCTTTGGAGCGCCGTTTAAACTGCAGTCACAAAGCCACAACAATAACGTGTCTATTTACGTTATAATATTGTCCATGCAGTTGCCAAAACAGACTGGTTCAAATGAATTATTTTATGATGGCACAAAAATCCATCACTTTTAAATGTAAACCCTTTCAGCCCTCTGCAGTTTAACTCCACCCATTCACCCTGCTCGTTTCAGCCCAGACAGCTTTTTGAATACAGAGCAACCGATCAGAACAGGACTCATTTACTCATCTATTGGTACTGAAGGTCTGGTAATTTTGTGATATGACATATTGCATATTAGAAAATATTCCTTCAAATGAAAACTTTAATTAGTGAAGTTTATTCTCTGAAGAAAAACAGAACTGCAGTAGATGGAAAGTGAATCTAATGATACAGGCCTCTCCAGTTATTACATATGCTGAAGGGCTTATATTGTTATGGCTACAGGGGGTGGTGGTGGTGGGGGCGGGGGTTGGCCACTTCATTTTAATGCCCATGTTTTGGACTGGCATGTCCTACAGGCTCGTATAGATGTGGATACTTGAGGTCGGCGTACTTTAGGTCATGTATTGGTAATTATGTATTGGTGGACTTACCATGTAGTATCCAGGAAGGAGTTTCTGTAGAAACTCCGCCTCTTTGTGCTGGACAGTTTTGATGATGAACTCATCGTCGCGGGTGACATAGAAGATGGAGCCACTGGCCCCAGGGTTGGAAAGCTCAATCAGTGGCTCATTGCACAAAGAGTACTGCAGAGAGGAGAGAGAGAGAGAGAGAGAGAGATAGAGAGAGAGAGAGAGAGAGAGAATATAAACTCTCTAAAATCTATCTGACCAAAAGCTAATACATGAAACTGTTACAGATATGTTGCATGTATAATGAAGTACATGCAGGGCATTATCAGAATCCGAACCAGAATCAGAAAACTTTATTGACCCCAGAGGAAATCGCTCGTTATACTTACAAAGAAAACTTAAAAGCACCACTAATTTACTATTACTAACATATTACTTATATATAAAAACTCTGAAGATGTGTAATCTCATCAAACATCAAACTGCTCTGAAAACTATTGAATTATGCAGAATGAATTTTTCTTGAAGAAGGAATTATTTCCAGTTCCACAGAAGCCATGAAATAAAACGAAAAAAATGTACCTCTTTTCATAAATGTGCATGTGCACTATTATTCAACGCCCAGCTTCAGTACTTTGTGGAGCGTCCTTGTGCCTTTATAACCTCAAAAAATATTTTGGTAAGAGCTGACAAGATTCTTACGCCTCTCTGTTGGTATCTTTGCCCATTTTTCATGTGCAAAAGCCTCCAGCTCAATGGTGTTTGATGGCTTCCGTGCTGCAACTGTCTTCTTTAAATCCCACCACAGATTTTCAATAGCATTTAAATCTGAGGACTGAGAAGCCACCCAAGGACATTCCAGGATTTATTTCTCAAAAAGCTTTGGCTGATTTGAAGGTGGCTTGTGCTCACTGTACTGCTGGAAAATCCAAGGACTACCAAAGATTCAGTTCCTGAACTGACGGCATCACGTTCCTCTTTAAAATGGAATGGTGTTTCTGGGAATCCATCATGCAAGTCATATGTTCGAACAGTTCCAATTTAGTCTGCCCATAGAACTGCTTCCCAAAACTCCCAAAGGTCTATCCAAAGTTTTCCTGGCATATTCTAGTAGACCTTTGATCTTCTTTGAGGTCAAGTGAGGAGTGCACCTTGGAGTGCAGCCATGAACTCCTTGTTTAATCAGTGCTCATCTTATAGCTGCCACTGAAGCGCTCCTTGCCTCCTCAGGTCATTCTGTAGAAGTTTTGCAATAACACAGGGGTTTTTCTTAGTTGTTAAGGGCTCTTGATGAAATTTTAGCCTTTCTCCTACAACCAGGCAGGTCTACAGATGTGCCATAAGTTTTAAACTTCTTTCTAATGTTCCCAGTGGGGTTTTCTTGGAATGTTGCATTTTTGTTAGATCTTCTCATAGCCAATGCCCTTCAGGTGCAATGAAATAATTTCCTCTCTCAGCTTTTGTGAAAACTCCTTAGTCTCATCCATAATTGAAACTCACAGACAATGCTTTCATGGGTGGAGTTTATATATGCATCACAGTTAAAGCAATTCAAGGTTCCTTATAGAATTCCCAATGGCTTAACTATATTTTAGCTACACTTTACCCCATAACAAGTAGCAGGTTTTAAAACAGCAATATTATATAAGGGTTGAACAAATGTAACATGGCTATATTAATATCTTGTTACTCATTAATACTCTTTGAATACTAATCACATGAATACTAATCACATTTTTTTTGTTTACAAATGAAGCTAAATCTAGCTCTTCGAAAAAACTCCAGCAGTCACACCACAAAGGCTAATGCATACATTACAAGTGTGACCATGATGTCCACACATACACACACACACACACACACACACACACACACACGCACACAGAAGTAAGCTTTTATTAGGAACCAGGTACCTGCCATTTTAACTGGGGAAAGTATTAGTGTGGTAATCCCCATCAGGCCCAGGTGCAGTGTGGGATTAGAGTCCAGGCATGTGCACACACTCACTCACACACACACACACACACACACACACACAAACTGCATTGCGATTGGCAGCCCCACTGTTTTGATGTACCCTTTAGTGAATCCTAATATTTCTAGAACAGATCCATCATGCATTGCTGGTACTTTATCCCTATTTACATTCTACTGCCTCTAAAATCATTATTACAGATCCATCCCTAAAGTGGTATTTTTTTTTAGCATGGCCCTGAGCAGCAGAAGTGCTGTAAAGAAGGCGAGGAGCAGAGGTTTCCTATCTGTAATGGTTTTGGTCCCTCTTTCCTGACAAACAGAATCGATTCTGGAACCGCGTTTATAAATCTATGGCTCTGGGGAAAAATGGACACATCCAGTCCTGGGAAGCCAGCGCAATGTCCAGTAAATCTTTGACATCACAACGGGTCGAATTTATCATCATTCTTTAGGAAACGATTCAGTGCATTCCAACCCCCCAAATTACAGCACAGTTCAATTTGATTCTACTAGTTTGATGCCATTCAGATTTACTTGGAAAAGACATGGAATAATCAAATATAACCAAGGGAGCTATTTACACAACAATAAGCTTTTTTGTTTTCTTTGCCTATGTGTTACTATATCATTGTAAGGTATTATTTTATAATTGATTTAAATTAATTGTAGCATTATAAAATCACTGGTGCAACTGAAGCGCAGACTGACGCCTCTCAATACATTTTAACACCCTTCTGCGCAGTGTTATTCTTGCTCTAACACACTTAATTTGACCCATTGGCTAATTACGTCTAAGACCCTCTCCGCTCCACAGGAAGGAGCTAGCATGCTGTACGCTGCAGATAGTGCAGCCTCAATTAACCTCACTGATCACTGTAGCATGAGTGTGTGTGTGTGTGTGTGTGTGTGTGTGTGTGTGTGTGTGTGTGTGTCTTGTATTTCTCTTTATATGTCCTCATAACGACAGGAATACCCGAAGATCTTTGGGGATAATTTGATGGTTCTCACAAGAAAACGAGCTGTGTTTACCACAAATTTAATTTGAGAAAGATGCCTGTGTATGTATATATGTGTCTGGCCTTGTAATTATCACTTAGTGGGGACCAAATATCGTCATAAACAACAGGCAGAGCCAGTCCTTATGATCCTAGGGCCCTATGTTGACCTGGGACAGGGGATTTTTTTGTTGTTGAAGAATAGTTGGACTTCTTCTTCTCATCTACGTTTTGACATGAGGGGAAGGTGGCCCATAATTTGCGGAGCCCTTTGCAACTTGTGTATGGAGCATTTCCCTGATGACAGGAAAACAAGAAAGCTCAGCAGAAGTGATGATGCTGTTCCTCCATCAAATCTCAAAAAAAAAAAAGATTTTTAAAAAAAGGAGAATTCTCTATGAAGATTTAATAATAAGCCTGCATGACTAATAAAGCTATACATTCTTCTGTACTATTTTGAACACTGAATGCTGATGGAGTTTTTTATTATCTTATACAGTTGCTTGACTCTTCCACATAGTTTCTAGAAAATCCACTCAAAAGTTTTTGGGATTTAAAGACATCTAATGGGTATGAAAGTTCTGCACATCCCCAGCTACATTATTTGCTATTTGTTTTTTTATTTTCTGCATTCGTGGCTAAACACCAATTTTTGGTGAACAAATTGGCTTCCACTACCGCTAATAATGTTTAATTGCACTTATGAATTCACTGTAATCTTCTGTGTAAACCGTGCACATTTATTAGGTTAAAACCTTAGTTCCTCACATTAAGCAAATGTTAATTTATGAATCTAATTTGAACTAAAACCCTGTTTTAACTCCCACTGGACTAGATAATGTGATATAGCCTTCATAACATGGTCAACAAGTTCCATATTACTGTCCGATTAATGGAATAAGAAAAATTATTAACTTGTACAAATAGCTATGAGCTATGAGGCAGTTTGGCTAACAAATAGTGGAGGCTTATAAAACTGCATAAATAATTGATGTGTTGTGTTGATAAGATGAAGCTCCAGGCAAGTGGATACCATACTGTGGTTTTCAAGCAGGTGAAGTTTTTTAGATAAAAAAATGTATTTATGCACCAAAATATCTGAGTCACTGTCATCCATATTTATCAAAAGTAATACATATTTAAAAAATGCACATTCATAATAGTTTTTGGCTTTAGTCCAGAATTTCAAAAAGGGTCCATTAGTAACACACACATAGACACACCGCTCTCTTCAAATGCTAATCCTTTGCCAAAGGAATGACTCAGGCCCCCCTCTTCACCCAGATGGTGGGGCAGTGTGGACATTTTCAGCCCTCACACAAACACACACGCACGCACCAATCTACTATGCATAAACAAAATGTGGCACAATTATCACTGCTTAAATGTGTTGTTTTGTGAAAAATCATTTTATATGTACAAATGATCATTTACATTTTTGGCCAAAATACGTCTTGTTGTTTTCTAAAATAAAAACACTGGTGTAGTGGTTTTATTGTCTGTGATTCACTGCTGTGCACAGGTCACTTTTGTACATTCAGAGTATTTTAACAAGGGCACACAGTGTCACTGATGCAAAGCACCACACTTATGAATCTACTGGAGTACTGGAATTTTCAGTCTGTGTGTGTGTGTGTGTGCACATGTGCGTTTATGTGTGTGTGTGTGTGTGTGTGTGTGTGTGTGTGTGTATGTGTGTGTAGAGATTACCGTACCAGGTAGTCATCAGGTCGAATCCCGAAGAGCTCTCTGAAGTAGCGGAATGCCACAGGGGCATAGGTTTTAAACCTAAAGTCTGGGTAGTGGTGGGCTGGAGTGAGATTACTGCCCTCACTGACAGAGAGAGAGAGAGAGCGAGAGAGAGAGAGAGAGAAAGAGAGAGAGAGAGAGAGAGAGAGAGAGAGAGAGAGGATTACAGATTACAAAGTTCCTTATTAGAGATCATTTATTTTATCATTTTTACTAAAACCACTCAAAACAACTGCATGTCTGCCCAGTCATGACTGTGCAACTACATGCAACTACGTGCATGCACTTCCATATACCTGGGAAAGAAGATGCTCTCCACCACGTAGAAATCCTGCATAAGCACATCCCTCTCAGGCTTGGAGCTCAGGTTGCCCACTGTGTAGCCGATGCCCAGCTGAATGGCACCTCTCAGGGCAGAGGAGGTTGTCTGGGGGTCACACACAGACAGAGGGGTCAAGGTTCTGCCATCTTTAAACACAGCAGCAGAAACATGCTGTTCAAGTACGTCTCGTCTGTATTGTACAAGACTCTTTAAGCGCAAGTACCGTGCTAACACTGAAAAATCTTTTGCAACGTTTCTAAGACACTTTTAACTCTTTCATTAAAATAAACACAGAACATTTACGATATATGGGTCCTTTAGGTTTTAAGTAGGGACCTTTAACTAAAAAAAATGTCTTCAAAATGGGCTAAATACAAGCACACACACAAATACATGTGTCTTCACTGGCAAAAAAAAACAGGCCAGTGGCCACTTGCATAAAACACCTCAAATATTTATCTTAAAGGGTGCACAACTCCTGTCTCGGAGGGCTGGCATTCTGCACAGTTTGGTAGTTTTCCTACTTAAACACAGTAAACCTTGAAATTAGAGGATTAGTTTAAGCAGCCCAATCATCTTCTGGGCCTGGAGTTGTGCATCTCTGGATTACTAGACACTTGTATATTGTATGGAGCTGTAACTGTATATGTAGCTGCACATTTTTTACACGTGAACTACAAAAGTGCCGAAACTTAGGGTTCAAAATTCACAGGTATGATTCTATGTGTATGTGTGTGTGTCTACTTTTTTGTAGGTGGTCTCTCCTGATGCATCCACTCTCCTGTGTCCTATCTTCTTCTCAGGACCAGAACCAGGGTGGCAGGATGAAGAGGGCATCTGGGAGGGAGAGATAGAGAGGGAGAGAGAGAGAGAGAGAGAGAGAGAGAGAGAGAGAGAGAGAGAGAGAGAGAGAGAGAGAGA
>JBBPCX010000040.1:33412750-33423630 GCA_037974365.1 Hydrocynus forskahlii | reverse complement strand
GCGCGCTGTCTGCAGTTAAAAGTTCGTGGGATCGATCGGGCTTCAACATGCGCAGAACATATCGCGAACTGACACTCTTGACCACCAGCATCGTACGTCAACGTCGCCGCCATATTGCGAGTGGCACTGCTGTGGAGTGAAGTAGTGTATAGAGATGCTTCACGCATGTGCTAGCTGTGCACTCCTGTGTTCAAATCATTCTTCAAACGGGATTTTATAATGGCCAAATATAATCAAAACAATTGTTCAGTCTTACCAGGGTTTGTCGTTCGGCAGATTTTGATAAAGCTGCCCTGTGATGTGTGCCGTGCTAATTTACTAACAGATGCTGTACCTGCATCATATGATCAAAGCTGCAATTTGCTCACATTAAAAAAAACAATGGAGGTTTGATGATTCCTTCTGAGTGTACAGTCAAGGTGGTCAAAGTACCTGAACGTGTTATCCGACAGTCAACATCAGAGCAAGCGGTCAGTGTATCTTTGATCGATCGGTCCGGGCTGCACCACGTTGCCAGACTAAACACTCTTAGAGTGGCAACACACGAAAAAGCTGTGTAAGACAGTTTTGTTCCAAGGCTTTTAGATCCTGTCCTGTAAAACCTAGCCACTATAGTGATAACACAGTGACCACATAGTATGTGTGAGGGAGAGAGGAATGAGTGAAATGTTTTCAGAATTTATTAAGCCCATGTGTATATAATAAAATGTTTTGGTTTTTTTTATCACGGAGTGTATCACTTCACTGTTCAAAGAAAGACCAGACTGCCAGTTGAAGTCTTACTATTTTGACTTTCAGACATTGGTAAAGTTTTTGTCACTGATTGATATTATAGTGCATAAATGGATATAAAGAACTGTATTAAAAACGATTCACAAAAACTGTTGTATGTAAACGATATCGTTTTAAACGTTATTGTTTTTTTCATCAGAAACCCTAGTTTCCACGTCTAACTTTGGGGAAGCTTTCACTGGAAAAACGACCTAAACCTGTTGGTTAAATCTTTGACCTTAATTAAAAACAAAAAGGCTGCATTTTTTATCTCCTTTTTGAAAGACTTTGATTTAGTGAATTAAGACTCTGCTAACTTTTATGACCCCGTTTGTATATCTTCTTTTTCTATGAACAAAGGTTACTAATAGATAAGAAGTTTGTATTTTCTGAATGTATAATATGTGGTGCATTTTGTTTGTATGTTGATTTTGTTAAAAAAAAAAAAAAACAACAACAAAAAAAAAACTTTGGGGAAGCTGGTAGCCTAGTGATTGGGGCGTTCGCCCTGCGACCAGGAAGTCGTGGGATCTATTCCCAAGACTGCTAAGCACCTCTGAGGTACCCTTGCGCAAGATACCGACCCCACATACTGCTCCCCTTGCACCGCTCTTGGCTGCCCGCTGCTTCACTTGGTGAATAGGTTAAATAAGAGAAAGAATTTTGTGCTGTTCAAGTGTTCACGGCCTGTATAAGTCTATGAGCCGGGTGACCAGCATATCTAAAGATGTAGAGAAAGAAGTAAAAATGAAGATAGTCTAAAGTTGACAAAAATAAAATTAACAATCTTTCTTCATTTCCATACCGACTCTCTCAGTACTGTTAATGTGTGTATGGGTTGGCTGTGAGGTAATCTCAGGCAAAAGATTAGGCAGCACTGTGGGTCCTGAGGCAGTGTGGTGTGTTTAGCAGTAGCTGTTAGCTTGCAGTGTTTGTCGTGGAGAGTTTCTCCGTCAAATTAAAACTTTAAAAGCGTTTAACTAAAGTCTATAACCATGGACGATGAAGAGGAGACCTATCGCTTGTGGAAAATTCGGAAAACGATCATGCAGGTGTGTTAGTTTTGACGGAGCAGGCTTGTTTGTTGTGATATTTTCTCTCACGAGGCAGATTGTGTCTTATTTAAACTTTCCAGTCCACCTTAAATAGGATTAGATAAAATAAGATAAAATAGTGCTTTATTAGTCCCAGAGGTGGGAAATTTGCATTGTTACATCAGCGAAGCGGACAGAACAACAGAGGAACGTAGAAGCAGCATAGCCAATAGAATAAGCTGTACACTACATTATAATATAAAAGTATACTATACAAATGATATAAAAAATAAATATAGAAGTTTGTGTTCATATGAGTAAATATGTATATATGTGTGTATATGTATGTATGTACGTTCCAAGAGCACCCACGTATAGTGGAAAAACCGCGTTGTTGTGATGTAGTAAAAAAAATGCCTATTTTTATAGTTAAATGTGCATTTTTAGGTCTTTTTTTACCACATCACAAATGAGCGGTTTTTCACAATTCGAGGGTGCTTTTGGAAGGTAACCCCCGCGAGTGTCATGGGTTTGCTGGACATCTATACATGGTGGATATGTGTATGTGCACCTTGAATCTACATACAGGTACACATTGCTTGGTAGCAGCAGCCGTTTCTGTCTGTGCTGGACATTAAAATGTATGTGTTTTCTCCCAGTTGTGTCATGATCGAGGATATCTGGTGACCCAGGATGAATTGGACCAGACCCTGGATGAGTTTAAAGCCCAGTTTGGAGATAAACCGAGTGAGGGTCGTCCCAGGCGGACGGATCTCACCGTGCTGGTGGCTCACAACGACGATCCGACTGACCAGATGTTTGTCTTCTTTCCTGGTGAGCTGCCTGCCAGGGTCGGGTGTGAGGAGACTCAGCAGTTTAATACTTTTTGTGTATGAAAACTGTAGATGTTAACACCAGGGGGATTTGCTGTATAGCTTTATATGGACAAAAGTATTGGAACACCTGTTTTTTTTTAGGGTTTGAGCTTAGGTCCCTTACTTCCAGTGAAGGGCAATCTTAATGCTTCAACATAGGGCTGGGCGATATGGCCTTAAAATATTACGATATTGTTAGGCTATATCACGGTACATGATACAGGTTTTCTATGGGATTAAGGTCTAGAGAAAGTGCAGGCCACTCCATTTGAGGTACACCAGTCTCCAGCAGCCGTTCCCTAATGATGCAACCTCGATGAGCTGGAACATTGTCGTCCATGAAGATGAAATTAGGCCTGTGTTGGTGGCGCACAGAGGTCTATGTTTTGCTGTGGTTCGGGGTGGGGGGGGGTGGTGGTGGGGGGGGTGGTGGTGGTGGTGGTATGTGCAGAATGTAGTCACAAATAGGCATGCATTTGCGCTATAAAGACAGAAAACTGGCGGCATTTGTGTACCACTTAAGTCAGTGTGTACTTGCATATCACTTATGTCAACCCCTGTATATTAGCCCCATTATTCGTTGTGATTAACACTAGACGAGTTTGTGACAAGTTCCATGACATGAGAGTATTTTTCAGCCCCTGTGCGACTATCTCTCCTGTATGATAATCCGGGAAAAAGCACCTTTGGGGCACAAACTTTTCAACTCCTACTCGTGGATGTAATGTACTGTTAACTGAGAAGGTTCACGCGTTCTGCTGGACCACAGATCTGCAGTTGTGGAGAAATGGCTCACACTTGTTAGCTGGTTGGCCACCGTGTGTCTTACTGAAATGTACAACTCTGGTAATGCTTTCTCAGCAAAAAAATTGTGACCAGGCAGTTGATAACTTGGGTTAAGTGTTATGAGATTTTGGAATCTGGGCTTTTCCCTTATACCGGGGTGTCGAACTCCAGTCCTGGAGGGCCGTGGTCCAGCACGTTTTGGTGATTTCCCTGCTCAGAAAACCTGGATCACCCCGTCAGTTAATTGTCAGGTTTAGTGAATGTGTTTGAGGAGGAGAACCATTAAACTGTGCTGGACACCGGCCCTCTAGGACTGGAGTTTGACACCCCTGCTTTATACTAAATGGGACCATATCTTTGGTGATATGTTTTGCTAGCGCGGCAGTGAGCTCTTTACATGCGCTAGGAGAATTTTCTGGATGGGCGGGGGAGTGAGCTGTCTGCTGTAAGATGGCAGAGAAGCAAAACCACAAAGCGAAGTACATGCTGTCTGTTTAAAGTTAGGATTTATACTTGATAGTCACAATATAGGCATTTACTACATCGCAAGTGGAACAAGTTCCGATACATTGAGTATATCGATATATCGCCCACCCCTAACTTCAGCATACCAAGACATTTTGGACACCACCATGCCTTTTCTATAGAGACATGGTTGGATCAGTGTGGAAGAACTTGACTGGCCCAAAGAGAGCCCTGACCGCAACCCCATTCGACACCTTTGGGTTGAACTGAAACGGAGATTGTGAGCCAGGCCTTCTTGTCCAACATCAGTACCTGACCTCATTAATGCTTTACAGAATGAAGTTCCTACAGAAACACTCCAGAATCTTGCGGAAAGCTGCAAACGGGGACCAACTCCATATCACAGCCTATGCATTTGAATGCAATGTAATTAAAGCCCCTGTTGGTTGTCAGGCATCCCTGTACTTTTGTCTGTAATTCTTGATTTAGGCTCAGAACCTGGGCATCTTCACTTAGTGTCACTGTAAGGTTTTTTGATTTATGATGCATGAAACCAGATACATTCAGCAATGCAAGGTTACATCATGCTGCTTGTATTCATACAGAGGAGCCCAAAGTGGGCATTAAGACCATTAAGATGTACTGCCAGCGAATGCAAGAGGAAAATATCACCCGTGCTATTATTGTGGTCCAGATGGGCATGACGCCTTCTGCCAAACAGGTAGGATCTTTAACAATATTTAAATATTACATAGTGCTATGGGCCCTTTAATATATTGAAAGGCATTGTAATTGCAACATGCAGCAGTGTAATTGCAGCACTAATATTTTGTCCATAAGCCGTTTCCTTTTATTCTGTTTTCTCAATATTTACAAATGTCTCTGTACACCACAATGTAAATCTCTTCTGTTTCTTATTGTATCAAATTTGTTTTCTGCAGACCCATCATTTTGAAAGACTAATTTTTACCATTTGTCTGCAGAAAACAAATAAGAAAAACAATAAGAAACAGAAGAGATTTACATTGTGTTGTACAGAGACATTTGTAAATATTACGGACATGAGACATATAAAAGTGTTTGGTTGCATGTCTGTACAGTAACGTTACTTGGCAGTTAAAAAAGAAAATGATGGCTAGAATTATACACATCTCATTCTTTGTTGTTTTTTTGTAGTCTTTGGTGGACATGGCACCGAAATATATCCTGGAGCAGTTTCTACAGCAAGAGCTGCTGATCAACATCACCGAACACGAGGTGAGAAACGTTGGTCTCTAATGTTTACGTCTTGGACAATTTGATGATCGGTATGTTGGCAACCTTTACCAAAGATGATGTCCTTCAGTAGAATCAGCCATTATTGGAGTCTTTGTAAAAACAGAGTGAATAAAAGCACAAATACAATTAAGAGTTACTAATGAAAGGGTTTTGGCACCGTGGAGAACATTTACAAAGGCACACTTCAGGATTAGCCCTATAAACTTGGGTTTTTTTAATCCTTATCCTGGAGACCCTCAGCATGACTCCAGTCCACCTGATGGCCTTGATCAGGTGTGTTGAATCTGGTTTTTTTTGTGGCTGGGAATACAAACTGATCAGAAAACAGGCAAATTACTTTGGTATTATTTTTTTTAAAGTTGCATTTTAAGATGATTTTTGGAAAATGAAATTTTGTTTGTTTGGCCAGTCAGACTCACCCTTAGCAGTCTTAGCCATCTAATCACAGCTCAGCGCAGAAGTGTTTTGAATTTGAAGCTACAGCAAAAAAGGCAAATAAGTGCAGCGCTTTTATTAAAATGAAGTAAATGGGCTAATATATTGGTGTGTTAGGTCATCAAACACTCGTGCTTTACAGTGAAGATTCAAGATTCTTTGTGTTACATACACAGTTATACAAGAGGCTAGCTAGCTAGGCTAGCATTCCCATTCTTTTTGACAACCCGTACACAATTCCAAGGTAAACTGAGCTTACTGTAAACTTGTGTTGTCTACAAGTTACATTGCATTAGACAGATATCCTGTCCTGTTTAGGAACCAGGTTAGGAATGTTATGTTGCGGGGCTCGAACAAAGGAATGTTCAGGTTAAAATATTGGTTTTCCTCTGAGCAAATGAATGGGTTTTTTTTCCCTTATTTTTCTTAGCTCTGATCAGTATCAACTGCAATTTGAAATGGTCTAAACTATGTTTCCAGAGTCCAGATCACACAAAGCATCTCGGAACAGAAATGCTGATCTAGGATCAGATACCTCCTTTACTTTCTGTAGCCTTACAGATGTGAACAGATCAGCGCTCCTGCTCTGAGAATCTTGTGATCTGGACTCTGGACACATAGTTTAGACAATTTCAGATTATGAAAGTAGGTGATGCTGGACTCAGATTCTGTGAATCTGGTGTTCTGAAGGTGACGCTCATTTATCTGCCAACTCATGATTGATTGTTTCTGATCTTTGCAGCTTGTTCCTGAGCACATTGTAATGACAAAAGAAGAAGTGGCCGAGCTGCTAGCAAGATAGTATCCTTTCTAATTCTTATTTTCTTCAAAACTTCTGAACCAAAGCTGAAACTTCAATAGTCCATTACCACAATATTGTACATGCTTTGATATGATGCCACAGATGCACCAGTTTTGGTTCCAGAATCATTGAGGATAGCACTTTAAAGAATATTAATTTTTTTGCTAAATCAGGGGTCTCCAACTACGGTCCTGGACACCCAGTTTCCAGCACTCTGCCAGGTTTAGTGAGTGTGTGTGAGGACACACTCACTAAACTGCTGGACACCAGACCTCCAGGATCAGAGTTCCCGTCCAGGATCAGGATCCTGGGAAATTGCTGACTTCAATAAAACGTCTTGGGCCTATGAGCTTCTCTCCTGATCCTGAACTTCTGTGCCTTTTTATTAAACTTGTTAACCACATATAATGGAGTTATAATGGGGGGGGAAATATAACAGTCAGGAATATGCTTGGTGCTTTGATCTGATTTTTTAAACTTTGAAAGTATAAATGGTTTCTTTGAGTGGACTTTCCTTGACCGTTGTCAGTAAGCTGAAGGAGAGCCAGTTACCTAGGATTCAAGCTGGAGATCCAGTGGCTCGATATTTTGGAATAAAAAGAGGACAGGTAACGTAGAAACACTTCTCCATTAAAAACCCTAAGAACACTGTCATTTAAGGAACGCTGCACGATGTATTGTTTTTTAATTGTCATCAAAATGTTGGCCTTTGCAAAACAGTAGGAAGTTCCAGATGAGTTTCTTTCAGTATTTGAACAATTTGTGGATCTAATAAATGCAAATAATTTTTGGTCAACAGTAATATACTATTTGAGCAGTATAATCACGTTATGGTATCTGCAGCTCTAATGTCAGGTAATCAAAGTATAGTTAATTTCATTTTCCCTTCAATCAGGTGGTGAAGATTATAAGACCCAGTGAAACTGCAGGTCGATACATTACATACCGACTTGTACAGTAGTGCCACTGTGGTAAGTCAACACACAATATCCCTTCGAATGTTCCGTGATTATTTTCTAATATGACGTTATTTCTGTTAACATTTTTGTCAGCCTAATTTACACTAGAAGTATATACTACTGTGAAACACAAGTGATATTTTTGGATTCTTTTTCCAGGTAATGTCAGCAACATGGATTGCCTAAGAACTGGAGTTGAAATGGGTCGTTTTTGCCAATACATGGTGAAGTAATGTGAATATGAGAATCAACATGGTTTTGAATTCAAGAAACTTGGCAATGTTTTTTTTCCTTTTCCCTTTAAATTAGTTTTCATTTATTTCTTTGAAAGTATGTATTTTTAAAAATTGTTCATTAAACATTTTGTAACTAGAAATGCTTGGTTCTTTATTTTCCTTGGTAATAAAAATTTAGATTCACAACTTTCATAGTTACAGTTTAGCACCTATACTAGCTTCAAAGGAACAGTAAAAAAAATTGCTTCTTTAGGGCTGCAGCTACAGGGCTACCGTAGCTAACCTATAAATCCATATCTAGGTCTGGTGCAGTGGTTTAGGACTGTGATCCATAGTGTGAGACATTAGCCATGGTAGTTCTCTGCAAAACGGATTATTTGTGTATTCAGACATTTTCTAAATTAATAAGTTGAGAGAATCTCAAACGGGGAGCAGTGAACAGTGGTTCATCACTTTGAAGGAAAGTGTGTCCATCAGTCACAGCAAAGCAATTAAAAAGCATGTGTTGCTTTGTGTTTGGTAACGTTGCAGAACGTTCTGAACGCAGGTATTTTATCAGCTGCAATTCCTTAAACCCACATTCCGTGCTCAGTGTGTCGGAAATATAAGGGCACTGATAAGGGACCTTGTGGAACGGAGCAACTTTGCTGTGAGCTTCAAAAATGAATAAAGAATGGCATCTACAGGCCGCCATTTCATACAACACCAGGGCTGAAGAGGACTGATCCTGGGTTTCCTTTTTATTCTTGATTGATGTCACAGAAACTTCTTACACAAGTATGCACCACCTTGATAAACAGCTGGATGTAGTTTAAGCAGATCAAGAATTTGGTGATGTATTTATGGCAAAGATTTGGGTGACTGTTGACTTCTAGTGTTGGTAGTATTAGCCTTGCAGCTGCAGCACAAAATTAAATAAGACATTTAGCCACCAAATATGTCTTGGCCACAACTGGGTGGAATTTAATATTTTTTTTGCCAAACTATTCCTTTTACACATTAAGGAGACCCTAATTTACAGACCTAATTTGACAAAATATTAGACCATTTCTTAGATTTGAGATGGATGCATATTAAATTAAATTAGGTTGACTAGTCAAACATGAAATATCTTGGGATCCATAGTGTCTGCGATGAAATAAAAGTCAAATTGCTGTATTTTTGTTTGCATTTTCCATACTGGCCTCACTTTTTTCTGATTTGTTGTATTAAGTTAACAAATGCAAATCTTAATTGTATATTTAACACGACCACAGGCTGTGAGAAAATGTTTATAACAATCACATCAGGCCCAAAAAAGAATATTTAATTTTAAACAGTTCTTTACAGGATATACCGTTAAACAGAACTTCAGGGCAACATGTTTGTTCTGATCTATAGAACAATAATGATTAAATAACCAAGTTAAATAATGATTTTGGTTTTCAGTTTAAGTTGATACAGCACATTTGGGCAGAATTAAATGAATTCAGTGCATTGAGAACCCCATATTACGCATTTAACATAACATTTGAGATTAGACAGTAGACAATATTTGTACAGTAAAAATGCAGGTTAAACTCAATATTAAAAAAAAAAAATTAAATATACCAGAAAGTAATATGTTAAAGGGAATCTTCTCTATTTACTGTATACCATGATGTACAGTAAAAGTAATCCAATAATCTGAGCAGTCAAGATAGATATTAGATGTAGCGTACTGGCCAGCAGTAAGCTAATACTGCAACTATGAACATACACTATATCAAACATATTTGTTCTCCAGTTAAAACTCTTTCATTGCAAAACACAAGTGCCATATACCAGTATATTCCTTGCTGAACTATAGCAGATGAAACCGCAGAAGGCATTTAAAAGCTTGTAAAAAACCAACAAAAACACAATACAAAGTATAACTTATTACAAAATAAGTAGTCATGTAGATTCATCTTGAGATGCACAGCACTGTAGTTTCAATTTATGCGGTAAAAATGATAAAACTTCAAATTTCTATGCTGTGGCACCAATTTCTGTGTCCTATGACTATCAAAGATCCATAATCTCATCATACCACTAGTGTATATAAAAATGAATTCAGGATTACTGGAACACTGTACAGTCATTAGAGACCATATAACAATGCAGCCCATGGGAAATATCCTTGAAAAAGCATTCAAACATTAAGGATGTGTCACTAGATTACTGTCCAGTCAAATGTATGTTGTGGGGGTGGTGTCAAAGCAGTGGTCCAGAATATCTCAGTGCAAAGGAACTTTACATTAACAAAGCCACTGATCACATCTGACACTTTTTATGTCAACATGGTCAAATATTACCATAGTAGTACAGCAGATATGAATGGATGAAATCTTGTAAATGATTCCCCTCTCTAGCTCTCTACTGGTTCACACTCTTCTGGTTCAGA
The DNA here is from genome assembly GCA_037974365.1 of Hydrocynus forskahlii. Taxonomy (NCBI): domain Eukaryota; kingdom Metazoa; phylum Chordata; class Actinopteri; order Characiformes; family Alestidae; genus Hydrocynus; species Hydrocynus forskahlii. Next base: position 33,413,585 of record JBBPCX010000040.1, on the reverse strand, counting down.
ATCAGGCTTGCTGACAGGCTGCTCTGGGATGGTTTCTGGTACAATGGTGCTGAGGTCAAGACTGGCTCTGGGGCTCAGCTGGTCATCTTCTGTGCTGGTTTCACTGTCCTGACTCACCAGCGGGGGGCGTAGTTTGCTCCCTCTGCCAGTCTCCTCGGCCTCGGATTCAGAGTCCAGAGAGCGCTCGCGAGAGCCAGATGAACCCAGAGAGTTACCTACACAATAAGAAAGTTTATAATAATTACGTAAAATGTGCATATGAACTGACCTCATGTAAGGTATCAAATGGTAGGTTGTCTTAGTATCTAGCAAATTTCCCACTTGTGGGACTAATAAAGGTTTATCTTATCTTTCTTATCTCACTATGGTGTGTTCCTCCTCACCTTCTTGTGCTCCATCCAGACTCTCCTACAAAAAATAACATTGACATCAACTTACAACCTACTACAATAAACAGTCAAAATTAGACATTTACTGATAACACTATGTCATACAGATTCCATATATGAAGTGACAATTCAAGCATACAGTTGTACTAACTGGTGAGTATAAGATTCCATTACATGGTAATAGAAATGCTTTTAATGTAATCAACAAAGCTGTTTACATTAGCATTGAGCACATTAGCCGAGAGCACAGTCTTTCAATATGGACTGGTTAAACATCCTTTGACCAGTAGCAGCTAGCCTATATATATATATATATTAGGGCTGGGAATTTAACGCGTTAATTAGATTAATTAATCACATAAAAAAATGACGCGTTAATATTTTTAACGCAATTAACGCTTAAAGACCTGCCACTATTTGGCAGACATGCAGTACTTCAATTCAAG
>JBBPCX010000040.1:33389673-33412650 GCA_037974365.1 Hydrocynus forskahlii | reverse complement strand
ATGTAATTAATTAGATCAAAAATTTTAATCGCTTGACAGCACTAATATATATATATATATATATATATATATATATAGGCTAGCTGTCTATCTATATATCTATCAGATAGATAGACAGACAGACAGACAGACAGACAGACAGACAGACAAACAGAGGAAAAGGGATTTTCATATCACCAAATGCTGGAATGCTACAAGTTTTAGGCAGTTTTTGTTTTTTTTTAGATGTAACATACTGGCATAGCTTCCCTATATGTGCCAAATGCAATTAGTGTATTGTCATCTTAAGATGTTTGTGTCTGAATATACATATTAGCTGATAGGTCCATAGTTTGCTTACATTTTGACCAGACATGAATGTTTGCAGTGTTTATACCCTGGAGGCTTTCCAATGTGGCCCTACATTTGAATGTTTGTTTCCTGCTAGAACCAGGTGTTTCTTGCTTTAAACTATCATTATAACTGCTTACAATGCATATGTAAAAATGACTCACCCGAACTGTGTCCTGAATGCCCCCCAAATTGCTAACAATGTAAAATGAATGTCCTGAAATCAGGAAAATTCATTGCTAATGTTCTGCTACGTGAATGAGTGCTCTGTTCACTTTTAATTCACTGTTATTTCATTTCTATTTACCCAATTGTCTCCTAAGTTAGAAAACACTAACCTGGCCCTGGCATATGTAGGTCAGAGAGGATGAGGAGACAGGACGAGAGTCAGAGGAGATGAAGATGTGCTGCTGGAAGATAATGAGGGCCTCCACGATGCGAGCCTGATGGGGATAGTCCACCAGAGAGGAGAGCGAGACAGTGCCACCTGTGGGTCTTGGTCTCATTAGTGTTGGCCCAAAAACGATACCCAAATTGCTGGAGCTCATTTTATTATCCTCTTCTAGCTGAGCCACTCTGAGAGAAAGAAAACATGTTAGTTAATTTTCTTTAAAGTTTTCCTCCTTACCCCACACATAGCCAAAAGATCTAAGACATGTTTGCTGTCAGTACAAGGCTAATATAGTTAACAAGTAATGTTAAATTATGTCTACACTTGGGCAAACAGCATACTTACAACATCAAAATTTTCTCAAACTTTATGGAGTTGTTAAGTAACATATGACAGACTTGCTTGTGTGTTTCAGAAACCGTTTAACATGTGGTTTTCAATAAAAATGCATAACAGTACATCTATACCATGCAACATACTTTTGTCTATTTTGGAGATTTCTTCAAATTTTGACAGGGTTTTCAAGTCTGTAATTTAGTGATAGGTGGTTATAAGCTTGTTAGCTACATTAGCCTCATAGCTACAATTTAAAACTAAAGAAGTAACCACTAAACATGTTTTGCCTAAATGACTACATTTGGTAAACTAAACTGTGTAGGTTTGATACAATGTTTGTACATTACTGTCTCTACCATGCTAAACCCATTTGACACAATTTTGCCATTTCTTTAAGCTCTCAGGTATATGTCTCACCTGTGCAGGTGCCGTACAATGTATTTCAGGGTGGCGATGTTGGCAGGTGGAAGCTCCTTAAGCAGCTCTCTGAGTTTCTCCACTAGAGTGATCACCTTAGGGTCAGTCTGTGGCCCCAGTTCTTCCAGCTCTGGGCCCTTCGCTCCCTCTCCTCCTTCCGGACTCTCGGAGTGAAGGCTTTCCTTAGCCAGACCCATCAGATCATTATACATACGGAACAGCATGATGGGCTCAGGGAGCTGAGGAGAGAGAATAAAGGCAGTGAATGTTACTGAGGTGATGTTTAAAGCTAAGTAACATGATCCTTTAAACTGGAATACGATAATTCTAAACTATAAAATAATGCACTGGGGAGAAATTCTGTCAAAATTGTGCATTCTAAATTTGTAGTTGACATCAGGAGATAGCTGTTGGGCTGGTAGTAAGGGAGTTGCCCCTGCAATCATAAGGTCATGGGTTAGAATCCCAAGACTGTCAGAGGCACCACTAAGGTACCCTTGAGCAAGACACCGACCCCACACACTGCTCACTGGGCGCCACTGTTGGTAGTCCACTGCTTCACTCAGATAAATAAAATACCTCGTAAGTTGACAAGGAGATTATTATGGTTTACATTTGAAGTGAAATCTGATTTTTTAATTGTTCTGTGGCCTACAGGAAGAAACACCCTTTACACTGCTACCAAAACAAACAGAAAAATGTTCAAACTCAAACCTAAATGTATGTATGTAATAATGTATAATCTATTAATTATGTAAACAGACGTTAAGGTTTCAAGTGTGTCTCACCTGTCGCAGGTATAGTTTGAGCACATTGCTGATATCATGAGGAGAAGCCTGGGAAAGTTCCACCAGCTCTTTACCATTCTCAAATGCCTGACACAGCTTCTCTACTCGTGTCTTCACTCCATTTACACGGTATATTCCCTAAAGCATTATTCACACACAAATAAGCCTGAAGTAAAGGAATTCAAAACATAAGCAAAAGAAAAACTTTGAAGAGTTCGGAAACTTTTAGAAATTGGATTATGTAATACCAATGTCCATAATTAGGTCAGCTGTCCCCACTCTTCCTCACTCACCTTCATCTTGAGTGCTCTCCTCTCAATCTCTTGGATGCACTTCTTGATGATGAAGGGTACTCCATCTGGGTTGTCCTGCAGCACCTGGGAAAAGTCTCGGCCAAACAGCTGCAGTCGGCCCTGCAGCTTTTTATGGCCACACTGGATGGCCAGAGACTCCAGACACTTCTTATGGCAGGCCAGGAAACACTGCAACACACCATAAAATACAGGGTAAGACATTTAAATATTCTATTATACCATTATTGAACCTAATTAATAAATATTCAAAGTGCTGATCTAAAGTGTTTGCCCTTCACAGCCTGATATAAAGAGTACAACTCAGGACAAACAGTAGCAGATTTAAATCAGATCTCTGTAGATCTGTGCATGTGTTATCTCACCTCCTCACACTCAGCTCCCTGGAAGTACACATAGCTGTCACATTCGCGACACTTGGATGGAGTCCGGAGTTTCCGTAGACGATGTGTCTTGGCAGCTTTGGACAGACCCACGTTTCGAAATGGCCCGGTGGAAACAGTCATCTCTGGCTCAATTCCATTCATACCTTATATAGCACAAAACATAGGTGTAATTACCAGGGGGGATGGACAGGTTACAATAATAATTACAAGTGGACCATATAAACCCAATCAATTGACTGGTTATAAAAGATAACTAGAATATTGTTTAAATGTATCTGTTGAAATGTATCTGTATTACTAATAATTCTTTTTTTGCCCTGTTTTCTTCTTAATGTAATCATCACCATTTCCTTCTCTCATTCAATTAAATGTTTAACTGATATCCTGTTAAATATGCCATAAGAAATTATGTCTGTATCATATGTCACTCTGTCTGAGGATGAGATTCTTAACATTACAGTAGAATCATCTGTAATTATGCTATGGACAGTTAATACTTAAAATTAGTAAGGACTTTTTTTGAGGAGACAAGTAGTATTTGTCTGATGGTTAACGGTATTTCCATCTTACTTAACTTGCCTATTTAACATTGCTTCAATGGGCCATGTAGTGGAAGCAACACCAAACACATCTATTTTTTAAACCAGTGGTGGTGATCTAATCAATCTATTCTGTGTTCTGGCAATAAAAAAGATAAGTGAGTCAGAAGGCAGAGGGTCACAAACATGAGGTATAGCTGTACTTTTAGGAAGAGGGAACATTGCTTAAAATATATTATAAGTCTTTTTTCAAACACAGGTTGAAAATACATTGTTATTTCAAAAGAGAATTTGGAACTCACTTTGTTCAAAAGAAGCCACATTACTGTCCTGCTCCTCTATATCTTCATTGGACGACAAAGTACCAGCTGACACTGGCCGGGGAGCCTTTGAAACATCTCCTGTAATGTAAAACAAGCCTTAAACATCTTTGAAAGGCAGAACACATCACATGCTTCGATTAGTATGTCACTACAGAATACACATTGCAATTATGTAGTAGGAGCCAGCAAGTATTGAGACCGTCTCCTCACTTATAAAGAGAAGCTAAGGAGTGTCTGGAGTCCAGCAACAATTTTAATGTAGCTAACAGGCAGTGGGCACTTTTACCATCCCAATAGTATGGTGCATGTCCTAATCATCTCACACTTGTCTCAATGTTGTCAACACATATCTGTTCATGTGACTTCTGACATAGTGATATAAAAAAGTTTAAGAATAAGGGGAATCTGTCATTTTTGGTCAAAACGTCCTTTCGAAGCTGTATGCACTGAATCAAAGCCTGTTCCTGCAGCAGTGTATTTTTTGAGTGGTACCTGTGCTGGTGGTGGGGGAACCCAGTCCACTTCCTCCTCCCATACTATCCGTGTCACTCAGAGTGGAGGGCCAGGATTTATGAGCCTGAAGATCCCGACCTGCATCAACAGCAAGTCAAAAACTTTGATAAATGCTGATAATGAGAGGAATTTGTCATGGTCAGTTACTTATGAATGTAAAATTTTTACAGATGTTCTGTTTCAGCTCCTTCTCCAGGCTTAAATAAATGTGTGCTGATATACAAAACTACTCATTACCTCGTCTGTGCTTGACCACACTCCCATCTCTAGATGCTGCCTCCTCATTGCTGGCAGGGGTCTCACAGCTACTCTGCCGTTGGTCTTCAGTGAGGCTGTTATGACGTGTGCGACTAGGAAAGAACGGAGTGAAACTCTGACATTCAACTAACAGCCTTTACTGTAACAAGCAGAACTCACATTTCATGTAAAAGAAGAGAATAAAAAATATTATAAGAAAATTGCTAATTGCTGATGAATGACCAGTGATGGCGAAAGTAATCTCAACCACAATTGCTTCTGTTGGTTTTGGACCGTGTAAGAAAGGGGCATCATTAGGTCTGAGCATCCAGGGCTGCAGCCCTGAATATTTTATGAATAACCCATGATCTCAAAAACAAGAATAAAAACATAACTAAGAGTATAGAATGTAAAGGTCTGTCATGCCAATCATCATTGACCTCACTGCCCTCACACATAAAATCCATTCAAAACTTCCCCATCAACAAATCAAATACACACCTCCCCACAGTTGATACATCAAAACTATAGACATGAATGTTTCAAGGTCCTAAAAATGCCTCAGCTGTAAGACTTACTGCTATCTATAAAATGCGATAAAAACTTGCAAAATATAAGTTTCAAGATGTCTGCTACTAATTTTTGTTTGTGATATGAACTGGCAAAATCTGGACATCAGACATGTTTTCACTGTTTGACTATTTCTGGAGTAGGGAGACAATTCTGTGATTAGATTTTTTTTAAATCATTGCTTTAATGTAGATGCATCAGCTCAGGCCAGAGGAACGCACTTAGCAGTGGAGGCAGAGTATGGCTCAAACTCATAGACTGTGAGGGGCTCTCGTCTGAGGTTCAGGTTTTTGATGTAAGCGCCATACTGCTGGCCCGGGTCATACAGCTTACAGCTCTCACACAGAGTCTGGTAGTGCACGGGCAGCGCCGCCGTCTGCATATGCAGGATCTGGTAGTACGAGATGGTGCACTGAAGACAGAGAAAAACAATCAGAGACTTGCAATTAAACAGACTAAACTGGTTCAAATATTAAATGGGTCATCTACCTGTTTCCTGGATCCAAACTAAGCCTGGTTTTAGACTAAACTGCAATAACAATGATGATTCACTCCTGAATGAGCCTGTTTACACTTATTCTATGTCTGAGAACCACTATATGAATACATAGCTGAGCTTTCATTACTATGAAATCACTGCTTCAGATTTGTCCTATTAAATATATATATTTTTTTCACCATTAAATTATCTGTCCTGCATTAAGGCAGTACCTTATCTATAAAGAAACAAACTACAGGCCCAATACATCAACTTTGTAAAAACAAACAAGATTTTTAAAAGAGAAACCACACATTAATATGACCCAGAATCAAAAGAATTCTTTCTGTTTTTTGTGAGGCTGCACTAGCTAGATGATAAGGGAATCACACACGAAGCTTGTTTTCAATAAACTGGCAGGACTGAAAATCATGTAGAGCAGGCCCATCTTAATTGTGTGCAGCAACAGTGTACAACTAGCATTCTTCATTCGTTTTTTTCCTGGTGATTCTCTTGTAGAGGATTTGTTACAGTTCTAATCTAATGATTCCCATATTTAGAAGCTTCTGAGGGTTTTAGGTAATGTAACAGGTGTGTTATATCAGGGTCGTACATAATCAAAACAATGAGAGTGAAGGCTTTTCCCTTATAATATGCCAGCAAAACATGTTTGGTTACGCAAGGTATGAACAAATCTTGTGTTGAGTTGGTTGTTAGGAGACCTTTTTATCTGAATGTGTAAATAAATGCAAAGAGGAGTAAATATACTGCAAAGAGGAATCTCACCGCGCGAAGTATCTGGTCACTCTGTTGGATGACATCCTGGATCTGTTTAATAACGTTCACCTTCACATCCTCCAGGTCCTGCTGCTGAGTGGTGGCATCAGCAATACAAGTCCGATATGTGGCCTCAGCCTCCTCTGCCTGTGAGTACACACACACACACACACACACACACACGCATACACACACTAATTGGACCAAGTGAGATAAACCACACAGAAAATCTTCCGCAATGACTGTTCAACTACCATTGCTGTGGGAGGTGTATAAATATGTTATGACCACAAAAGAAAAACAGGATGTAAGTTGATATTAATAATTTCACACTCACAGATTACTGAAACAAGAGGATAAACTGAATAAAAATGGGGATTTAAAACGTTCAATCTATATTGAACTTGTGACTATGACTAGAAAAGGATTTAATGGATTATGATTCCAATGTGATGTTATTGTGTGCCATGTGTTTTGAGGCATTCTTTTTATTTTGCCATTTTTGTTTTGCAAATCAATAGGAATGGAAATTAAAAATGTATATAATTTATTGTGTCACTAATTAATGATGAATGTAATTACATAATCATCAGCACAGCATAATAAAAGAAAATTAATTAGGCAGGCTTCACACATCATATGCTTGAATCAGTGCCCCATGGGCTATGATCCCAGAAATCATTATTTGTAAGTGGGTGGAGCTGCTCTCTGTTCATGCTGAGCCAGCATATTGCAGAAGACAAGTGAGATCAAGTTTAGTTTTGAAACAGTTTTTGACAGAGCTCTAAAAATCTAAAATCAAAAAAGCAACTGATCCAAAAAAAAAAAAAAAAAAAAAAAAAAAAAAAACTCGGATCGAACTAGGTAGAAAGGGCGTGTTTGCCACAATTCATGTTGTGACCGCATGTGTGGTGCTGTGTCATTTCCTACGTGGAACAGCAGACCTTGTTGCGAGCTTCCTCTTCCAGTCGTCTCTTTCTGTCCAGTGCTTTGTTGGTGGAACCACTTCCGGTTCCGCCATGCTCTTCCCCCACCTTATTGGCCACAGAGCGAGCCTTCTCATACTCTTCACAGCGGCTCACGTACCACTGCCGTGCCTTTCGCAGGTTATTCTCTGCGTCCGCCTGGTGGCGCGTGCGTACATTCATACACACACACACACACACACACACACACACACACACACACATTACTATCTTTATGAGACAAAACAGTAATAAATATATTACCACTTTTTTACTCCATTTGATTACAACTTTTACTGCAGCTCTAATCAGATCACCCTGATCAAGTGAATAATGTGTGCTACTGAGAGTGTTAAAAGGACTACTCAAAGTAGGGATCTATCATCAGTAAAGAATATGAAGCCTTTTCCCATATAATGCACTTGAGTAAAACTAATTCAGTGTAAAGCTGTAAGACATTACTGAGAGCTTAAAAGGGCTCTAGTGTACATACAAACGTGTTATTTTTACAGGAAATAAGTCACTTAATGCAGAGATTAAAAAAGACTTTCAAATAGTGCTGTACATTTCTAAGTTTATAATGCAGCCAGCAGACAAAGAGTATGAGTGTGCGGACTTGCATACCAGTTTCCTCTTGGCCCTCTGCCACTGCTCTTTAATTTCTCTACGCTTCTTTTCATGCTCCTGTTTACGCTGCATCAGTGGCTGAGAGGAAAGAAAGATAGAGGAAGAGGAAGGAAGAGAGATAGACAGAACGATAGAGAGTTGGGAGAGAAAGAAGTAGAGAAAGAAAAAGGACAGGACAAAAAGTGAAAGAGAGGACAGAAGAGAGGGAGAGGGAGCAGAAGACAGACAGAAAGATAAAGAAACACAATGTGACTCATTTCAGCACGTCATTGTTTTCAAAAACAGTTGAGACGCAGACTGAATGAATGGTTTCTCAGTGTTTACACATAGATTAAAGCAACATGACAGCTGTCACACTTCACTAACTGACCATATTTTACTTAAGGATAAAAAAGGACATGTTAGGCTGAGGAAAGTGTGGCATGGAGCAAAAGATCTGTTTCCCCTGACAGATACCGATGTGTTTTGTTACCTGTAGAAAGGAATGTGTGAGGACAGAGTTTGTAGATTGCTGCACACCAACACTCTGCTCCAAGTCCTGCTCTAGAGCCAGAGAATAAATAGACAGCAATGGCATGTGGTTCTGAAAAAGAGAGAAAGAGCAAGAGAGTGAGAATGAGAGCGGGGGTGTGTGAGGGAAGTATGATGTGCATACATGCAGGTTATGTCACTAAGTCATATTTATTTATAAATAATAATGAAAATAGATTTGTTCCTTATATTATCTACCTGAGTGATGCTCTGCTTGCTTGAATGGTACAGCCTCTGAAGACCTTTAGCAAACTCCATCTCTAAAATCCAGAGAGAAATAGAAACACATTCACTTGCATGCCAAACTGTTGAAATACTATGGTAGCAATTAACAGAATTATCAAAAACATTTCAAATTAATGGGGCAGATCCACAGGGTAGTGCATGGAAGGATGAGTAGAAGGGTAGAGGAGGAGGAGTGGATAGCACTGTTAATCTCTTTTAGACTTGTTACCTGGGTAGGTTTTGTAATTTAACCGATTACTGATGTGATTTTGATTCAATAAGATTCTTCAGTGTACGTGGTTTCTACAATTAATCCAGTATGAATCTACAGTGCATTTTTACACCCTGACAGTAATAATTGTGGAATTATTTTAATCCAGTAAGAATGTGCAGTGTGTGTTGTTTTTAAACTCTGACAGTAATGCTTATAATTAATGCCAAAATTAATCTGTAGTGTGTGTAGCTTTTAGAATCTGCCAGTAACTTTGGGTGGATTTAAATCCAGTTTTGATCTGCAAGTAGATTCACAGTGTGAGAGTAGTAGAGAGATTTTAATCCAAAATTCATTTGCAGTGTGTGTAGTATTTACACTTGGACACAAATTATGGTGGAATGATCCTAGTTCAGTAAGAATCTACAGTGTGTGTGTGGCTTTGACAGGTGATTTCTGTTACCAAGAGCAATGCGTTTGTCCACATAGCTGATGATGTCCTTCATGTACTTGGCAATAGTTTTCGCATAGGATAGCGCAGAGTCCACCCCACCTTCCCTGGTCTGTAACAGAATATCCACTTGCTCTGGGCTCATCACTGACAAACACACACAAATCAAAGAACACAACAGTATAATAATTACAGATAAAAGTATAAGAAAGAAATCATCTTTACTATAAGCAAATATAATTAAAACTCCTTTACAGACTGGCACAAGTAAGACTTAGAAGACCCAGGAGAATGAGTGAACAGTTCACGTAAGTAGATCAATATAATAAAAAGTAGAGTAAAAACTGACCTAGATAACAAGAGCTTAAGCCATAGTAATTGTGAGGAAGAAAGCGTGTGAGAGTAGTGCATGAAAGTGACACTCACAGCAGTCCTCATGGTCACACTCGACCCCACCTTCTAAGCCCTGACCTGCTGACAATCCACACAGGTTTTCCATAGACTACACACACACACACACACACACACACACACACACACACACACACACACACAAGAATTTTATGGAGTTATCACAACAACTTAACAATAGAACACAGTTAAGACAGTTCAGGAGTGGTATAAGCACTGTGACAAACATGGTAAATCATGTTATTTAACATTAATACTCACAATAAATTATTTTGCCAACAGAAACAACTATATGCAGGAAAGGCTGGTATAAATATGTTAGTCCTCCCTTTCTTTCAAGGAACAAAAGACATCAAAATAAGGTTTAATATTTGGATTTTATTTGACTTCTGTGGACCTACAAAAACAGCAGCATTAACAGGTTGTGATTTGGTTAAGATGGGACTGATTTACCCCAGGCCCAGCTTGAGCCTGTCAGTGATTCGGTCACAGTCAAACCAACAAGTCACAGCCTAACCATCATAGTCAGAGAAGACAGAACAAAATAAAGTCTGCTGATGTAACTAATGTTACATGTGCGAGAAAAGGACTTCTGACACTGTCAATAAACTGAGAAGCGATACTGCATTAGGCTGTGTAGATAAGTTAGTAACATGTAATCTCAGTGTTGTCTTGCAAACATTATTCATGGAAGATATGCCATGGAAGATAAAATAAGCCTAATATGAGCTAGCTAGGCAGCTAATGTTAATGCTAGTCAATGGCACTTAGATTTATTTAACTGGATAGCATTCTCACAGCCTGCTAATGAGTTAAAGTGTGAGTGACAATTTTGGGGCTATTTCTTCCTCCACTGCATTTTCCTATTATAGAACTGTTTCAAGCTACTTTCAAGCTACCATTGTTGTTTTTGTTCTGCAAGATGCCAAGATGGCATCTACAGTTATGCCTTTCAACAAGGGTAAAAGCTGTTACTGCAGGAGGACAAGGAGGACAAGCTCCTTTTTAATATCCCTGATTTCAGAAGAAGCGTTTTGTCTACACACACTCAACTGTGGTTGAAAAGCAACATAACATTTAAAGAATGTTCAATGAAGAGCATTCTTTTTTTAGTAGCATATTGACTATATTATGGCTTCCAACACCATCTAAATTTAAACACCAGTTTGAGCAATTTTATGTCTTGTTTATGTCATTATGTTTCTTTTTATTTGAACACACAAACAACTGAACATATAAAAATGTGGCCCATAAAAAAGTTATTATATTTTTACAATATACAGTATGCTAAAATGAATACATGAAAAGCACCGTATATATGTCTGTTCCCTAAAGAGCCTGTGTTTTCACTTGAAAACAAAACGTACAATTGTTTTGTTAAACGAATGATTTTTAGTCCTGTAAGAGGTCAATCAAACAAGTAATGTATCACAAAGAGTTGTAGTTTTTGTTTGGTTTTAGGTATGAAGTTTATTCATTTTCAGTTTCAGTTCTGCTGCTTTAATAAATTCAAGGAAAGTGTCAAGACGTGTAAAGCACCATTCATTTAATTTATTATGAACTCAGTAAAAATCTATTTGTCCCACCCCTGCTGTGCTGTACAGAACAGGCAGTGTGAAATGTGTGTTCACTCTGTCACAATGAAGTCTGTCTGCATGAGTGTGCAAGAGGAAAAGAGGAAGCTCTGACAGAAACCTAGAGCAGGAAGCAACACACACAAACGCCATCGACAACATCCGCCCGGCTCTCTCTCCCTCACACGTACGCACATATACAGAGTAATGAACCGGTTGGTTAGATCTTGTAGTATTGCTAAACCTCCCTGGCTGAGGGAAAACCCTGTTTGTCCTTCACTAAGATTTAGAGTCCTTTTTGTTTTGCGCTCAGCCCCAAAAACCTGAAATGCAGTATGAGCTGACACCTGAGCTGCTTTACCCATAAGTTGACACTCAGTTTTAGCTTAGAACGTTTTTAAAGCCCCCTACTGGCCCTAATTTGGAATCAGCAGTAGGCCTCTGACTAGTAATAAAACAACATCCCAGAGCCTAAGTTTGCCAGAGTTGGGTCAAGTTTAATGAAATGCTTTTACTATTTCTTGGCAAAGTTTATATACAACTATAATCAGATATAGTTGGTTAGATTTATGTATAGTTTGGTAGAGCTTGGTATAGCTACGTGTTGTTCACAAGAGGTAGGAGTAGTTAATTAGCAATAGGCGTAGTTCACCTAGACTCAGTAGACCCCAGTATTTTTAACTAGAGTTAGCAGTAGTTCACTTGAGGTCGGTGTACTTCACCAGAGCTAGGAATAGTTCACTAGGACTTGTTATAGCTCACTAGAGCCAGGTCAAGGTTAAGATTCTTGACAAATGTACGGCTCTTCTTCTCATATAAGGACACTGCATGATACAGCAGACATCAGTACACCATATACACACTCGCACCATAGTACAGTTTAGATAGGGGTCCCTGGACCTTTTACTCAGACCTACATACACTTACCCTGCTCTTCTCAGTAGGGGGCACAGAGAGAAGGGTACTGCTGTCCACCTCCCCCATCAGCAACTCTGACACGCTAGAGAGAGAGAGAGAGAGAGAGGGAGAGAGAGGGAGAGAAAGAGAGAGCGCAAGAGAAAGCAAGAAAAAGAGACGGAGAAAAACAGGGAGAGATAAGTCATTTGAGTATCTATTGTTGAATGCTGAATGCCAGTATGCATGTGTGTGTAATGATGTTTTTGGAGGGAAACACTGAAGTGCCATCAGACAGGAAAAGGGCTACTTCTCCAGACACTGATACTGAAACATTATACCTCAACGCACTCACCAAAACACTCAAAAACAATCCCTAACACACTTTGAGCCGTTTTTTTTTTAGCACATTTCAGTTACCTACTAATGTTTTACTACTTTATACTTTGTTTTTTTTATTTACGTATATCGTTCTTCAAATGACCCCCCTTTTGGTTTGATGCAGCTTTACATGTTCTTAGACTTTTCGCAACCAGCTTAGTGAGGAGCCATATGAGTGGCTTGAAAAAGACTGAAGAATGGCTGGTAAAACTATTGGTGAGGGGTGGTCCAACATAAAATACATTTTTTGTATTTTTCTTAAAAACTCATTTCAACGGTTTTTAAGACTATGTTCACTCAGGTGTGTCCAAACCATTACAGACATAGTTATTTTTAAATGTTGTAACTAAGAAGTCATTTAAGCTGAAAAACTAGTTAATTTCATTAGAAACAGTCATAGCTGAGACTGAGTCACAGGCTCAAATTGAAAAGGGAAGTTGTGTTGTTACATTGGAATAAAAGAGGACATGATTCAGTCAAAGCATGGCAATGAAACAAATGTGTACATCATTTCCTCATGAATAAAACGTATTATATCAACACAACTTTATCTTTTCAGCATCTTTGGCATTAACTGTGCTGAGGTATTTTTTTTTTTACTTATGTTTGAAATGACGTACACATTGACATCAATACAGTTCAATGTGTCATCATGGTACAGGCGCTGTTGCACTCACTTGCTGCTGAAAGCCACAGCGATGGTCTCAATGGCTTTCTCAAAGTCCTTCTTCTGTGCCTCACTGCTACCTTCATAACTGAAGCCTGCACAGACAGAACGACACATGATGTGAGGTGTGTGTAGCGTGATCCGAACAACCTCAGAAACTTCTGCTGTTTGACAATACCTGCTGATGAAATTCTGCTGATGTAACACCAATATGAAAATCCTGATATGGAGGAATGTAGAATTGCTGTAGAGTTTTCCTTCTTTTTTTATTACCATTTTTGGTGTTTTCATTTATTTTACTCTGGAAATTCTTGCAGTTGCCTCCGTTGTGTAACCAAAGGAAGTCATTAAGCAAGAGCATGTCTGAAATCATGCAGTAATGTGCAGTAATACCCTCAGGAGGCTTCACTGATCTATGGTGGAAAGACTTCATGCTTCAACAAAGCTGAAGTCACACTGATTTGGCACATCTGGCGCAAACACAACACACCTCAATATTAAAGGAACACCCTCCCCTCTGTAAATCACAGAAATTTTCTTGGCAAGTATCAAGGCTCCTGTTATAACAGAATTTAGGAGCTCCCAGGTGGTAAAATTGGAAGAGGTTTATATCCAACAATGTAACTAGCTAAGAAAGTTGGATTCTACGATGTAACTGATTAAGTTTAGGAAACTGAATGTTTCTCAAGAGATACATTCTTTGTAACTGGCCCATTTAGCTCGTTATATCCGCTGCCAGATATTTTACTACATGTGCACATCCATGATGGCCACAGTAAGATGTATCAGTGAGCTACCATGCATTCTATCACTATCACTATCTTTTTTTTTTCATTTTTCTGCATTAACTCGAAGTTTAAAATAAGCGTAATATGAACTAGTCTCTAGATATTGATTGGTCAAGTAACAATCAGTGGAGTTTGCAAGTAAATAATTATGGAAATGTGGAATTACTGGCTAACTTGTCAAGATGGTCGGGGAGCTGCAGTGCAAGCACATTGTACATTTCATTATCAATTAATCAAATAATTTTTGTCTTATTATTTACAAATGGCCGGACTATATTTAAGCTGTAACCTACACTGTTAAACAAGGTACCGTCTAGGTATATTTTGGTCTCCTGAGGTACATACAATGTAAATGTACAACATGGTTCTTGAGGTCTAATTGTCTACCTTGAACACGTTTTAAAACTACGCTACCTCTGCGTTCACAGCAGGAAAGAGGGGCATTTACATCTTTAAAAAAAGGAAACAGACCTAAATTAGGGCACAGGTACAGGGGCCTCATGTCAACAGGTTTAAAAAAATGTTTGAATCTTTGACATGGTGAGATTTGGGCCAGTTACAGTTGTGATAGCCAGCTTTTAGAAAAACTACAGTGCTTTGCTGCAAATGCCAAAAGAAATAGGTTGGCAGGAGCAAACTACACAGCAGATGGGAATTAGCAATGACTAAAATAGAAAAATGATAAAAATACAACGTACGTAGACATGTATGATGATTTGATGGAAACATGCATTACATTTCAACACTCAACATTGAAAGTCTCACCTTTACCATCACAACCCCACAGCCACGAAACCAAAGCCACAAAATCAGTGGGAGAACAGAGGTCTCCTTTCATTGTGACCTAGATGCAGATGAATTTTTTGATAGTTCAAAGTTTGGGCAGTATCCAAAAAAGATAGAGACCAATCAGAGAAAGAAAACTAAGCTATATTATCTAATAAAGACATGACAGGTTGCTGGGTCACATAACTGAAAGAGCTTCCACCAAGCACTTCTACACTCTGCAGCATTTCATGCTGTTTTCTTTCAGAATTTGCTGGAATTAGGGTGTATTTTAAACTGTAAGGCATGGACGGGGTGTGCAAATATATTAGGAGAAGAATGTACACTCATGAACAAGGGACTTTAGACTTTAGTTTAAAAAAAAGTTTACCATAATTTTATTCCTTTGTATACAAAACATGGTTTAAAAAGTGTTTTCTTTCAGATTTTTCTCATTTCCAAAAATTGCTTTTAGAAAAACTACAGTTCTTTGCTGCAAATGCCACAAAGGAAATAGGTTGGCAGATCTTCATTTTTCCCTTGGATATTTCACAAAATAATTTATTAATGAGGGTTAATAAGGGTTTACTTCTTCGTTATTACTTGTAACAGGCCTTTATAAGCACATCATGTGACCTCTTTATAACTGCTAGGCATTCTCCCTGGTGCAGCATACATGGAAGAAATTGTGTTCGATGGAAATCCCTTACGAGTGGGCGGTGTCCTCCTCCACTTTGTTTAGGAAACAAAGTGTGATAGTTGTGGTCTCGGCTCTCTAAAAACAGCTGGCAGACGAATAAAGAACAGTTGCCATGGCGTTGAATATGGCAATGCCAGTATCTTATAAGAGGGGAATGACAAAGAGAAGCTTCACCCACCCTAATTTACTTTTATCCCTCTTTTGTGCTGACACAGCTCTGTGGTGGCAAATTTGTTCAAAAATTAGCTTTAGATTTCCTCTTTTGTCTGCTTGGAAGTTTTTTCACATTCATATGTTTCAGGAAATGTATACATGATGAACAGAATTTACATTCTGGTTAAAATTTATTATACTTAGTTTAAGTAGGCAGCAGAAAGTAAGAATGAAGAGACATACACAGACAAACACAGTACTGTCCAAAAGTTATTAGCCGGAAAAGAAAATTGTGTTAAACTATTAATCTGGCAGTAAGTGTGTTTTGCTTGTAAAGCCACCATATAACACAAGGATATAATCAAATAAAACCAGTACAGCAAAGCATTCAGAATTCATTCATAATTTCCATAAAGACATTACTTTTTTGAAACCAATTTCATTTTTCTGCAGTTGCTCAAAGTTTAAAATATGCGTAATTTGAACTAGTCTCTAGGTCAAGTAACAATCTGTGGAGTCTGCAAATAAATGATTATGGAAATGTGGAAGTAAGGTCTCAGTGATAGTGCACTCACCTCTGAATCAGAATGTTCCTGGTTTAACCCAAACATCTCAAGAGCAAGCAAACAACCTTTATAATACATAGGATTCCAAGTAGTATAACTTGTGGTTAAGTAATAGAATGCCTATCTGCAAAATACAAGGTTTTCAATTCAAACTTGAATTTTTTTGTGCCCTATAATCACCACATGCAGATGTTTTCTATTTGTGTTTATTCTGACAAACAGAAATACTGCACACAACTGACCAAATATTAAATGGATTTTTTGGCTGGTGGATCAGTTTCAGTAGTGGCAAGTTAATAGCTACTGTGCATTTTCTCAGGGGACCTTGACTCGTGTACCATGCTGAATGTAAATAATCCAGAATCAGTTGATGAGTGTTACTCTCAATCGATGAGATATCAGTAGCTCTGACCTTTGACCTTCGAGATGAGCGTGCCAGCAGCTGTGAGTGTTTCCACAGTGTTGAGCAGAGGATAGGTGCTGATCACTTGCCGCAGGATGCGCAACACCTTCCCCAAACACTCATGAGCCACCGCTCTCCGAGACTCCTTTTCTACATTGAGAGAGAAAGAGAGAAAGAGTGAGAGAGACAGAGAGAGAGAAAGAGACAGAGGTAAACATGAGCTGAGAAAATGCAAGTAGATCACTAGCTACATATGAAGCAGTAAATCTCAGAACTCTGAAGGATTCAATTCAATAACAAGGCTTTAGGCAATCTTTCAGTGATTCAGTACAAAAAGTTTTATTTCCATTATATTGGACAGCCTTGAAAACAGAAGCATGTCAACATGCCTTCCTTAAATAAATAAAGTTCAAAAAAGGTTACACAAAAAATAGAGGGCAAACCAATGATATTGACTATGTGGAACAAAAACTGTGCTGCAAGAAGATCTGCATTTTTTGAGAAACAAAGCATATAAAGGCATATATTATAACATTCTGTACAAAACGTAGAATCTCTACAATAGTAAGTGCACCAAGTAAACACTCTAAACTTCAATGTTAACGCAACTAGACTTATTCTAGGTTAACGTGCCCCATTTCTATTGGTCGATTCATCATGAGATTTCATGCAACGCAAAAGGAAAAGTTGTGGGTTACTCCTGCTTTTTTCTTTAAGTCCTGAAAATGTATAAAAACAAGCTGACAAACACACTCTTACACTGTGCTGCCGCATGTTAGTGAGGAAGCACTGTAAGAGCTCTCCTCTTGTTCTGTGTGTGTTTCATCTTGGCAGTTATTTCCTGCACGTAGTTTACTCACAACATTTAATCTAAAGCCCACTCAGCCTGCCACAGCCAAGGACGGAAACTGCAGCCTTGCCCAAACATATTCTGCACATCATCATGCCATTTCAACACTACTTTTTGAAATACAACTACCAAAATACCAACTACCACATGCAACACAATTTTCATTTGCAAGAGAGGACAACAAGAGCAATAAGATGAGCTGTAAAAAATGGACTACTAAGAACAGTCAGAAAGCCACTAATTCACAAACACTGTAAATCAATGTCAGCCGCCAAGAACAAATGAAAGTCTGGCATTACTTCATAGACATAAAGCTGCTTTATGAAAATACAGGGTGCAGCTCAGGCAATTGAAATATCACCCTCTCTAGGGAAATAAAGGAAGCTGTTTGTCACACAAGACTCTTCCACAGCAAAGTCTTTGTGCAACTACTATTATGTAAAAAAAAAAGCATCTTTTGAGCCAATACTTTCTCTTCAGTGCAAAACCATGAGACATGAAACAACTTTGATCAGTATATACACATGCAAACCATACAATACAAACACACACAATTACACGGCCCATAAAAAGCACAAAAGAAATACAGACACGTATATAACCATTCAAAAGAAAGAAGATGCATACACAGATGAACATGATGCATTCACACTATACTCACATTTTCAAGCAAGGACAACTGATTTGTGACCATTTTAGACACACTTAAAGGGGCAGCAACAATAAAACACTATAGAGCCAGTCACACTGCTGGTCTCACTTCTACTGTTGTGTGTAAAGTGTGTGAGACAGTCACAACAAACCCGCAAACAGAAAAAGCTGTTCTCCGAGCACACACTGTCCTAATATTATTGTAAGTGTAAAAAAACTGGTCAGCATTCTAGTTTTAACTACAATGACAACAAAGCATAAAATACAGATACTGTATAATAAATTGCTTTAAATACTAAAACTGTATAATAAAACACTTTGTTAACAACATATAAAGTGTATATTTAGACCTTCGTGTCACACAGGTGACATGAAACTTTTTCTCCCGAGTGCAAAGCTTGCTTATAAAGTGAAACTTTCACATCCTCTCACTCTTAAAAAAACCCCCAGGGTCTGCTTTAGGCTCAGATTCCTTGCACATTTTACTCATCGTTTCCATTGTGATCCACAGAGTGATGCTGACCTGGGATCTGTGGTAAAGGGGAATATCCACTAATGTCCCCTAACGTCTATCACACCACATGCATCTTACACTCAGTCATGAGCTCATGAGTCACTTAGTCAGAAAGAAAGCGCCTATATACAGTGTCTGAGCTAGATTAGCCTTTAGAGGAAACAAGTGAATAGACAAAGACAAACACTACTGTACAGATATTTAAGTAATCAGTTGATTCTTTTGATGGTTAACCGAGTTAGTGAAAACGCTGGGTTAGTGAAAAAAACATGCTGAAAATGTCAAATGATTATGACAGCCAGAACATGTCCATACAGTATTATGTAATATTGTATACAAGTGTATGGAACATTAAAAAGCCAAATCTTGACAGACCTTGACATCTTCATATAATAAGCTTTCACAATGAGCATGATGATTTTGAGTAAACTAGGGTTAATGCTATTATTTGATGAAAACTGATTACTCAATTAAAAAAAACTGATTAAAATATAATTCTTGATGAATCAGCTTCGCGATTACTTTGCAAAATAAATTATGCACATTGCATCTGTAGGTTATTAATAAGCTGTGTTTAGCAGTTTCTTTACAAGAGGGAGGTATAAACACTAAAGGTGGTTTTGTGACCATCACCGAAGGAGAGGAATCCCACACCAGCAGGATCCCAGAAATGCTTGTAATTCTTTAACTTCATCAGCTTGATTGTAGGAGTTTATTTTGACGTGGCTACCACGCTGTGGCAGGTTGCCATGGAGGAATATTACTGGCGGAAACATATGCACAATTATACGTAAATACAATAACTCATGATTGATAGTAAGTGTTTTTGTTTTTAGACATGAAAGTATTGCACATGCCCACTTACTCACTTACTGTTACTTAATGCTCATTTACTGTTTATTTACTTATTTAACACTTATGAACATAAACTGACAAAAATGAACATAACATGCAGAAGTTGACATTTAATATTTTTTTCCCAGTTTGTTAAGCTCAGAAAAAAAGAACCTAAAAAATGCCTTCTTTAAGTTCCTTGCATAGGATTCATTTAATTATACACTTCGAAACTCAACAAAACATCTAATTTGACCAAGTGTGTTTAAACTTGCATATAATGGTAGAATCTAATCTTGACCAGAACTGAAAACAGCATTAAACATAAAAAAGGTATTTATCCTTGCAACCTATGTGAAAATCTGTTTTAACAGAAACATTTTGCGGGTATTTTTTTATTTAACTGAAAAGCAAGACTATAAACTAAACATTACTTCGAATGCATACTTCTGCAATTCAATGGACATATTCAGTACAAATTGCATGTCTACACAACACATCATGAAGAATAAAAAGATTTTAGTTCTGCACTTCTAAGTATTCTGGGCTGGTGAAAAGCCAAAGAGTTCTTTATGACTACAAGATAATCTCTGACATGAGTTTAATCATTTAGAGCTAGGCTGTGACACTAATCTGTGACACTAAAAAAAAACTGACTTACAAATGTGTAGGTCAAGTGTGTCTGTGCGTGCATGTTCAAAAGTCAAACCAACACATAACAAGAGTATAGGCAGCCTGAAAGCAACAGAGGAAAACAATGCTCGTCTTTGTCTGGCTGGCACAGAGCCAGCGTGTGATCGTCTGTAGTGACTTCTTCATTTTTTCACGTTATGGATTTAACACCTCAGCATGGCCTCTTTCTCTCAGTTACACACACACACTCACTAACAGAGACCCTTTTGTCCCTAAACACTGACAAGACCAAACTTGATCTGTGGGATGTTATTTCTTTCATGTGTGCTTCAGATAGACAAGAGCTTTTCACGGCTGCGTCGTTGCAGAGTGTTTCATTTCCAAGATATTCCACTTTGACAGAAGAGGATAATCTTCCCACTGAGTCAGCCAGAAATTATAATAAGCTCAAAAGAAATTTCCCTCTCAAGTGAGCTTGCCAACTGTCAGTGTGATTACAGCTTATCTCTCGAGACCTCTTGGAGGGCCTCCTGACTCACTGCTCCTTGAATATTAATAAATTATTATGACTTTACAGATACTGGATGCAGATTAGAATGTGCATATATGGTAATGCTGGATAACACCACATATAATAACCACCATTTCAGGCTCCAAGGTGGCTGCTAATACTGCTAACAATGTGACATACTGCTACAAATTTTTTATTAACAGGACTAAGGCAAAAGTGTGATGATTTAGGTACACAGAATGTACAATATAAATTGTTATACATCAGCTTCCATTCATGGTTAGCTACATTAACCTCCTCTCCACTGCAAAACTAAAGCATTAAACTTCAGACATCAAATATCTCTTGGCTGATCGGCTACATTTGGAATATGGTGGGAAAATTTGTGCATTTACCAAAATGTTTTCACTGAATAGGAACAGTGAGCAGTTCCTATGAATAATAAGAGCACCCACAGGTCTATACTGTGGTTTGCTGTAAGCCACAAATTTTTCTGAATCATCGTCAGTCCTGTTTTACAAGAGCTGCTGATCTAACATTCAGCCACTCAGAGTGTAATGTTTTTGCACATTGGCAATACATGGTAACTTGCAGGTAGCTACATGCTGGATTGGACTCGTAAAGTCCCTACTGATGATGCTGTTCCTATATCTCTACAGCAGTGCCACAGCCAGCCCTGATAGGAGAATGTAAACAGGAAGTGGTGTTGATGAAAATAGCAACACTTCAAGGAAGTACTGGCCCAAAGCTAAGTGATTTCTGCTTAGCCTCCAGCTAAAGGACCTGATGCGACCCTGCAACTAGTACTGTCTCTTGCTCATAGTTTCCCACATGCCTGCAGGGAAGGGCTGTCACTACTGACTTATATTAGTAATCCAATCATCTACTGTTATCAGAATTTTTTTGAAAAGGTTAAGCAGAGTTTGATTTAGCTAAACAACAACAAACTATGTAAATCTGCAAGCGAATGATGTGTTAAGAATGGAACTGACTGTAAAAAAAAATTCAAAATGTAAGCACAATTTGGTTATAAAGATCTACAAAAAGCACTCAACTGCCTATCACAGAAGCAAAAATATTTAAAAAAAAGTCCAAAAGTCCAAAAATCCATCTTGGCAAAGCAAGCTGCATGTACAAATATTACAGTAAGAAAAGCCCTTTCTATGCAAAAAGCCATTGGGGACAATCACTGGGAGTCCTACCTAAACCTAAAAGAGAATTTCTACATCCTATCCTATATCCGTGTGTGTTATTTAAGTGTAAAATAACAGAATACAGAGGGTAATACAGGACAGGTCATTGCCATGTATTCTTAGTTCACTACTCACTACTCTGACACTTATGGAGCCCATCCTGCAGCTGGCAAACTTATTTTAAGATGCTCAGAAGTTTAAAGCAATTATTCTTAATAATTAAGTTCATGTGGGTCATCAGTGCTGAGAAGTCACTGCATCATTAAGCTAGTACCTCTATCTTCTTGTAGGATATTGTGTTTTCATACTTTGTCCAACTGGATCCAGACGCCCTTTAAAATGAGTGAAAACACCCCTCTTATCAACAAAGGTTCACTCATTGCTGGCATATACATTCAGCTACACACACACACACAGCTTGTTGTAATCTCCACAGAAAAGCACTGACAACCAAACATGTGAAGCCACATATAAGCCTAAATTCACCACACCCGATTTTTCAGCTAGGGGAGTTTAAGCTCCACAGGAAAACAAGACAATATCCTTGGGAGTTGAAGTGTTTTTTGTGATCCAGAACTAATCTTTTGAGTTCAGTACCTGACCTCTGTAATGTTCTTGTGGCTGAATGCAATTAGGCTTGTGCCTGGGGATATTTAAACACGTTACTGACTCGTTAAACGCATTTGCTGTCAGTAAAAAAAAAAACGCAATTCATTTATTTATTTATTTCGTGCACATCACAGCAAGACAGTAAGATTCCCACATCTGAATACAACTGAACTTTCAAACATGTAGACTGATATATCCTACATTGCTAGGTTACGGGAACGCTGGCGAGACTAGGTTACGGGAACGCTCCGTCTGGCATGTTTTTATTTGGCATTTTTTTAAAATGATGATTTATTGTAAATATTCATCCTTTTAATACATAGTACTGTATTGTCTATATATACTTACTATTATTTTCACAATTGTAACTATTTTACTATGGCGAGAACAAAACAGACCGCCCGCAAATCCACCCGTGGGAAGGCACCCAGGAAGCAGCTGGCCACAATGGCGGCTCGTGAGAGCGCTCCGGCC
>JBBPCX010000040.1:33348415-33371375 GCA_037974365.1 Hydrocynus forskahlii | reverse complement strand
ACTCAAAATTAAGTGAAGAGTCAAGGAGCACACCAAGATTTCTGACAACCGGAGCAGGCTGTACCAGCACACCATCAATACTGATGGCATATACCTCATAGTATATAGTATAGGTTTATGATGGTGAATACTATATTTTGCCATATCATGACTACTGTGAAAAGACAGGTGAAATACAAACAAACCTATGCCCATCAGCTTAATAGCTTTAAAATGTTTTTATGGACTTAATGAAAACGCATTTTAGATAAAAGTGCTCCACTTCTACATTAATCATTGTAGTCTTTTATGCAGACACACAGGGCTGCACTGAAGCACAACAGCAGATGCACACACAAAGTGAGTCTATTGTTTGCTGCTTGCCCTGTGCACAAAGCATCATAAACACACTGCAGCAGTAGGTGTGGTGTAGTGTCTGAAGCCCAGTGTAATATGATAAATTTGTAAGTTGCTCTAGATAAACTTATGTGCCAAATGCATAAAAGGTCATTTGTGCCGCACGGGGGTAGCATAGATTATTTTTTTAGAGATGGCTTCTATTTGTACACTTTAGCTGCACTTTGCTGGTTTAAACAGAACAGCTGAACAAAACTTGGATGGACAAATTAGCTTGTAAAAGTTCAGCTAGTTTTTAGTACTAGAGATGCTCTTCTAGACCAGGGGTGACCAAACTTTTTGCAAAAAGGGCCGCATTTGATAAAGTGAAGATGCCCGGGGGCCAATAGTTCCTTCTGACATTTTTTTAACCACAAAACTTACATAAAAATACACACTGTTATAAAACACTCGTTGTCACAATTACCTTTATCGTTCAAATGGCAATGTAACCAAATATAAGCCACTCAGGCAGATTTGAACAACTCTGAAAATACAATTCTGCTTTACTTTCATATCTGGAGTCAGATAACATTGAACAATCTGTATAGAATACCTTAAGTTTCCATGAGTTTCATAAATATCTTTGCCTCATGACTATTTTAAACAGAATCTATAAGTAATGCACAGTGGTCTGTTATCATTAAAGTTTAAAACAAGTGAATTTTGCCCTTGTCTTTTACAAGATCTTTCAGAAAGCAATAGTTTGTGTCACATCTACGGGTACATAACATCAACAGTTATAACCAAATCTTATTCGAGAGTTTAATAAAACAAGAGCCATAAGTCCAAGTTCATTAGTTCTGCTTGCCAAGATGCCAGACACGACAGGTTATTAAAAAAAAAAAAAAAAAAAGTAACAGATAACCTGCTGACACTAATTCTTTGCAGTCACAGAAATGAGTGGAGGGTTTGCGGCTCGGATGCAGAGCCAGATAGCATTAGAATGGTGAAAAGAGGAATTACATTTTAAAAAATTTTATGATTTATTTATGCATGCCCGAGCTAGCGAGCCATAAATAACACCCGAAGCTGCGGGCCGTGTGAAATCTGACTTCGGGCCGTAATTGGCCCACGGGACAGACCTGTTCTAGACGAACAGATAAATAAAAGCTTCATAAGATTCAAAATTATTTTTAGACTAATTAGATCAAAAATGTAACCTAAAGTCAACCTACCAGTGGGCCCATTGATGTGATTGACGAAGATGACATCATCGTTGTCCTGCAATGAGTCAGGAGAGGAGTTTGAATCACTGTCAATATCCTCAGAGTCAGAATCGGAGTCATCGCTAATCTTAATGACCCCTCCCACCTCCATGCAGTGCTTTGGGAATTTGGGTGGCCGACCTCTGGCTTTCCCTAAAAAATTCCAAACAGGAACTATTAATTCATAATCACAAATTACTTCATGTTTAGTACAAACACAAATGTATGTATCTAGACATATATATGTATAAAATATCAAAAGATGAAATACATATAAACTTATAAACTTAAATTACCAATAGGCAGTGTATGGTTACTTACGTTTTCTTTTATTGCCAGCAGTTTTCTCTTTCTTCGGTTTCTCTAATGGAAAATGCTTCTGAACCAGGGACTGGAACACACCCCTAAAGGCAAACACCATGATCAATCGCTCATATTTATTTACAGTGCCACAGAACTTCTCAATCACCAATTCTACCTACATGACAAGAAAACAAAACAATTATGATCCTATTAATTTACAATAAAAATATCAGTTTATTTTAACCAGACCCATATATAATGCAAAAAAAAAATAAAAAAATATTTGGTACTGCTAGTACTGACTTGAGTTGACTTTTTTAAACTAGAGTAAACTAAAGGGTTAAAGGCTATGTCGTTAACCAGAGCTGGAGGCAGGTAATTCAGACAGTAATGAGCTTTAAGATTATTGGTGGAGTTTATCACATTCTCCTATATAGTGTACGAATGACTTCTCTGACATGAGTTAACCAAAAAGCCCCCTTTATTAAACTATGCCTAAAAAGCCATTATCAGTAAATTGTTTGTTTAATGATGCTGTAGGATTAGTATTAGAAAATTGGGAGAAATTTGACATGATTTTTAAACAATAATTGAATATAATTACTATAGGCAACATATTTCCCATGCTTTATTATTCTTACAAAATTTGAATATTTTAAATAATTTGTATAAAAATAATATTTTTACAATATATGAAACATTTTCAAAAAGTATTTCCATTCCGGTATGTTGGTCTTCTGTCATTGGACAATGGGGTTGACGCACATTTGAGCTGCATAATGTGAAACTTACAATGTGAAAATGACAAGATTGGAAAGCACAAACGCACATAGTACATGTATTCTTAAAAATGAGAGAGCATCAAAAGACCAACAACAGAACAATGCATCATTTCACACTGCACAGCCAAGGCTCCTAATTTCAAACACTGTATTGAAAACAATACTATCAGTATTCCTACATACTGCAACATACCGCAATAAAATCCAAAACAAATTTGTTTTCAAAACATATGCCATTCTGCACTTGCGTTAAGGGTTATAGATGGATTGAATCTAGTCATCACATGGGAGAAAAAAGGACTGTAATAACATGGTGACACACTTGCATTTTGATTATATGGACTGCATGTTGTTTATCAAAAAATCAATCCTCTTAAAGCTGTTCTGCTAAGACATGGTAATGACCAGGTAGCTCCTTTGTAGAATAGGGACATTACTGAGAAGACTTTAGAACTAAAATGAAAACCAGTCTTAAATTTACTCTGATTCATATATCCAACACAACTTTTTGGTTTTTCTTTTTCATTCCTGGTGAAAGAGGCAACATTTTATCAGTTCATGCCAGGGGTCAGAGTTTGGGTCAGGCAAGGCCAGGGATATAGTCCAGTTTATCCCTATGTGGCTAAAAATTACTTACAGCTATTGCACTGCCCTTTCCTTCACTCATTTACATTACCATTAATCCCCTTAGGGCAGCTATTCCCTTTACGGTATAATGGTAGTAAGCAGTATAAGATTGTGACTACAAAGATCTGGCATGCACCATTCCAATCCTGCTAGTATTGTGATTCAGAAGCCACTGCACAAGTTACTATCCTGGTTCATAAATGGAAGAATAAGATAGCTGAAGATGCAAAAGTAGAACCACAGCAAAAAGAAAACAGCTTAATATCCATTCCAAAGAAACTCACTCAGCTGCAGAGACAAACCGGTCCAGGTGTCCATCATTCTCATCCAGAACCTCTCGAGTACGGGCCTCACCAGTTGACTGCAGCCCAATCACAATGCACTACACACACACACACACACACGCGACCAGGCTTTTTCATTAAACACAAAACACATTTGGAACTGATGAAAAACTCATCAAGCTATGTCAATTAACTTATCACATCAAACAGCCACATTTACCCTCTCACCCTCATCTACACTGAAGCTCTGCCGTTAGCTTTTGGATTATATATTACTGTGCTGTGTGTCACAAAGGCCTTTTTATCAACAAAAGCAATTTAACTGTAACTGTTTCTCACTTTGCCCTGTTCCATTTCAGCCTGAGCGAGCTCTACCAGTCGGCGCACTTTGGCGGCGATGCAGAGGTATTTGAAAAAGCGCTGGTGAGAGGACCAGAACTGCCCCCAGAGGGACTTGCGTGAGACCAATCCCAGCAAGTCTGCAGCCCTGGTGAACAGCTCAAGAGCTTCAGCCCACTGAGAAAAAAACAGAAGGCATAGGTTAGATCACAGATCATATGTGATATGTTTATGTTAGTTCATATATGCCCAAAATGCCTTGGACATTGAACAAAATCTGAATACATCATAACAGCCTAAATGAGAATAAATACAGAGAAAAACACTAAAGCAGCAGGAAATGCAGGTCACGCCTTTGTACAAACACTGATCTGAATAATTGGGCTTGAACAAATGTCTTAAGTTTTACTTCACAGTAACTACTGGTTAGTAACTGTGCTACCACTAACAACCAGAAACAGGACCAAACTCAGATCAGCCTGAACTGCATTAAATACCACTAAGCTTTGATTGAGTAAAAGTGTAGTGAGACTGTGACAATCAAATCAAGCTGTTTACATCTTAAAGTCACAACTCAATGAATGGTGATTACATAAACATGGTAATTGAATTTCCCTTACTAAAAGGTCCTAATTTTTTATTATTATTTTTTTAAGACCAGCTACTGCAGTACATGCAGCAAGTTCACTTTATGACTGTCACAAATCAAAGCTTAGCTACACTACAGGTCTAAAGAAGCAATCTCAACTAAGACTGTTTTTACACTAACAAAACACTGTTCACAATGTTATCTAAAAATCCCTCACCAGACGGGCAGCCTTGTTGTAGACCACCTTGAACTCCTCATCCAGTGTGATCTCCTCGATTCGGAATGACACGCCAGAAAAGCTAAGTTGCCTGGCTATGTACATGCCACTTACTTTCATATCCATGGCAACTATCTCCATGGCACCAACTCCCCTGTAAGAGGTTAGCAGACATAGCTGTTGCTCTTTTGCCATGACTTATGCAAAAACAGTTAAACATCTAGCAAACAGTAAACCCTTAAGCACTTATTTAACAGGCGTTTTCATTAGAGATGGGCCCGATCCGATATGATGTCGGTATCAGGTTCCGATATAGCTGTAAATCCGATATCGGATATCGGTTGGACAGTCCCGATCGCTATATTCCAGTTTGCAGCTTGCACTGGACCTTAAACTCGATGCTGTGTAATACAAGATGCGTCGGCAGCAGACACTCGTTGACATTTACCAAAAACGCAACAAATTTACAGCAGACAACCCAAAAGCGAAAGGAGTATGAGAGAAGACTTAGCTCTCCCTCAAGACCCCTTTGGGGTTCTTTCAGGGGCTATTTTGTGTGTTTTGTTGGCTCTTTTTGCCCTATCTCCCAAAACACGATGAGGCTAAAGGTAGGCATCTCGTAACTCGGCCGGTCCACCTTAAATACAGAAGTGGTTAGATTACACTCTGCCCTTACCGTGTCTCAGAATTCACGTTATTTAAAATGTATTAGTTTTACACTTTTTTATTTTTTTCACACAGTTGTTGCTGCTAAAAATGGACATAATACTGAACAATTTAGATGACTGTCTCAAAACGAGGCTAAAGTTGGGCATCTTGTAACTCAGCCGGTCCACCTTAAATACAGAAGTGGCTAGATTACGTTCTGCCCATGTCGTGTCTCAGAATTCACGTTATTTAAAATGTATTAGTTTTGCACTTTTTTTTTTTACACAGTTGTTGCTGCTAAAATGGACATAATACTTGAACTATTTAAATGATTCAGCGAAGATTGTTGTGTTTTTGATTTTACAGCTGTTGCTGCTACCTTTTTGTGAAGTGTAAATAAATTCCTTTGGAATGCCTTTAAATTCAGTGTAGTTGTGTATATTTTTTGCTCTTCTAATAAGTGCTTAGTAGTTCATTTATTCTGTGATGTAATCTTACTAACAAACAGCACAATTTCAACAAATATAATGCTAATATTAAAGTAAAAAAGATGTATTATATCGGAATCTGTATCGGTATCAGCAGTCGTGTATCGGAATCGGATCGGAACTGGAAAAACGTGGATCAGCCAATCACTAATACATGTCATACCACTGAATACATGTCATGTCTAATTGTAGTAGAACATCTTATATTAGCGGGCCTAACCTCTTCTCAATTGCATGCAGAAAGTCCTCAAATGTCTTGAAGGGTGTTCCCTCTCCCCAAATCCCCAACCGGCTCATATAGATCATGTTCTTTGGCTCAGAGGCACCTGTAGAACAACAAAGATTAAATAAAGTCAGGAGAGAAATAAACAATAACATACGCGTCTATCACAGTAGCTAGATAACAATAAGGTCTGTATTAACAAAGATGTTTGGTACAATTTACCTTTACAATTCAAGATTCTATGTCTCATAATACTTGGATGAAATGATATGTGTGCATTACAGAGAAAAAGAGAATTGTTCTACAAACCTGTGGCACTGGCATAGACCACCCTCGCCAGGGGCAACTTGTTCTGCAGGTCCAGTACAGCTTTGCCCATCTTAGTGGACGTTGCATTTTTGGCTTTATGGCATTCATCAAACACAATCTGAAAGGGGTCAAACATTAAGGCAAAAGCCAGTATGGCTAGAGCAGCTAGACAACAGAAGCTAACTTTAACTGCATGGTTGGCTCTAGGCGAATATACTGACTGACCAAAATCAAGAGAGACTCAATAAAATAAAATTCTTCATTAAAAGACTTGGGCTTGAGGATTAGAAGCCAGAGACACCAGAGCAAAGGATACAACTCCATCAAAGTCAGATTTACACCAGTCCAGTATCTGTTTGAGTCTGGTGCGGTGCTGTCCCCCTGCCTGACTCTCCCCTATCAGCGCTGAGTATGTGGCAAACAGGACACCCTCTGAGGTAGCTGTGTCTCCATATTTAATCTGATACACACAAAACACAAAAATAAACTTCACAAAAGTCACAAAAACAGAAGGTACTAGGACATCACATACAAAAAGCAAGCACCATTTGATTCACAAATGCAAAGCACCTTATTTAAAGCAAAAACAGGTATATTGGGCGCCTCTATGTCCTTAAGGTCCCTTTCTGCATCGTACTTCAGATCATTAGACACACTGAACCTGAAAGAGAAGAGGGGAAATAATTATCAAAAATTATTTCTAAAAGGGACAAAAAATATTCAGAACTATCCATAAACAGGCTCCTTCTCACAGTAATAGATAAACCACCCATTTTACATTATAATGGTCATTGTTGCAGGTTTGGATCACACATCTTTCTAAAATCACAAATAAACATCTACAATTAGAAACAAAAAAACGGTTTTAAAATAACACCTGTGAAATAGATAATATGGATTTCCCCAAGCATTCCAAAGAAGTGTCTAGAGGAAATCACCATTTCTGCTTTGTAATGAGGTCTTAAACAACATGAAATGCCTTACCATAAGGCTTTCTTCCTTCCCTTTAAGTAGTTCTCCAGTATGATGCCAGCTACAGTGCGGCCCTTCCCCACACCAGCTCCATCCCCAATCAGAAAACCTGCCCTCTGGTTGTTCTGCAGTATCACCTCATGTTGCTGACAGGCCATCAAGAAAATTCAGGTTAGTACAAAGGTCATGGTAGAATGTGTGAGCTGGACAGAAACTTTCACTGTTTACAAATGAATTCATTATTTACAAATGATTTCACTGTTTCATTAATTATTTACAAAATTAAATCACAAAAGATAATTAGTTCACCAAAAGACCAATTAATGAACATTGCTTGGCACATAAAGTCTCAATGTGTAAGTAGCTCTAAAGCAACCAAGCAAAAGTTTACTGCTCTCAACTCCAAGAGGCAAAATTTTTAAGGCTAAACTTAAAGGTCAAAACTAAGACCTAATTCATGCAGATCTCTTGGTGCACTCATGCTAAGTAGCAAACTAATTTCAGAGTTGTTACAGTGCCCTGGCTGATATAGGTACCTGGCAGGCGTAGACGATCGCTTCAAGTTGCAGCGCCGACAGTAAACCAGTCTGGATGGTGCTGTCCGGGATGGAAAGCGTGTATGTGATGTCTGGAGGAGGTACGCTGGAGAGAGTGCTGGTCTCTACTACAATGTCTGGGTGAGATATTCCAATAGTAGCTGCAAACATACAGAGACAGGATAAGCATCAACATCCTTATCCTAAATGTGAAACATCTTATAAAAAACAGAAGCAAGTTTAAAAAAAAAACACCTGACATCTGCAGAAGTGAATACTTTTAGGGTAAATAAGGTGGAGTTATTTTTGCTAAATCTCTTTGCGAATGTGTATATGTGTAGCAATTATCCATCTACAGCTGAAAGAGACATGTTTCAACAGCACACAAGCTCTCAACAGAAGGCAAAAATTGGTCAAAGCTCAGTCAACTTTTAGTGATCCAACACTAACTTCACGACAGCACTTCACATTTCAGCATATCAAAAAGC
Organism: Hydrocynus forskahlii; assembly: GCA_037974365.1. NCBI lineage: Eukaryota > Metazoa > Chordata > Actinopteri > Characiformes > Alestidae > Hydrocynus > Hydrocynus forskahlii. Next base: position 33,362,987 of record JBBPCX010000040.1, on the reverse strand, counting down.
ATTCAGTGTTAGAGGAAATTATTCCATGCGTACATTTGGATGGTTTGTATTCAGCATACGTGTCCATGTGACCAAGTTCTTCTGTCTCTTCAACATCTGCCTCTTCTTCTTCCTCAGGGGGAGGTTGAATGATTTCAGGCAGCTACACAAGAGCCATACAGAAGGAGAGAGAATGAGCGTCAGTGAAAAAGAGGAGAATCAGGGGGATCTTTTATAATCCAACATAAAACCCCTTACAGATCAAAGATGTGATGAAATGAAGGGCAAAACAAAATAAAGGGCACTAAGCTACCTTATATCCTGCTAATGGTGGATTGCTCAGGATGGCACTGATTTCATCCAGATTGCTCAAACCTGAAAACTTGTTCAAGGGAGGAACAGATGGGACCAACTAATGGGAAATGGATGACACAGAGACACAGACAGACACACAGAAAAAATACATAGAAAATTAACAATGATCACAAGAGATAAGAATGAAACGGATGCTAGCCTCTTGTGAGAGGCTGAATGTGGAATTGCCTTGGTTTAATTTAGATCACTTGGACCATGATCATGTACTGACGGCAGGTCTTACTACAGTCCAAAAATGCAAATGCGTTTAGCAAAAATTCCCATGTCAATCTATGGGAAGACAGAGTTCATAAATAAATAAACATACATTAAAAAAAATAATAATAAAAATGCATACCTGTCCTACTGAATGCTACACTTGAACACATTAACATGGATAAAAACACTTGGACAAAAGCACACTGGAGTAATATATTAGTATAAAGTAAGAAATTATTGCAGTCACTGAATACAGTGCACAACCCTCTCTGTCAATGGTGAGCACTGAATTTGTTTATTTAATTCCTGGGCGCTGTGTTCCGGGCTGCCCGCTGCTTCACTTGGTAAATGGGTTAAATGCAGAGGAAGAATTTTGTGCTGTTCACACTGTGTGCTGTGGTGTGTTTACGTATGATTGAACAGTCACTTTCACTTTTGCTTCAGTTCAAATGTCATTATGGCAGGTAACGTCTGTTTTTGTGTTTAACCACATCTTTCTGTTTCCAGGAGGGGACCCATTCTTTGGCACAGAGGGCTCTAACAGATTTTCTGTATGATGTGATGATCATTTCCCTGCAATCTTAATTTGAAGGTGTTAGTGCATCTGCATTTACCTCTCTCTGACTTTGTCCTGGTGTTTCCCACAATGCTGGTGTTGAGGTGGAGCCTGAACCTGTAATATGGGCCAGGCTGCTGAGGTCAAAACCGGCAGGGTCAGCATACTCAGACAGAGAGTCAGGGGGAGAGGAGAAGAGAGACGTGTTGGACAAATCATCTATACACGACAGATCCTGTAATAGAGGTGCAAAGAAGGAAAGACAGGTAAAGAAAGGTACATGGTTGAGTTCATTGCACTTAAAATAAGCATAGGTATGAACAGTTATAGGATGGTATAGGATGTTAAGAATAGTTATCAACTTTAGACTCGTTACAGAAACACCAATTATGGGGACAATCAAGTTACTATGACAGTTAAAACAAATTTTTTTAAAAGAAAAATCCTTTGTGGGTGACTACTTGATAGTAAAATCAGTCCTTTCTAAGATACAATGTTAATCAACCCATAGATGAGACCACATCTGTTCTTACAAAGTAAATACAGACATGACAGTTGACTTCAGACATGGCTGCCACCCAAAGTATTTGCGGTAAATCTGTCAAGGGAAAATTCATGTTCTTGGAATCTCTGAAGTCCTGCTCATTCTCTATTACTCCATTTATCTTGAAGGAACTACATTAGCCTGAGGTGACCCAGTTACAGAGAAGCCTCAACTTTAATAACAGTACATCAATGACAATAAATAAACAGATCATCAAATAACATCTTACAATAATACAGGGATGGTACAAAATATCACGCATGAACACTTGTATTTTACAATACTCAGAATACAGAATAGTGAAATTAAAGCCTATAATTTAAACTGAATTTATTATCTGTGTTTTAGCTCTTGCAGGGATGCACATGAAGCCACGTGGTGGAAAAATATTTATTTTGAAGTCAAAGTGATTTGGAAGGCAAGCTGATGGGAAACATTATTAGCAACCATTTTTCCCGGCCCATGGTTCATGATGACAATCAAAAATCAGAAAATGAATAAAACGGATCATGCTCAACATGACAAGGGACATAAAGTGACAAATTAAAGAGTCAACACCACAGCACCTCCAGACAAGGATTTAACCGCATGTACAGGCAGGAACAACACTTCTGTAACAGAAATGCGTTGACAACATGAACTATTGGATGAATTTGCTACAATGCAAATACGTTATTGCTGAATGATAAAGGTACTGGCCACAAAATGATTCTTATTCATTATCATATTGTCCCTGAAATTCCACAACAGTGCAGCGAGACTGAACACAGAAAAAATAAATAAATAAATCAGTCTATGATAAAGAACTACCTCATTATAAACATAACCGGGGCATGAAAAACACAAATAAACTCTACAATCCCAGTGCACTCCCTCTTAACGTTAATCAATTAAGCTGTATATTGCAAAGTGCATGCAAAAAGCACTATGGGATTAGACTTTGTGTTTCTGTGCTCAGAGACTAAACCCTACTGGATCTGGGTCTGTGTGGAGGAGATAAGGCATCCTGCTAGCATGACGTTAGACCTCTTCTCCCTATAGTCTCGGTTAACATCCAGAAGAAACTGCTCTCTCAGGGTCAAGTTAATACAAGACTCTTTCTCTTCGCTCCACACACAAACCCATGAAAAAAGCATTAAAAGACTGAAAAAGGTTACATTAGAATGGCATAACAATGACCTGCCTGCAGATTATGATGTAGACAAGACTACATTTCTGACAATGTATGTAGAATTTCCCATTCATGAGAATAAGGTGGGCTACCAGGCAGATATAAGAACAGTTTGGCAAAATGATTAGGAAAGAAAAGGAAAACATCCATTTTAGAGTGCAAAGCAGTTGTGAGACCCCTAAACAAAACAAAACAAAACAAAAAAAAAAAACAGCCGACATTAGGATGCCTGAGATAAAAATCGTTTGGTGTTATAAACTGCATGTATGCGATTACTTAATTGTTAAAATCACTAGACTGCTTTTTAAAATCTATATGCATTACCAATCTAATTATTAATAATGAATATAAAATAAACATGTAGTAGAGCAGACCTACTAAAGACCACAGAGTATGGCAAACTTTTCCCACGGCAGTTTATCTTCATTTCTACCAGCAAATAAGAACTAAAATAATTTTTGGAAATGGTCATATGCTGTTTCTATCAGTCTTGGCAATGGAGTAAAAACATCAACCAATGTGATACCTTCGGCAGTGCACGTCCCACCTCGGCAAAGTATTTAATCCAAAAGTGCAGGCTTGGCATTACAGTGATCGTTCCGATGGGAAATAAACTCCAAGCAGAAAATGATACACTACTGCAACTAAACATAGCAGTTGCAAACCATCATTTCAAACAAAAGTACTCAATTGCCTTCATTAATTCCAGGCGCCTCATCTGTGCATAGCAAAGCCTCAAATCTATACTGAAATAATCAAAGCACCTGGTACTCTGGCACATGTGCCCAAATCAGCCTGAGATTACAACTACAACTACAGACAGGAGTTTCAAAAGGAAACTCTCAGATACAGATTACTGTTTGTGTGCCTTTGTTCCTGTGTGAGAGAGAGTCGTGGGTGTGTCTCCTTTCAGGAAATGATGCTTTTGTTGGAGTGTGACCAAGATTACTGGCAGTCAGACCCCAATTTACCGTATTTGCTTTGCTAAGAATCTACCACAGCTTCAGAAGACACTTTGTGTACCTCTGATATGGAACACAGGCAGTTTCTCTAAATTAAGGCTTGAGACCAAAAGCAGTTTGCATACAGATGGTGCATCAGTTATAAAGTGTTCCTTTAAAAACTAGATTACACAAAAACAGATTACACTAACACATTACCTGCTGAATTCAGTGTGTTCTGCTATAAGCAATTTATCACACACAGTGTTATCAAAATTCTCATTTTTAAAAACCATTCAAATAAAAACAGTAACAGGCCTGTATGCTTTCTGATCAATCGATGGACAGAAATAGGCCCAAATAATTTTGAGAAAAAAACTTTCCACAAACATTAAAGCTGAGAATAGATTTACCTATACAGTTTTGTTTAAATGATACCTTCAAGGAATACTAAGGTTTTTATGAAAGCAACACACAAATTCAGCCTATTCTCATCTCCAAGAAGGTCAGAGGTGCATTATCACAACCTTTTAGCCGTTAATGGTTTTTTTTTTATATTACATGACTATTGAAACATTATTTTGTTCCAATAGTTATGTAATACAAAAACTGAGAATCACATGGAAAAACCTGTAACTTTGCACAGCAGTTATAATCATGAAGTCTCTTCCTTCTGTTACCCAACAGGCTTATGGGGGAAAAATAATTTTCTGCTCTAAAGCCACAAGCAAGTTTGAGTCAAACCATAAGTCCTGCATTCAGATTTTCATAATTTAACCAGCAAAACACACCCTAGCACCGATACAATAAAAGTGTAAAACCGGCTCAAGTATAAAGGTTTATCCTTAGGAACATAACAATTATTGATCTATTACATTACCAACAAATTACCAACTAATCTAGCCTTGCACAACACTTACCCAACAATTTTCCCTACTAAGTGACCAGTCATAGTCAAATCAACCTTCAAAGTGAAGGGGTGATTAACAAAACATTTCTGGATCATTTCTCTGACTCATTTTGGAACCGGTCTGGTTAATCTGAAAAGTCGTAGTGTTTGTGTAAATTTAAATATCTAATAATATATGCATAAATATATATATACACACAGACTTTATATATACATGAACAAACTACTATATCTACTATAATTCTTATCATCAGAAAAATGGAGGCACGTATGAATTATTGAATTATGAAAACTCTGACTTACTTAAAGACGAATTATTTTCCATAATCAGTACATTTTGAATGGAACCACTGTGTGACAAATACAATGTTCATAAAAGAGTGACTTTATGATGCAACACTCAAAACAAGAATAATCTAAGTCAAAGGGAAAGTGAAAGTGGAAGCTTTGCCAGTTTTTTGTGTTACTTGATAACAAAACCAACCTCACAAAGGCAATATTGAAGGATCTCCTTTATCCAGCCAGCATTACATATTAAGTACTTTCTGAGAATGTGGGATTCCACCAGCATAACATTACTGACTTTGAGAACTGGAGGATTACTCATTTAACTTTATTAACGTTACTGCTTTGCCCCTGTTAAGCAGAGCTGGTCAGCCAAAGTGCCAAAGTAATGTTAACATTAGACCTTAATGGTTTCATTTTCTTAATGCTAATATTGGCAAGGCTTACACTGCCATAATCACTCCACAATACAAAATTCTCTTTGGGATTTGTTTTAAACTTGAGACTAATTCATGGGACAACCATACAGATGCTGAGCTAAAATTACCCAACATTAAATCTAACCCAGACAGTCCTGTTCACTTTTCACTCTGCCCAGTTGTGCTGCACGTGCCAGGCACAGAAGTTAGGAGCTGTTTTCAAAAACTCATTGTATCTACAAGAAACACACAACAGCCCTATTTTGGATTCAAATTGGCCATCTTTACAGAAAATAGACACGTTTGGATCCCTGCAGGTCAACAACAATTTTCAAACAGCTCCAGTCAGGTACATATCAGTCTGCTCTTGATCATTCTCTGATAAACGCAAGTAAGAACAAACTATCAATCTAGGAACTTGCAACACCATGAGTTAAGCCCGATCCGAGAATGACAATCAATAGAATTGCCAAGTCCAGTGTGCAAAACTGTAAGTAAATTCTGCCAATTCTTCAAAGCTGGCATTTACCATTAAATTATTCTCACAGAAGTGTGCAGGTTTGCAAAAAGTGACAAATACATTTGTCATTCAAATGGCTTTTCACTTTCCTAATGTTTTATCCACGGAACTTATCAAATACTTTTGAATATTTGCTGCGGTCCTTGGTTATCAGAGAAAAAAATCTGCAGATATTGACTGAGGTTGCTGCTTTCTGCTACTACAGCTGAGAAGGGCAGGGCTACAGATAAACAATTTCTTGCTTGGAAATGAGTAAAAATCACAGATCAGTGACTTCCTGCACAAATTAGTACATTTTAACACATTCAAAAACAATTCATTTTTATTTCTGAGAGACAGCGACATTTTAAAATCAGCCATGCTTTGCAACAGATTTCTCAGGGTGAAAAACTCCTGCAACTTGTGTGCACAGTGCCCTTGACAACCAGGTTATAAGTGATGTATGCTGTGTAGTGGCAGACATAACTTACCGGTGCAAAGTCTCCATTCCTGCTGGGTGTGAGGTCAGAGAAGTCCATGTTGCTGAACAAATCCACAGACGGAGAGTTAGGCTGGTACTGCCTGAAAGCAGTAGATAAATTGAACAAAACCAAATCAATCAAATGGTCAAGTTCCTTCAAGCTCACCCTCACCAAATTATACAGATGTACTCTTTTTCCAAATTCCAAAACTCTTAGTTCTACATAGTATACAACCAATAACAGTGGTATTAGAAGAGTGCCCTAATAGAGTCAATTAGAAAGGCAGAAACGAGAGGAATCAACCCAGGAGAAAAGTAAGATTTCCTTATTGGACTATTGTGTTTTCTTTTTTTTTTTAAACATTTCTTTTTTACAGTATCTTGCTAAATGAAGTTACCAAAAATCTGAGGGCTTGATTACATCCTGCATTAACATTAATTTGCAATTAGATTTCAGCTAATAGTCTGAAAAGCTTGGTGTAAACGCACCAGGGCACGTTGTGAACAGATTACCATCGGCTCACATTCGTAGGTGGTTAGAGATACATCATGGCTATATTCAACACAAGTTTAGATGTAATATATATTTTCCCCCATACAATGATGTAGGCAGAAAAGCGTCTGTCAGGTGCTGACTTGCAAGTGAGAGAATACGTAAAGCAGGAGCTATTCCGAAAGAACGTGCCTTCTAGCTCCCTTGGCCAACGAAAGTGAAACCATGTTTACACTGCTTTAACAGAAGTAAAACAAACAACACATATGTAGATGTGTATCAACAAAACTTGAATATTCATTTTCAGAATAATGCTTAAAACCAGAGTAGAAAATAAGGGGGAACTCGGAGGGTTCAAGACCCCATGACTGGTATCTGAAACCCCCAAAAATCTCAAGATCAAAATTAAGGGGGGTTCTCAGAAAAACTCCAAGTGATACAAAATGGCTGACATGGGGATTGATTTAGTTAAAAAATATTCAACTTCAGTGTTTCTCTGAGTGTTCGAGTTTTTTATTTTGTTCTTCTTAAAACCCTGTATTTTTATTACTGTAAATTAAATTAATTTATTACTGCATTTACCCTGCTTATACCAAAGAAAACAGTGCATGCCAAAGAAAACACGCTTGCATGAATTACAGTACAGTCCATATAGGGGTAACATTTTTTTACATTCCAACACTGCGGGAGACAGCAGTTTAGTGCACACTGTACAGTACAGATACAGGTTTACTTTTACATTTTTCTAAGGCTTATGTATTAAGCTGAGTTTAAAATTAAATTGAAGTGTTTTGGGAGCATATCTGGGGGCATAATTAAGGTTTACACTATAAAATTAGGCATTTTTATTTACCACATCACAAATTCACGTTTATTCACTTTCGTCCTCTGTTGAAAAATATTTGGTTTCATTTCATCCATCTGTCCCTGCCCCGTCAACAAATGTTTGGCTCCAATTCGTTGTCTCCCCACCTCCCTTCATAAACATTTAGTTTAATTTTGTCTGTCACCACCGAGTTATTACATTAAGTTATTTTGCACATTTCTTAAAATAATGATATTTAGATGTCAAATTTAACCACAGTAACCACAAAATGTAACAAGTAGGCAGAAACAATCTGTAACTGATTATCTTTCAAAGAAATATGTAATATTGCCTTTATAAATAACTTACTTTTAAGTTTACTGCCCATATTTACATCATCTGAGTCATTTATTTGACTAGCTTGAGCATTTTTCTTATCTTCCTATCAGTGTAAGCTCTTCCATTATTTCTTATGCATCTATGCACTGTTGGCTTAAGCTACCAGTTGAAAACATGAAAAAAAAGTCAAATGCTAACTTCAAAACCAAAATGCTAACTTCAAAAACATTGGTGACACACAAAAACTTCAAGCATTCAAATTATACAGGCCATACATCATACGATAATTCAATAACAAAAAAAAGTTTGGAATAAACATCCTTTAACTTACTAAACTTATAAGACCTACTTATCACTGGACAGTAAACCCTTCTTGCATGCATGTCAAAATATTTTATTTCATTAGCTGAATAAATAATACATACGCTCTATAAAAATACGAATGTATCTGCACTGCAGCATTGTACAAAACAGAAACTGACAACTGAAAAGATCTGTGTGATTTGCAATGGACAAATCCAATGACTTGGATTGACTGTAACCTAACCTAATTTTTGTTTAATGTTTAATCAACCATCATGAATCAAAAATCCATAAAGAACAAGTTAGGATAGGCTTAGCCTCCAATGCTTCACAATTTCAGTGAATGCACTATTAGGACAGTTAATGGCGCATGTACGTCTTTATCTAACAGTTTAGCTGCAGTGGTAGAAATTTTGCAGACATAGGTCTACTAAATGTGTACAGAGGAAACTGTATGGCCCAGCAAAGGATGATAACTAATATTGGTAAGGTTTTCATGCATCACACGGGTAAATACTGGAAATGACCCTGTGCTGCTGCACATAGCATTCCAGTTAATAGTGAGCAGCTACTGAGTCCCTAAACAAAAGATCCATGTCAGACAGAAGCACATAATTATATGCATGTCTGTGCACGTTCAGCAGCCAAGCTCTTTGAAGGCTAAACTCCACAAACTGCATTGTTGTATCACAATGACTTATTACAAACAATTTATGTTGAACAATATTTTGAAACCACAAACATTTAAAACCTGGATTAGGACTTTTAATTTGTGATTACAAAACAAAACATCATCATGATGTCTTTCAAAAAATGTTTTTTTGACCTGTCTGGGACAATTTTTATCTTACATCTGAGTGGATGTCTAAGAGAGAACAAAACAAAAAGGGAAAGAGACATATGTTTAGCCATCACTCACCTCCCAGATTGTTGCATAGGATAGTGCTGGTTGTACTGAGGCTGCTGGGAGAACGGCTGCCATGAGTTAGAGGAAAACAGCTGACTCTGGAGAGGAAAAGGAAACAAACATAACATTTTTTACAAGCATGTTTTAAAAGGAAAGGAGCTAAACAACAGATTTAGTGCATTGTGCTGCTCGGTTGCAATGAGGCGCTATTTTAGAAAATAGCATGGCCAAAAAGTTTATATCAAATACACCAACAACCTGTGGTATGTAAACAATATTGTGCACAACAGCCATGCAATCTGATGAGCTAGAGTACCAAATAACCTCACACAAAATCCCCAAAGTTGAAGAAGTCACCACTTAAGCACTGTAGTGACAATTCTTTAGTAGATTCTTGATGGCCCAGACCATAAACAATAGGTCTCCTTCCAAAATAGAAAAAACTGGGAAGAGAAAAAAAACTGACAGACAAGTAAAAGGGAGTGAGAAAATAAGAATGAAACAGAGACACTGAGTCATAACTGGCTTACTGGCCACATTTCCACTGTTAAGTCAAAATAAAATAAAAAAATGTGGCAGGCATATAAAATACTGCAATTCTACATTGCATGGTTTAAGTGTCCTAGTCAAGGGCACACCAGAATCAGCCCGAGTACATCACATTTGTGGTGTACCTAATATCTGTACCATGATGGGTCAGATTGTGGCTGGGTACCCAAGGAACAATATGAAAACGAAGGATGTAGCGCAAAACAAAGGCCCGAAACACAAAATATTAAACTTTTACCATGTATAACTTTTTTCTCTTCCATTTGTACCACTGTACATGATCAGAGCTTTGCATCTGGATGCATTAGAATAAAGTGGAAGGGTGGAGGGGCTTATGCTATGCTGGCACTTATGCTCAAATGGAAAGCCTTCCTTTTCTGACGTCACTTATAAATTGCAGGACTTTACCGTATTAGGCTAATTTTATAATTGGGTTAGCACTATGGGCCCTGACAAAATTCTATTTTTAAGAACATTTATTTATCTCACCCACAGCACACAGAATCTCATCCTCAGAAACAAAATCATTTCAAACCTGAAAAAGTCAAATTTCGCTCACGACATTAAGCCCTAGTACTTATTAATACAATGGTTTTGCAACTGCAAAATAACAAAATATATCAGTGAATACTTTACATTTTTATATAGCATGGTTACAGAGAGTGCTGTATAATTTTCAAAACACTATGTACTCATCAGACACTGTGAATACCTGTGGAGAGTGGTTAGTAGGTGCTAGAAGGCTTTACATTCACTCAAAAAGAAATAGGTTAGGCCCATCAGATTTCTGGTACTGCTGTAAGATTAGGGTTTTTACAGCTACGAACTGTTATTCCACTTTGGTGGATCTGTGCAATGATTTACATAAATAATGTTGTTAAAAAGTTGGAAGCTGCATGTGCATATTCACGCAATTTATATTAGTCCATGAGTATAATGGTGTTTTTTTTTAAGTAGTGTGTGTTTTGATCTAAGTGGACTTAAACAATGGTCTTGTCTAATAAAATTGAGAAGAATACATCTTTTGCATTCTGCGATGATGTACAGTCACAGAGTCATGCCTAATGTGGTAAGAGCAATGATGCTTAGTAGCAGTGAAAAAAAAAGGTGAAACAACCCAGCGTTTAAAGAAGAATAAAACAATCTGGAGATGATGTTAAGTGGAAGAAGGATCTGTAGTACCTCCGTTGAGTTGGGAAGTGGAGGACTGGGCACACTGTACTTGGGGCTCCCCAGCTGAGGGCCCTCTGGGTGCAGGAAGTCCTCCGTGTCCATGACAGCAGATGTGGCGAGAATGGGCATCAGGCTCTGTGAAGCAGCATGGTGACCAATTCAGCCAACGTGTCAAAGGGAGCCAAAGGGTTCATGATTTTCCAGCCACCTCTAAGGAGGGGGAGAAAGAGGCAGTGAGAGACATGTCACGAAGACCGTTTGTTTTTGTAAAATGTTTGCAGTGATGTGAAACCAGACTGCCCTTGTCTCGGCAAATACCAACCAGACAGAGATGAATCTTTACGTAGGGGGAGAAAGCCAACTTTCTGAGGCTTTAATTTAAATTGTGTGCGCCAGGCAAACGAGAAGTTAAGCTTAATCTCCCTTTCGTTACATCTTACAATATCTCTTAAAATAGCGATGCCCCGGTCTCGTAGCCTGACCTTACTACGAAGTTGGAGTATGTCAACCAAATGGTCTGGTTAACATTTGACAGCTCAGTTTAATAAAAAAAAGTTTGTGGTTATACTGTGGCAAAAAGGCTAAGTTAGCCAGGTAAACATGAAGCGTCGATGTCCTGCTCGGATTCTGACCGAATGCTCCGCACTGTCTTAAGTTAGCTAAATAATTAATACGTTTATAAAACCAGAAAGGGGGTGAGTGAGACCCAGCTGTATCTCTACTCGTACTAAGTGTCGGTTCTGGTCGTTAAAAGAGCAGGTTTTATTCAAGAAAGGCCGAAGTCTATTGTTTGTCCGGCTAGTTGCCTGCTGCTAGTTGCTCGTTAGCTCGGTTGCTAACGACATTTCGACACCCCCCCCCTCTCTCTCTCTCTCTCTCTCTCTCTCTCTTTCGAGAAGACGTACTCACCTCGTGCACTTCAAACTCATTTCCTCATCGTCCCCCTGAACTGCGTTCTGATTCTGGCTTCGCGGGGGTCCTTAAGCCATTATTATTTAGTATTTGCTAAACACGGTTGTTTCAGAAACACTTCCTGGTCGACGTCGCCATCTTAATTTAGGAGGAATCTTCCGTTGGCTTTGGTGACGTCACGCCCTCGATTGGCCCCGTGCCGTTTACAAACCGCACGCGACCTGGTAAAGACCACTGAGGGCCCTATACTTTCTTAATATTTTTAAAATGATCGTCCCTTTTACTTCTATTCACTGGAAGAACTATGGGCTGTGCACTGGGGCCTATGGTGCAGGGGCCCTGAACGGTCTTTTGGGCCCCTTACATGAAGTAAAGTCGCCCCTAATAGTCACATGTGAACGATGTGAAATTCTTTGTCTGCATTTAGACCATTCTCCAAGTGAAGCAGAGGGCACTCAGCGACACAGCACCCGGGGAGCAGTGTGTGGGGACAGTACCTTGCACAAGGGCACCTCAGTGGTGCCACCAGCAGTCCTGGGATTCAAATCCATGGCCTTCTGATCACAAGGGCAACTCCCTAATCAGCAGGGCACCAACTGCCGCATAGAACCCACATATACAGTCATGACTAATTCATGGAATGTTCCATTGCCTAATTCCCCCCAGAAAATATCTGCATAGTTCAGTCACTGAGATGTAAACAAGGTCAATCAGATAGTGTTTTATATGAATATTGAATTGTTTTATGGTTTACAGTGGTGATAGGAACCAGGAGTCACAATGTCTACAATGTCACAATAAATACAAATGTAATGTTCTCATATATAATTCCCTTATATGCAGTATGTGAAGTCTCCTGTGTAATGTCTTAATATGTAATGATCTTATATGTAATAAAGTGTAAACTGGCCATTTTTGTCATATGTGAACACACCACAGCACAATAGGAAATATAATGTGAATCGTGTGAAATTCTTCTCCACATTTAACCCATTCACCCGGGTGAAGCAGTGGGAAGCCAGTGATGCAGTGCCCACGGAGCAGTGTGTGGGGACAGTACTCAAAGGTACTTTCAGTGGTGCCACTGGCAGTCCTGGGATTCAAACCCATGACCTTTCAATCGCAAGGAGCAACTCTCTAACCACCAGGCTACCAGGTGCCCCATAATGTCCTATATGTAGTGTTTTATGTTCTTCAGAGGCTATTTTGTCTTGATGTGAAATTTTGAATTGTCTTAGTGTTTACTGTGGTGATGGGGACCAAGGGCCAGAATGTCTACAATGTAAATACATACAACTGTAATGTTCTAATGTGTATTTCCTTTATGTGTAATGTTCTTCAATGCCGTTCGTGATATCTTTTGTTTAACGTTCTGCATGGATTTAACAAAGTCTAACAAAGCCTGCATGAATTTAACCATGTCTAACAAAGTTTGCACAGATTTCACCATGCCAGGCTGGTCTAGGCAGATGCTCTACTAGGTCACATCAAAGGGGAGAGAATCCTGAACACAGAGAATTCATGAGGCAGTATTTGTCCTTAACATTTCCCTCTGCACCTTTCCATTCTCTTTTATTGTGGAAGGTGACCCCAAATGACCAGTTCCACACCAACATGATATGCACACACTCAAAAACAAACAAATAAATAAATAAATACATACAACAGCAGCAGGTAGTCAGAACTGTATTGATATTGGAGTTTGAGAGTGATCCCCCACCCAGAAACGTCCAGCCAAGAGTGGTTCTGTGGTCAGAAACTGACTGTTGGTAAAATGTCAGAAGATGACTAACAAAAACAACAGAGGAACTACAGACTACAAGTTAGATGTTTCTGATAAGGTGGAAGGGGAGTTACTCCTTGAAGTAATTATTGTTATGTGCAGGTCTACATCCTTCTCCTCTTCATTATTAACATCTTCTCTACCACGGTCATCATCACTCCCTTACTGTGGCATACCCCTGTGATTCATCAATAGTTGATGTAATTGTATCATTTTAATCCAATGGTACTGCATACTCTGCAGACCTACTAGAACTTCTTTCCCCATTCATAGCCAGCTGGCCCTAGTCACCTGAAGCTTCCAGCTATCTCAACAACATTTTTGGAAAGGAACACCGGAGCACTTAGTGTTTCTGAACTCCAGTCCTGGAGGGCATTGAACTGCACAGTTTATTGACTCAGCTAAAATCTGCCACAGGACTGGAGCTGGAGATACTGGTTGAAAATGCTTTAGTTAAACAAAGTTTTTTACTGTAAACTTTGAATAAATATTAGTGTTAAAAGATTTATCTTCAATTTGGAACATTTAACTTATAATTTACATTGTGCCATTTGCCACAGAATGTCATGCATACTGTTGCTCACATAAGATCTTTTATCTGCGCAACTGGGAGGTGACGGGGAAAATGTTCACCTCAAATGTACTTTAATGCAATGTAATTTGACTTGGACCAATTATATTGGATAAGACATACAGTGAACAAAAATATAAACGCAACACTTTTGTTTTTGCTCCCATTTTTCATGTGCTGAACTCAAAGACCTGAAACATTTTCTACATACACAAAAGATCCATTACTCTCAAATATTGTTCACAAATCTGTCTAAATCTGTGTCAGTGAGCACTTCTCCTTTGCCGAGATAATCCTTCCCACTCACAGGTGTGGCGTATCTAGGTGCTGATTAGAGCATGAATATTGCACAGATGTGCCTTAGACTGCCCACAATAAA
>JBBPCX010000040.1:33334248-33348315 GCA_037974365.1 Hydrocynus forskahlii | reverse complement strand
TTTCTTTCACTCATGGTTAGTGGTTGGCTGAAGCCATTTATTGTCAAACAACTGTGTTTACTCTTTTTAAATCATAAGCACAACACAAACTACCCAAATGACCCCAGTTTACATATCCCAGTTCTTAATACAGTGTATTGCCCCCTTTAACATCAATGACTGCTTGAAGTCTTTTGTGGTGGTTGTGGATGAGGCTCTTTATCTTCTCAGACAGTAAAGCTGCCCATTCTTCCTGGCTAAAAGCCTCCAGTTCCGGTAAATTCTTGGGCTGTCCTGCAAGAACTGCACGTTTGAGGTCTCCCCAGAGTGGCTGAATGATATTGAGGTCAGGAGACTGAGATGACCACTCCAGAACCTTCACTTTATTTTGCTGTAGCCAATGACAGATCGATGTAACCTTATGAGCACAACTAGTATCTCAACTAAAAACTGTGTTTTTATTACCCTTTGTCTCCCCAGGTTCCTAGGTTTATATATCATGTGACGCGCTCATTTCCGGTTGCCCTTGCGCGTCACATGATCTATAAGCCCAAGTAAGGCAAGTAGCCAGTACTCAGTCATTGAGTCTACACCCCAAACCATCTGTCTCCTCAGACCCTCTAACCGCGAGTACTCCGGTATTTTCCTTACCTTGTGTGCGAGTAAGAACGCAGGTTCTGGTGGGAATCCTTACTCTTTCAGAAAGCGTTCTTGTAGCAATGTGCGTGGTCTACCAACTCTCGCGCGCTACTCCGTGTTTGGCTTCATTGACCACGCTACACTGGTGTAGCGGCTATCCTCTTTCACCCTGACGGAAATTAACTATTTAACCTCATTGCACGACTGTCACTACTTAAGTTATAACACTTTTCAGGTATGTTTAGACAAAAAGGTGACTGTTCAGAAGTGAATCATGCAGGTCTGGAAAAAATAAGAGACCACTGCAATTTATTTTTAAATCATCATCTCTGTGAGTATGACAACCATTCTAGGCCAGGGTCTGTTAACTTCCTACACAAGCACCACATTCTGCTTTATGAGGTACTGATCACCTTAATCAAAATCTTATTTAATGATGAAATGTATAAAAAACACTGCTGTAATCAACACTCTCCTCTCGCAATGTGACCAATTGGATGGAAAAACACTATTAGAAGTACATCAAAGGTAATTATTGCCATTCTCTTTAAGAGTGAATAAGAGATTTGTTTTCGTTGAATTCCTCAAGTTCTGTAAACACTGCAACATTTCTCTTATTTTGATGTATTGTCATTTCCTTTAAAAAGATGCTTTAAAGAACAATATTTTTATTTGGGAATTAGAAGAAATATTAGCAGTAGTCCTTAAAAACTGGACTGCTGGAAAAGCTGTTCAGTTCAATACTTGCACCAATAAAAGATAAAACCTGAGAACTGAACATTTTTGCAGTGTTCTCTTATTTTTTTTTCCAGAGCTGGATATGCTACTGATTCTGTGGGTATGTGTGTTATTTTTTATTTATTTCTTTTTTCTTCTCTTTGTCGTGTCCGTCAGCTTGGCGTCAGAATGTGAAGCTGGATGCCATGTAACAGCACAGTAACAGCACAGAAGCAACATACACGCCTACGGCAACACTGTAACAGTACAGAAACAACATACACACCTACAGTCAATGCTGTAACAGCACACAGAACCCTGTGGTCCTGGGTGAATTTTGTGTAAATGTATATGCCTATACCCGTGTGCATGCGTGTATGCATGAGCGTATACTGTATGTGTGCGTGTATATGGCTGTGTGCATGTGTGAGTGGATGTGCATATGTGTGCATGAGTGCGTGCATATGCATGTGCATGTGCGCCTTTGATTGTCATATATGTATGCCTATGGGTATGTGTGTTAAATGAAGTCATTTCAGTTTTGTGGATCCAGCAGTAGCGTGTAATACTACCAGTATTATGATTGAAGGCCATAGCAGGAGATACACAATATGGACAGTAATGATATTGCATTCAAATACATAGAAGGCTTTCCACAAGATTTTTCTGTGGGGAATTTGTGCCCATCCATTCAGTAGAGCTTTTATGAAGTCAGACGCTGATGTTGGATGAGAAGGCCTCTGTTCCAGTTCATCCCAAAGGTGTTGGATGGGCTTGAGGTCAGGGCTCTGTATGGGCCAGTCAAGTTCTTCCTCTCTGAACATATCCAATTGTGTCTTTATGGAGCTTGCTTTGCGCACTGGGGCACAGTCATGCTGGAATAGAAAAGGGAGTTCCCCAAAGCTATAAACCATTGTGTTGTCCAAAATGTCTTGGTATGCTGAAGCATCAAGATTAAGGTTCACCTGAATTCAATAATTGGGATACATGTCCCAATACTTTTGTCCATATAGTGTTTCACAACAAGTCTTGCATTTAGTGAAGGTGGCTGTGTGGTTTCATACTAGCACCCCCCTATGGAACTGCCTTGTAAGCACATTTCTTTATTATCAGTATTGTGTGCCGGTGTTCCACAGTTCATGGACTTTGATAACCCATATAATGAGTAGCTGCAGGCCTCAGACATCAGTGTGTGAGAACCAGACAGGGCTGTCTCCTACCTGTGCTGTCGACGTGATTATTACTCAGGACAGCCTACATGGCTTCAATTTAAAATACTGGCATTTATCTCTGGGTCTCCCTCCGTGATTAAATCCCCCTGCTGCCCCTGAACGGATTCGAAGGATGATGGTTCTTCCCCTGGAGATACGGGTTTTTGTCTTGTCTCTGACAGCACCCTTTGTGCTTTACGCAGCGAATAATATCTCTTCATTCCTAACGTAAGTCATGCTCTTCAAGTCCTTGTAATAGCTTTAAAGAGCTTTTGTAATAGAACTAAATATTTCAAGCACTTGCTATGATCATTTACACAAATCTGTCATCTGATTGGCTGGTTAAGGTCCATGCAAGTAGTGCTGGAATTTCTGCTTAGAGCTGTCACTGATAAATTTCTCATACGGAATTGCTTTCTTAGAGAGTGAGGAGTCCTTTTCTTTTCAAAGAACAGATATGACCAATGCAGGGCTTTGCCGGCTTATTGCAAACCGAGCCTATTGCCCAACTTCCAGTTCAGTTTGATCAGCAAATGAGCCAACAGGCTGTAAAGAGCCAGACAGTCTCAGGGCCAAACTCAATGAAGAAATGTCCTTTCTGTTCTCTGTGGAAGCACAGCTGCAGACATCTGTGGGCTTGCCCCCATCTTTAAATGTTTTAAATGGTGTGTGTGTGTGTGTGTGTGTGTGTTTGCTTAGGCCAATAAATATACTGGGACTTGAAGGAGCCATAATTATTACTGTTTTCTTCATGGCCTACCTGTGTGTCCGAAATGAAAAGACAATGGATCCTCTCTATTATGGTAAGATAGTAGAAGTTCTGTTAACTCAACTGTAGTTTGTGGTAACACTAAAATAAATTTTCCCTGTAGTATATCTACGCAACACAATGTACTGCAAATGTGCTTAACCCTACCTTAATTTACCCCTGAAAATACACCAAAACCCTTCATTTGAATTAAGTGGCAGTTAATTTGTGAAACCAACCCCTAAATTTTACCTTAAATGTAGATTTAAGGCATGAGTTTGAAACTATTTAAACTTAAATTTAACGTGTTAATTCAGGAGATTCTACTATTTCAGGGGCAAATTTGATTATGGAAAATTCAGTGGTTTTACCCCTTAATCAGCCTTAATCTGTTCACATTTTCCCTTATTTTTCCCTTAATTTCATGTATAGGAAATTAAGGTCAAAATTAAGGTAATTTTAAGGGGCAAAATTAAGTACATTGTGATAATATTGTGTATTTGTGTGTGTGCAAGAGAGAGAAAGAGAGAGGAGAGAGAGAGAGAGCAGTTATTTGTGTTGGTGTGGGGAGATCACGGCTAGAAATTAACTTTAAGCTTGTTTTTAATCCTGGTCTTAGCTGTAATGGAGTCCACTCACCTCTTGGTGGACCATCCCTGAAACAACACAGAGTAATCAATCAGCAGCCGGGCCTCAGGCTCCCACAGGCTTTCTCCTCTGTTTGTCTGCTTGTCAGTCCTAATCCACATCCCTCTGCACTCCTTACTGGCCTGCAGTGGCGTTTTTTAAACATTATGAAATGTCCTTTCCAGCACTGTGGGGTGGACATTCAGGAAAAGCAGGACTATTTCTCCATCATAAAAAAAAAATCCCGTCTCAGCTACACAGCTGTAGGCCATCATAAACTCCTGTTGGGAGAGAAATCAATAGCTGCAGAGGAAAGAAAAAGAAAAATATACAGGACTGAGAAAGAGAGAGAAGGAGAGGGAAAGAAGCGTATGGATTGATAAAGAGCAAGTCGATGAAAAATGCTCCGGCCTGGGGCCTAGTTGTGACCATTTTCTCACCATGTCTTTATCTCTATTTCAGTTTTTGCAGTATTTTCTTTCACCTCCGTCACTGACCTCGCAACTGCCCTGGAGCAGGATGGCTATATTAAAGGATTTTTGGCTTTCTACATTAATAAGGTTAATACACAGCACACCTGCATCAGTTTCGAAGGTCTGGCATGGTTATTCAATGAAATTCGATTACTTGATGAAAAAAAACCTCAATTAAAATGTACCCCTTGATTAATCAGCAGTGATTAGCTGTCAATTTGCATTAAATTGTGCTTAAGGTCCCCAGTGTGGAACGCCCTCTCTGAACATCTGAGGAGAACACAGTCCACTGTCTGCTTTAAAAAGGACTTTAAACATGTATTTGGAATATAATTTACTCGTAAAAATAATAATAATCTCTTCTTAATTTAATGTATATATTCTTTTACTTTTATAACTTCTGTCAAGTGACCTTGAGAGTCGTGAAAGGCGCTTATAAATAAAATGTATTATTATTATTATTATTCAATATTTATTTTAAATGGCTCATATCCTGCCTTTTTTGAGAGACTTTTTTTTGTATTGGTTTATGTGCCAAAAACTGTCGTAACTTGTTGCTACGTGACCTTTTTTCCATCCTCCCGTAAACCCTAAGAATTAAACAGGTTGTTTTTGCCTTTGCGACTGATATATGTTCAGTAAATAAACTCTTCCCTTATTGCCTGCCCTGTATTACACCTCAATCAAAAAGCAATCCCGGCTGAAACACCCTATATAATTTCAACACGAATGAATGGAGCTAACCTGCTGAACTTCTGAATAGTCAAATATATGTAAATGGATTGTTTTTGTGATGTCACAAAAACAATGACACATCAGGAGTAACAACAGAAAAACTTAGACTATCCCATGTTTTTTAATGTATTTTAATAAAGCCTCCCTAGTTTGTCTTATTCTAAAATAATTTGGAAGTTTATTGTTGGCCTCTAAAAATGTATCCAGTTGAAACGTAATGAGAAGTGACAGGCCTAAAATACTGATGCACAATTTTTGCTCTTGTTTATAAGGTCATCCCTTACTTTTGTAAAGTCATCCCTATCATGGTACTTGTATTCTAAACAGATAAACCAATGACAAAAGCAGAAAGCCATCATGACATCATGTTCCCACCGTTTTTCTGCTGCAGGGTGAGCCGTACTTGAACACAGCCCATTGCATCATGATGAACTACTGGAGTGGAGTGGTGCACTTTCTCCTTCTCCTCACAGTTGTCTATCGCATGCGGAAAGGGTGAATATACTGTAGACACAGAGGCCCAGCATGAACACATACAGGCCACAATGGCCTCACACAGGGTTACATTCAAATTACGGCTGAGTTATTTAGTAGTAAATGCAAAACATCTGCGTATACCACTTTTTCATCAAAACTGTAGCTATGAGGCTAATTAAGCTAACAGTAATCATTGTGCAAACTGAATCATCAGGCACTGGACACAAAGCACAGTGAGTTATCGAGCAATCTCAAATATACTTGCTCATGTGGTTTCTAATATTGTATGACATACCGTTACCTATAAAATTGGACAAAAGTATGCTACTTAGGTAATAGCAGTGTTAGCAGCTCTAAGCCTAAATTTTGTCTATACTTTAGTTCACATAAGAAACCAGCTCTATTAGCATCATAACACCAGTGTAAAACTAAAGAAGACACCAAACATGCTTTTTCTGACCAGCTATATTTGGTGTAAATTTAATTTTGGCCCAACATCTACTGCAGCAAATTTTTTCTTATTTTTTCTTGTTCTTTATAGGAGACCATATCGGAGTATAGCTTTACTCTGGGCTAGCTCTATGATCGCCACTCAAATTGTCTTCATCCCAGGCATTGTCGTAGGTGAGGGAACTGAATTTCCCTGAGATTGACAAATACATTCCCTGTTATTTCATGTTAACTTATGTCAGCAATATCATATCAATTTAACAATGCAATGCACTATTTAACTTCTGTCTTTTTCAGGAAAACATGCTAAGTCCATCTATCCAGCCTTCTGGCGCAATATTCTTTTCTTGATTTTGCCCATATGTGCAGCTGTGAAGCTTCTCAATAGGCCAAAAGAGCTGCCAGTTATCCCAGCTGACAAGGTGACTTTCCTAATATTGGCTCCAGTTAAGCCTAGAGTGTAGTGAATTCTATTCATATCCAATTCTGAAACTGATGAGTAGAGTATGGATCCTATCAAATATTCAAACTGAGGACAAAAGTCATTCAGCAAAGCATGTATTTCTCATACATTTATGCAAAATATGTAAAATATGCTAAGTGTGTGCACAAGGTTGTATTTGAAATGTCTTCTGCATCTGCAGGTTGAGGCAGAGCAGAAGAAAGGGCTTCTGTCTCGTCCCAAAGAACTTCTCCTCACAATAAGTCTGCTAGGGGCCGTGGCCTTTACTGTGTTCAGAGGCTTTGTAAGTTTTGTTGAATGAATTAATTTATTCAAGCTTCACTTGATTCTTTCATTATGCCGTTAAATTATGACGTTCTGACATCAGAAAGCCCTGATGTTAATTATTCACTTATAACAACATAACTTGTATATTAGTATCACAGGTCATTAATTTTAAGCTTTAAGATTAATAACTGAGTAATGACCTTTAAGGATCAGTTTAAGGTGTTAAGTTAAAACGTGGAAATGATCAACAGAACTCTCTTGTAGGTCGTTCTTGAGTGTGCACTGGATATCTGTTTCACCTACATTTACCAGTATGAGCCCTACCTGAAGGACAACGTGGCCTTCCCCAAAGTTATGGTATGTGCTGGCAAAGCATTACTGAGAATGAAATGTTAAAGGGGAACTCCAGACAAAAAGAAATAATTTAACCATCACTACGTCATGACGAACATCTTTTTTCTCTTTTACAGTGGTGGCACATTAACCTCTAGTGTAAGATTTACTTATTTATAGACTTGGAAAGCCCCTTCTGATGCACCGTGGAGGTGGTAGATAGCAGATGGTTGCGTGGTGGCTAATTAAGTTAATTAGTTAATTGAATTTAGATATCACTTTAGATATCACTTCTTCATCTATTATATCTCTATATACGATAGCAGCTAAAAATGTTTTATCGCCAGGAGGGGAATTCTCAGTGGTTGTATATGGCGGTATAGTGCATTCTGGGTATTGTAGTGAGTGGCACATATAGGACACACTTCAGGATACATAAGTACTGCTCTAATACACCAGACATTCCACAAGCAAGATTGCCTGTTTAGGTCTGATTTGAACATCTATAGGCCAAACTAAATCATGTTATTTATGCTGTAGATGTTGGTTGTCCTCTTCTATGCCTTCCCCATGCTAATGGCGTGTGTCTACGGGCTGAATACTCCGGGATGCACTTGGATGCTAGACTGGACTTTGCTCCTTGCAGGAGCCATAGCTCAGGTAAATGAGCCAGGCTGCCCACTATGGGTCTCGTTTAAAATAAATTTACTGCTAATTAATTTTTTTTTTTTATATTATACTCTGGCTTGACTGTAGGGCTGAGGCACTGTTGAAATGTGCATTTCAACAGTGCCTCAGGCCACATACTTATATTGTATTTTTTACTATTTTTATTTTCATTTTTAATTTTATACTATGTTCCTCTAGACCCAGTGGGCCCACATTGGGGCTTCAGTACACTCCCGAACCCCCTTCACCTACCGCATCCCTAAAGACGAGTGGAGGCTAGTCATGACGCTTAACATGCTGTTCATGGTTGTTCCTGTGCTGCTGGCTCTGCATGTCTACAGGCAGCCAGCCTTCTTCATGAAGATGGTCCCTCCAGGACAAGCTGACAATGACAAAAAGCAAAAATAGACCCTGTACATGTCCAAAAATAAATCCACACAAACTGTTGTGAAAGGAAAACCTTGGCTGAACAAGGGATTTGTTTCTAGCAGGCCCTCAAATGGATGCCCTATGGTAAAAACAAGAGTGTACTGTATGACATTATGGCAACTGTGACTACTGATTGTGTCGAAGTTCTGGAGGCAGTGGACCCTGTTTTCAAATGCTTTTATTAGTAAGTGCTAAAACCACACTCTTATTGAATTATTCCTGACACACATGTTGATAAAACTTCCCTTTCGCCCCAAGCGACTCTCAGTTCTGGCTGATGTTCAAACTATTGGACTCAGATCGGTTTCATTCTTTCAGATCACAGCTTATCTCTCCGTTGAGCATGAATCATTTGATGAAATCCACCCAGAGACAGACTCTAGACTCTGACCCACACGTTTCTGCCTGCACAACATCAACTGTAGAATTACTTCACACTGTTAGTCTTTGAGGACTGTTTACCAAAGGGCAATGGGTGTATTGCAGTGTGTATTTCAATGACTAATAGCTATTCTTGTCCTAACAATCCATTGTGCAAAATAGGGTTATTTAATCAAAAATGTTATTAGGAGTATGTTTTTGTTTAAAGATATGTTTGTGAAGACTTTTTTTTTTTATTGTTCTTACTTGTTTTGGTTGCTTGGTACAAGGATGAAGATAACCTAGAGTGTGTCAGTGATTAAAAAAACTAGACTTAAAACAAAACAAGTGTTAAGGTGGCATGTCTTGTTTGTGGCTCATCTGTGGTTGTGACATTTTCTGATATTACTAACACCATCTACCTCTAGTCTTGTGAAATTTCCTTTTATAATTCACAATTGCCCACAGATGCCCAAGTTCAAATGACTCAGTACAAAGCTTGCAGAAGTGTGACTTTAGATAATGACCTTAACTGAGTGCTATGGGAGCACATGCTCCATTACAAACCCCCTTATTCTGCCTTGCCCTTTGGCTGTATGCCTCACTGATGATCTCATGTAGGCCCGAGACTGAATACAACTACAGCTGGCCCAGTGAACTCTGACCCGGTTACTTGCTCTTTTACAAAGATAACTGAAAAATCTCTTTGGGATTTTGCAACAGTGCTGTTAATCAGAAACAGGCCTGTCACTGAGTGGCTTTTGGCAGACATGGGGATTAATGAAGTAATTTCAGTGAACCTAGAGATAAGCTTTTAAGAGGTTACATGGTGTTACAATCAAGCCGCTGATTTAAAAATGTCATTAAATGTGTGCCAAAGTCCAAAAAAACAGTTTCCTTTGTTATTTATTTGAAACTGCTTCAGATGTCCTCCATTTGGATAGCACGAAAACTGTTCCTGTCCAAACATTGCCATGTTTTGCCATTTCTCAGCCATTTCCTTTTTTTTAATCAGTCATATTTTCTATGCAAACATAAAATAATGTCCAGCGCTGCAACTACTTTTCTAACATAAAAGCACAGAAATGAGTCTGGTGCTTTAGTGATTTAGTGAATGCTACATAAACGATAATACAAAATGTATTTATTACAAAGTGCAAAACATTGTCCAACCATTTTATGTCGTCTATAACATGACCAACCATTCACAAAAGTGATAGTCAACACCAGAAATACGTAGTTTATGAGGTGAAAGTCTTGTTTTTCCCCATTATTTAAAAAACGTCTTAAAAATTGTGTCTGGTTTGAATAGGAGAAAATGGGGCTGTAAGGCTAAAAAGGTTATGTATATTTTATTTAAAAAAAAAAAATGTACCAGCATATTTCCATTTGTCTACAGTAAGCAGGTTTTGAGCAGGACTCTACCAATCTGGCTATGAGCAGCTCATTGGTTGTTGGAGCTCACTGACATCATGAGCTGCTAGACAATTCTGTAACTAGAGGTGAAAAATGTTTTAAAACATGGAAGCAGTGTTGAAATGAATGATCATTTTATTGAGAACTGCATAAAAACCATCAAGCATTTACAAATGAAGCTCTATTACAAATAAAGATCTAAATGAACCCATTCATTTGAGACTCAGTACCACCCTCTAGTGTCTGATCAGCATCAAGTGGCAATTCTTCTCACCACAAGATCTCTAGTACAAAACAATATTTTCATAAAACCACTTAAAAAATAAGATTTCAGGTTTTATATAAAAAAAAAAAGGAAGGCTTTTACTTTAAGCCCAAATTTCTGAATTTCTGAGGTTTAAACTTGTAGTGACTGAACACTGGGAAAACAAAGTTAGATGTTCATGCAGAAATAAGCTGGACTACACTCCCACCCCCCTTACTCCTTGACGGCTTATACAATTTATAGTAAAAAGAAGTACTGAAAACCAAGAAATGGTGACATTCAGAAATAAATACTCAAAAGCCTTCACCTGAGTATTAATTTCTTTCATTTTTATGGTGTGAAATAACGCCATATGATCCATTCCGTTCAATGCTTCTGCATGTGACAGAG
Source organism: Hydrocynus forskahlii (assembly GCA_037974365.1). Taxonomy (NCBI): domain Eukaryota; kingdom Metazoa; phylum Chordata; class Actinopteri; order Characiformes; family Alestidae; genus Hydrocynus; species Hydrocynus forskahlii. Next base: position 33,337,667 of record JBBPCX010000040.1, on the reverse strand, counting down.
GACAGCTTAGCAGGTAAAAAGTGCTTCATCTTAAAATCTTTAGTCAGATTTATGCTTTGAAAAAGAGAATTGGACCATATGAAGACAAACACATTGTTACAGAGAGACATAATATTATCTACATTGAATGCTTATCTAAGGTCAGTTTTTTTCCCTACATATCCCATTTCTTACATATGCTCAGAGCAGCTTGATCAATATAAAGCTTATAAGACTGCGAGTGTTTCTGAATCTCCCTGTCTCTGAGAACAGTGAGGGTTTTGAATAAACCCCCTGTCCCACTTTGTAGTCCTCCTGCTGTTCCTTGTACTCAGAGAAGCAGGCCTTCTGCTGAGGACAGCACATGCTTTTTCTTTGTATTCATAATTATGAGATTAAAAGAAAAAGCATATAATGGACTGAAGTAAGAGCCATCAAATAGCTTTTAGGCCGGAGAACATTCTGTAACAGTATGACACTGAGAGCCACATAATTAAAGATAAAAAATAAAACAAAGTCTCCCTGTGAGAAACAGATAGTGCTGTAATGTTGAATGCGAAACCCTGTCTTTGTGTTTCATGGTGCGACATGCAATACAGTAATACTTAATAATAGGCTACACCTTGGTTTCTCAAACTATAGGTTGCAGACCAGCGCTGGTCTGTGAAAAGGTCTGCGGAGTCTGCGGAGCCTCACTTCTGCACCAGTTAAATTCAGTCAGATCAGGTCTGCTCTCAGTGTTTCTGTCATAGCGGGCCATGCCCTGCCCCCTTGACTTCACACCCTGCCCCTTGTTTCAGCATTCTAGAACCTTACCCCCAAACTCAATCTCTAACCCTTACCCTTTCCCTGACCTTACATCTTTACCGTAAAACTAATCCCGCAGTGCATTTTTAGCAATCCTGAATTCAAACCAATAATTCAATCAGCAAAAACACTTTCAGCTAACTCTAATGGACACACTAATACATTTTCTGCACTGTAGGTTCTGTGGCTTTTAAGTAATATTGGACTTACACGGTTGTATGCTTATTAACCTATTTATTCTTTGACGCACAATTTCTTTAAAACCTTTCCTTCAGCCCTAAAACATCATTAACCATAACTGAAAAAGGACCATGCATGCTTTGTGACTGTAAAACACCTAAAATGAATGCATCTGCATTTCATTCTACAGTTGAGTTGCTGCGGAGTTTGAACCCGGGGTCCAGCTAATGAAGCTTCTCGGCAGCATCTGAATCGAAGAACAAGGCGTGTTAGATTAGGGCAGGAGCAGAACTCCATAGGAGGCTCCAGGAGTGAGAGAAACCCGGCTTACTGTAACAAGGTCACTGGATTCAGAATGAACTCGATAGCTGACCTGAGCATGACGGGAATGGCTCATGCTTCATGACTCCTGATAACTCTGGAAAAAGGAGGATCATGATTTCCAAATTTAGCTGTGTTTCAATATTTTTACAACCATTTAAAGGGCTGCCATTAAGCCAGTTGTTGAATTTCATTTTATGGACACTGGAAGCGTTTTCTCTCTTTGGCCGAGACTTAAATTATTATTAATTCAATTATTAATTGAAGTGACCAGTTTACAGGTGATTTTCATCATAAAACACTCATGTCTGAATCACTCAAACTTCTCTTTTATGCTTCTACAGCATCCAAACTTTTTTCAACGCCCTTTCTTTTTCACATTTTGTTACACGGTTACTGTTTATTTAATTATTTTACTATTATGAATGATTGAACACTGCATTTGCCCTTCCGTCCAGCTTTTGAAGACCTTTCCAACAGCAGAGCTCGCGTGACTGAATCCGTCTACATGCTATACGGAAAAAAAAACAACAAAGAAACATGGGCCTTTTCAGGACATTAACCCTTTGGTTTACAACCATGATTCAACAATGAAATAATTGCACTCCTTGCAGAGTTTTTAAACAATAAGAATGAACAAACCATCACGCTTTCTTTGAAGGCCTGTGGGATTTTTTGAAATCGATGTGCCAGAGATAGCTTTTTTGACACTTTTTTAAGACTGCGGCTCTTCTATATTAATTCATCAAAGCTGAACCAGAAAATGTATGATTATTATATTTGTTTTGTCCTTCAAACAACTGATTGTATGCAGAAAATCTTTTCACAGTTAGCTGCAATATTTAATCAGCGATTTTATACCCATGCAAGGATAATTTTAGGCTGTCATTTGCTTGTCATTTTTAATGACAGGAAATCATTAAATGGGGTACAGAACAATGCAGGCGGTGAGTGATAGGAAACTTGAACTTTAGAAAGGAGATGGAGTGTGTGCATATGTAGGAGGTGGTGCATGTACACAGAGAGACAGAGAAGCTATTATAAATAGTATTCCTGTGTGTGTCTGTGTGTGTGTGTGTGTGTGTGTGTGTGTGTGTGTGTGTGTGTGTGTGTGTGTGTGCCCTAAAGCTGTAATGAAATGGGCTCAGATGTGTCTCGATGAGCGGTGGCTGTGACTGAAAGACTCTCCCCCACAATTGCCACAGAACAGCCAGTACTGCAAATGTGAAAATTGCCTTTTTTGGTGAAAGACTGATGGGGGTGGGTGTGGAGGGTTGGGATATGGGAGGTGATAGAGCGTTTTCCCGAGCAGTGAATGAAATAAAGTCGACAATGGGGGCAGATGACTTGAGTAAATTCAACACCATCAAATCACAAAGGCTTTCAATTCAGTCTCATTTATCTGTGGTTGTCAGGGTTAGCGAGGAGCAGGTCCCTTTCTGCAAAGGAAAGAGGATGTAGCAATTGGACGGCAGTGGTACCGCTGCAGGACGGAAGGTCACGACACCCGCACCGCTGTGCAGGAGATTAGGCCTGATCACAGCCTGCAGGCCTCATTCAGCTGTGCTGAGAGATTTCATTTCACTTCTTGATCTGTGCCTCCAGCCCTGCTCCTCCTGCTGTGCTTTGGATCAGACCTAATCGAACCCGGGGTCCAGCTAATGAAGCTTCTCGGCAGCATCTGAATCGAAGAACAAGGCGTGTTAGATTAGGGCAGGAGCAGAACTCCATAGGAGGCTCCAGGAGTGAGAGAAACCCGGCTTACTGTAACAAGGTCACTGGATTCAGAATGAACTCGATAGCTGACCTGAGCATGACAGGAATGGCTCATGCTTCATGATTCATGACGTACTATAAATCTGGAAAAAGGAGGATCATGATTTCCAATATTAGCAATATTTTTACAACCATTTAACGGGCTGCCATTAAGCCAGTCATTGAATTTCATTTTATGGACACTGGAAGTGTTTTTCTCTCTTTGGCCGAGACTTAATTGAAGTTACCAGTTAACAGGTGATTCTGTAGTAGTGCATTGTGCACTTTTATTTTAAAAGAACTGCTATATGAACAAAAGTGCAATAACATTTGGTTTGCAAACACTTTAAACAAATAAGGAGCTTTTTAACAGCAGT
>JBBPCX010000040.1:33316976-33330768 GCA_037974365.1 Hydrocynus forskahlii | reverse complement strand
TAAATAAGTCTAGAAGCCTGTACTGCTGGTTTTTTAAAGTTATCTATCCAAGCTCTGTCCATTGTCCATTTTTTGTTGCAAACACTGGGAGACTGGACAAGTTACTATTTTAAATGATATGCTATCACAGCAAGGGTTGCAACCATCTCAGTGTTGGCCCTTTCTTAAATTTGATCCCTTGTGATGCCACAGCTATCCATAGCTGAGAGTGCAAAAGAGCATAATTGGCCTGGCTCTCTCTGGCCTACGCTCTCTCTCTATTACAAGCTAGCCAGTGTTTGCTTCTTTTATCTGATGTTGTAAAAGGATTGGTGGTTAGAGTTCTCCTCCAAGCGTGTTGAGTCATTCAATGATGTTGTTGGTGTTAGCAGCAGTTTTAAATATGTGATGATCCTTCTCAGGCTTGGTAACATCATTTGCTAGAGGGAAACCTAACTAGCTGGTAAAATTGGTTAAAATAACCTGGAGTAGAAACTGGGTGAAAATGAATGTTGTTACCGCGCTGGCCAAAGTGAAAATAGGCAGAAAGGAAACAACTCATTTTCTAACATTAGACTAATTATGCTACAAAGAAACCACACTTGGACTGTCCTTAAAGTGTGACCTTTCACATGTATACAAAACAAATATTATTTGACATTAAAAACACACTCAATTGATGAACTAAATTGTTTTTATTTTCACAATGTTTGCCTTCGATTAACAGATCTTGCTGATTATCTGTCAACCTCCTACCACACAACAAACACAGCATCATTAAGAAGGCCTCATACACAGTGGTAGTACTGATCCAATCAGCTTTATTGTTGGTCTGTTTCCAGCTTAATAAAGAACATAACACAGCAACGAGAAGTCATAAGAACACCAGAAAGAAGACACATTAATATCTCAGAGACCAAATTCATCACACCCCGTACCCACACATGCTGTAACCCATCCGCTTCTCGACTAGCATGGCAGAAACATCAGCTTAATGGTGGAGGGACCTCCAAAAGTGGAAAGTCTGCTAAAGTTCCATCACCTAAAATACAACCTTCCGTTCTATGACCAGTTCTCTAAGAAATGTTACTGAGAGTGACATCACTGAAGCCCTACAGAATTCATGTTTATGTTTAACCGCCCAGTTCATTGAGATTTTTAAAGTTTTAAAACTGCTGAACGAGGGTGGGCTGGATGTTTTCTTGTTGAGAAGGTAAAAAGAAAGCACTAGAACAGATCAGAGAATGTTACACTCCACAGCATGTCCAAACCAAAGGTCAGTCGATGGATTTAAATGCTTCCTTTGCAGGTGAAAAACAGAACATGTTCAGGGTTCCTTGTGTTGGTCTCATTTAGTCTAACACCACGCATACATGTTATAAATAAACACACAGGAAAAAATGATAGCAAGCGAATATTAACAAATAAGTCAAATGGTTTATGGTGAGATTACACGCTGAGATAATGTAATAAACTGAGGTCGGTAGTTTTACTAGTGGAAATTGAAGATTTCAGTTCTTAGTCCTCAGTCCAGAATTCTTTCCCTTTACACGAAACATTATAATCACACTTTCAGCATGCTAGTTTTTATATTAAAATGTAACTCACATGAATAAAAAGCTCTTCCCTGTAAAATAAAAGCCATGACTTCTAAGCTGATTACTGAAAACTGAAATCTGACATGGTAAAATATTATTCCCACTAGTTTCACTCATGAGTGAAGCAAAAACCTTTGCTTTTCCACATAATACTATTATAATTTTAACAAAAGTTTAAGTTTTACTCGTGGAAGTGGAAGACTTCAGTTCTTAGTCCTCAGTCCAGAATTCTTTCCCTTTATATGAAGCATAATAATCACACTTTCAGCATGTTAGGTTTTATATTCAAATGTAATTCACATGAATAAAAAGCTCTTCCCTGTAAAATAAAAGCCATGAATTCTAAGCCGATTACTGAAAACTGAAATCTGACATGGTAAAATATAATTCCCACTAGTTTCACTCGGTAGTGAACCAAAAACCTTTGCTTTTTTCACCGCGCTGTGTGAATTCTGCCCTAAAACAAGCTTGAGTTAGGCTACTGTGCTTGTAATGTCACACAACACTATAACCATGTCACACAACACTATAACCAGAGTTTAGCCTCAAGCTAAGATAAACCCCTATTTTCTGTTATCCGTAATATGGTGAGGGGATGCAAACATCAGCATGTTTAAAACCTGCTGTAACTCAGCCCTAAAATGAAGTCTGTACACTGACTGGCTAACAGATTACCGCTCTCCTTCTGATCTGATCAGTGAACAGCTGTGATTTTATATGAGAAATGTCTTATAATTTCACCATCACTTACTTTCATAAAGTTGAACTAAGCAATGGAGGTCTTTACTGCCATCCTGACATGAACATGAACTGACACGCAGAAACGGTTTTACAGTGGTTTGCTTTACTAAATACTTGAGTGACTGAAAGTGTTTCTTAGAGCATAGTTTGGTGGATTTTCTGATCTGACAGAGAACACACAGAGAAACAAAGAAAGAGAGAGAGAGAGAGAGAGAGAGAGAGAGAGAGAGAGACAATGTAAGTAAAGGTGTGAAATCTACTAATGAAAAAAAAATCAATACTAATTTTAAAAAAAAATCAATAGAGCCTGATGCTGAATGTGAAAGATCAGCTGAAATCCCAGCATACAGTTGGGCCCCATTAGGCTTGGGTCATGTAGCAGACCTCTGGGCTGAATACACTAACATAGAGAACAAACACATTTTTAGAAATACTACATGCTAAATGCTGTATTTTTCAATGGGGTCTCCAGAGGCCTAAGACAGGTTTATAGACTGATTTTGTAAAATTTATTTATTGATGTATTATTATGGTCTCTACCATATACAATCAATTGCAAAAAAAAATCAGCCTTCAAGTCTATACTTGGACTCAGACTCAGCTACAAAGTTTCTGTCTTATACTGAACTCCCTGTGTCAGAGCTTCAGGCTTGACTCTAGTGGTTTTGACAACACTGTCCAAAGGTTATGGTTTAACAGGGTAGAATTCGATTTTCTACACCAGTTTCTATCTTGACCTTCACTTATGCTAAAACGGAATTTCTAACCTCAAAAAAGAGACAAAATCAAAGGCTACAACAACTTTCCACACCTCTGTAAACGAACAACATTTCGCCTTCACTTTAGGTCCCCCCACTTCAGCAGGTCCAGGATTGCGCACTCCGGTGATCCCCTGCATGTCAGACGCAGCAGTGGGGGTGTGAACGGCGCTACAGGAAACACACCACATTCACAAAGCCAGAGCAATTAGCGCGAATCAAATGCACATCAACAAAAGGCCATAACGTAACAGTGTGTCTTAATGATCACGCTGTGGAAGGAAGGTTCCTGTCGAAGAGGCACTCAGCTCCCTCTCTGTGCACACACAGTTTGTGAGACTAAAAGCGCTGCAGAAAGTTGCTGGAGTCTAAATCTGGCTTCAGCATCTATGCTTGATATACTACATTATCTTATAGCAAGGCAGGGCTGAGAAAGATTGAGTCAGAAATGTATCTTAATTGGCTGCTTGATGTGTGGAGCGTTCTGGAAGAGGGCTCAGAAGGCTGTTCAAGCCACATTTGCATGAGACATGATGAAATGAGGCTCAGGCACAGCTCAGAAAGGGAAATGCAGCAATGAAGTGTGAAAGACTAGATGGGTTCGCCAGACATAAAGCAAGAGTTTGGTGAAGAATCTAATTTGCACAATATTTTCACTCACCGCAAATCAGCCAAGACGTGTAGAGCCCACATTTTTTCTTTTTAGTTAAGCACTGGAGCTACACGGCTAACAAGGGCTAGAAGTCAATATCAACCAAATTGTTTAGGTCACAATCCACTAAAAACACATCAAACATTTGCTGATTGGTTTAGGACATGGTATGACTTACTATTAGCTGCAAGAATGAATAAAACTTTACTATAACATACAGCCATCTCACACAACACCAGGCCTGGTATTCACACTCGTTGGGAGGACTGATCTTGGATCAAGTATTTATGTCAGCAATCTCCATATTTATGTCAGCAATCCTACTCATGAGCTGGTTTGTGAAAACAGACTCTACTGTCTAGTCTGTACCACCTTATTGAAGAGCTGGATGTGTTTTGCGAGAGTTAGAATACGTTTGGGGGGTCTATTTACAGAAAAGATTTGGATTATTGAATTCTACAGTTTTCAGCCAAGTTTGCCTTGAAGCTCCAATTCTAAAGTAAAGACTCAAACATGTCTTGGCTGCTCGATTACATCCAAATAGAAACCTGTGTTAATTAGATTTCTCATCAAACCAAGATTCGTTCAGGTTATCACCCCAAACCAACAGACCAGTACTAGAGCAACAGAGGCTAACAAGCTAACAGATAGCAATTTTCCACATTAGGTCCATCTTGTCTGTAGTGTATAGTGCATTGCCACTTGCGGAGTGAATTAGTTAACATGTTTTCTGTTCTTTCACTGAATGTATGTGGTGGTGCCCTCAAGGTTACATCTACAGTTCCCTTAGTAAAGGAAGATAATTCACACCTTTTTCAGACATGTTGACTCCATTAGCCCTGTCTTGACTGCAGACTTCTTGTTCCTATTTAAACTTATGAAAAGGTGCTCTTGATGCTCTAGGTGAGATCTAAGGGGTGATCCACTATATTTTTGGTCGAGCCAGGATATGTGAGGGGGTTTGAACAACAAAATATTTGTCAACAGGATGAATGAAGGAGGTGAATGACAAAATTTTGGTGTGTGTGTGGGGGGGGTGACGTGCTGGTGGCATTCTTGGCAACTGCCCAGGTTGCCAATGCCAAGAAACACCCCAACACATGCCCGTTTTCTTGGGGTAAGTGAATGTAGTGCTGCCTTACATTCTGACCTTAAGGACCACAATGCACTTTTGAGGGTGCATTTATATGATTGAAACCAGGGCAACTAAACTTTACCAGGACACTGACAGTGCACATATGTCGCAGATACAGATTCGGTTGAACTCCAGAGTATCTGTAAAATAGTGGTTGAAAGCATGCATTCTTAGTTTGTCCAGTGATGTACTATACTCTCGGTTGTGAATTTAGTGAAGTGGTTTTCAGCATTTCTGTCTGCTCACAAACAGCCCTGCTTACTGTTTTTAAAAAACAATACGAGACTTCCAGTTGTATGCAAAAGTTTGGATATCCTTGTTTAAATTTTGTAAGTACAGGTCATCTGCAGAGACACATTTTAATCAAGTTTTTTGTAATTATTTGCTGAATTTATAATTGAGAAGAATGCTTTTAAAATGTCGTCCCCTGCAGAGGATGTGTAGACCTCTTTCCACTTAGAAGTTCAACAAAACAAACACTATGCTAATTAGCTGTTCATTAAGACTCAATCTTTGACCAGAAGTATATTAATTAACACTAAAGGTGAAACAAAGAGGTTGGTTTCTTTTGTACTTTTAAACACTGGGTGGTTATGGTTTAGAGAGAGTAAAAAATAAACACCTAGAGTGATGGTTAAATCAATACAGTGCAACATCATGTGAAAAAGCGGCTGTTGTGAAGATGAGGGTTATTTTCATGAGTAATTATGTTTTAAAAATGATGGGTTAAAAAAAAAAACTGAACTGAATTCATTTTGCCACAACAAAGATTATTCTTATCATTATGTAAGCAGGCATCAAGAAGAGGGAGGCTGTTTCCATTATTTCTGGGGTTTGGGCCACATTCGTTAAAGCATTATTGCACTACAAAGAGGATATACATAACTCTAACCAAATAGATACTCTGCAAGACCTAAGAGAACATTCTGCCACTGCAATGAAAAATCAATACAAACGTCCTACCAAGGGCAATCTGACTGGGGTGGCAGGCCCGCAGACCAGTTTTGAACAAACAGGTAAATCAGCCAGTCAATCAGGAGAACCTGCCCTGCAATCAAGCCGCAGCTGATAACTTTAATTATGTTAACATCAACTTGGAATATATTAAACTAAGTTGTATATTAGTGGCAACATCAGAAGAGTCGCTTATCCTCTCGAGGAGATGGAAATCAACACGGTAACTAAATCCAAGAGTAAAGGGATAGGGAAAGGACAACTCAAAACTTTTTTTGTCAAAAGTAAAGAAAGAACCTCTAAAAAGAGAAAAGAGTGAGGAAAATTAAGACACGATCATTTCTGTCCTTGGAGGCCCTTTCGTTCTCCTCTGCACCATAGCAAAAGCAGTGGCGTCACGCAGGAATCCGCAGGCGGCGGCGGTGATGGGCAGCTCTAGTCCCGCCCCCTGTGACCAGCCCCATGCCTCCGGTGTCGTCGGTGCTCGTGGTGGGATCTGTGGTGTTGCCGACGGTAACGGTGAGACCTCCGTGCTGGGGGGCCAAATTAGAGAGAGATGAAGCCCATGAGCATCGCAGCAGCAACCAAACCAAGTTGTAATGATCAAAACCAGCAAAAATATTGCAGTATTTGGAGTATGCTAGTGATGCACGGGTCAACCCATAGTCTGTGGGTCCTGCAGGTGGGGTAAGTTCGGGTCAGCGTATTAGAAAATGCAACAAAAACTGACACACTGAAACACTGGGTCAGAATGGGTTTGAGTCACTGATTAATGAATACTTGGTTCTCATAATGGTTCAAGCAGGTGTGAGTCATAACTCACACATCACTATTAGGTACTATGATCTCTGCAAACATCAATGTATGAAAACAGTAGCCAAATCAAAAAAGCTCTGAAATCAAGTTGTCATTCTGTTGTTGGCATCATTCTCATATCAGAAATTGTGGATCCAAGCTGGTTATCTCAGAAAAAAAAACCCACATATTGTGTTCAGTCAGTCATTGCCTGTTTGAGTACAAACATCATGCAATAGTTTGGGCGTCCTGGTCAAATTTTATAGGCTGATGTTCTAGGTGAAAATAAGTACACCTCCTCTACAGAAACCACACTTCTGCTCATTGTAATGAATAATTACTCTACCGAATGTATCATATTGAGGGTAAAATAATGTGTGCCCTATGCAAAAGTTGTATTTTGCATTTTATGTTTTTTCTCAATACGTTAAACCGTAGAAATCATGCACTAAAACAAGCAGAAAAGTTGCATCCCTGTAGATTTTTTTCACACAGAAAATCAACAAAGCACATAATTTGACTGAGGTTGTTCAAACTCTTGCGCACACCAGAACTTTACAGAACTTTTCAAATATTAACAAAATTTGCAGGGAATATAAATTAATTAGTTACACTATGCTAATTAGAATAATGCTAATTCAGTAAAGCTCCAATTTTAATCAGCAGTGTTTTAATTAACGCTAAGGTATGAAAATCTCAGATCTTGGATGCATATTCTGCTGCAAAAGCACACTGTGATAAAATAACTTATCATTGAATCATTTCAATGTGGAAGTCCAAGGGAGAATGCAATAAAGATATTATTACAAGCAGGCTAACAATTCTGTGCACTGAACTGCCATCATAAGGCTGACAACCTCAACAAAATATACACAAACCAATAGAGCTCAGTGAAATGCAGTTGTGAATTTGCACTGGAAGTACTGGTCTACAGTTGAGTACCTGGTGTTGGTATATAAGAGTGTTAAAGTATCGTATAGACTTACTTTCAGTAAACATCATTTAATGGGTAGAAGGGTGAGCTTGTTTGTAGTCTGTATGCAGCATTATCCAGAGGATCCACTGATATTTGGGGATTAATACACATCAGCTTTGGAACATTTTTGTTTTTCTCAGAGAAAACCAGCTTCGACCCAAAATTCCCACTATAGGCATGGCACTGAATATGGAATTACAACACAACTTTAGAGGTCTGTCCACAAATGCAGAGCATATACACTACTACTAGGTAGGATAAGCTTTTTGAAGAAAGAGTGAATTATTCATTTCAAATGCTGTCTATTGTGCCTTGCCTAACCTTCATGAATCCACCTGCCACTGTGTTACTTGGAATTGTTTTCGGTATTCGACTGTAGAATGACTTTATTTTATCTGTCTGCCAGATCTTGACCTTGAACTGTTCGTCATATGAATACGTTTAAAGTTCTCTGCAAAACCTTAAAAACTCTACTAAAGTTTTCTACTAAAACTTTCATCAAAAAAGAGAAGTACTGCAGCACTTGCTAAGTTTAAGTACATGACTAGTTGAATACAAATAATGTCAAAAATCACAGGCATTATACACTTGTTCCTCATGGGTCGATATTTTTGGATGACATTAGCGTAAGGCAGCAAATTGTCATGCTTTCTTTTTATTTCACAATGTTTTGCAGGTATGCGTGACTGGTACAATGGGAAGAAATGCTGCAGTAGTTGTCAAAACAGCTGAAATGACTTTCTGCTTAGCATATTAATCAGATATGTTTCCCTAAAGATACCACAGACACAATAAGAAACTGCACACTGTTGGAAAAGAATATCATGCTCTAAAAATTATACTCTCCCATTTGGCTAATGGGATTTTTGCAATTATTCTATAAAGTTTGTCCAATCTAGTACTAGGCCATTCCAGTCATTGTACCACAGTCCACAGCTGTGCTTAATATCAATAACTTGCTTGTATTAATTCCAATATAGAACTTTATTAGGTTGTAACCCACACCATGCATCACTCAACTTACACTTGGTGCAGATGATCTTGGGCCTCTCCCAGGTTCCGTTGGGCCGGCAGCGGGATGTGGGAATGTGTCTCTGGAAGAAGCCATCGGCGCACTGGTAACGCACCACTGAGTGGATGTCATAGTGGGACCGCCTCCGACCCACCAGATATGCGTTTTCCACAGCAGGAGGAGTTCCACACATCACTAACACAGAAGGATTTGACACAGAGAAATGGTATACTATTAATATAATAAAATCACGGACAATGTGAGGAATTTGCCCTGTAGTTGTTACTGTTACATAGTTAAGAAGTTATGTAATTTGATGATGTTTGTAATTTCATAATTATTAATTATTTTCTACCATTGTTCACGTTTACAATTATTTGTTCGCATTGCAACGAACATGCGATGAATCTTCCAAAAGCAACAAAAGTTCTGCCATAACCCTAGTAGAGGGCAGCAGTGAGTACTATTTGTTTATTTGAGCCTGAGCCGTGCCTGCTGTCATTTGGGAGCTATTGTGCATTGCCAGCCTAAATGTAAAGTATTTTATCAGCCAGCTTGGAGGCTTGAGATAATAAAGCAATAAATACAATAAAGACAGATCAAGTTTTTATATTTCTACGGCACTGATTTGTAAAGTGTCGGTATGTCACACACCACAGCACGTCGCACAGTGTGAACAGCATGAAATAAGCAGTGTGTGGGGATGGTACCTTGCTCAAGGGTACTTCAGTGGTGCCAGTGGCAGTCCAGGGATTCAAACACAGGAGGCAACTCCCTCACAGAGACAACTCCCTAACCACCAGCTGCCCCGGTGTTCCACTATTTTTAGCTGGTTCATTATTCTGCAATGATCTGTACTGGGCCTCAGATCTGCTCTGAAAAGACTGTCATTTATATCACTGTTGTTATATTTACACACTGTGATGAATTTACTACTGTTTGCTTTTCAAAATTTCTATTGACCCTTTCGTCATGTAAATAATAAGGAAAAATGAGGTTTCCTTATAATAATGATTAAACATTACACTTAGACACACACACACACACAAACAGAGATCAACAGGGAAAGAAAAATGAGATAAAAGGAGACAGAGTCAGTAAAGAGGAACACTTACTGTTACACACACACTTAGACACACACACACACACACACACACACACAATCACACACGCACATACTCTCCTCAGGGACCGTAGCCTGTTGCCACTGGTGGCAGGTGGCCAGGGTCTGTATATCCTGCTGTCTGGCTCCAGTGGTGATAACTAAAGTTTTACTGCTCCCCTTCTAAAGCTTCATTGCCTTTAACCCCCCGCTACCATTGCTTCATACTGGAGGCTTGGGGCTGGACTGTAAATCCAGCTTCATTCTCAGGAGGAAAGTTACACAGGGACAGAGAGACAGAGAGACTAGGACATGCCAAAAAGACAATGTTGTTGGACGGGAGTGTAGGCTTAGAAGTGAAACTGACAGCCTGTGAACCCCTTGAGGGGTGTGTGAATGCTCCGTCAGAGACTTGGTTAAGACTGAGGCTTCGTTATGCTGAAGTCTCAAAGAGGAAGGGACACAAAGTGTGTATACCCACTCGCCATGCTAGTGTAGACAGAAAAGCTGTGTGCACTACAGGAGGTTTTAGCCACTGTCTGAAATGCATGTCTTTGAACAGGATAGATGCATCTGTGTGGAAGACCCTCAGTCAGGACTTATATTTTGTCCCAGACTCAAAAATATGTTGACAAAATTCTGTCTACACCTGACCTGAATGTGATTTAGTTGAAAAACCTCTAAAGACAGCAGTGACCCACTCAGACTGCATCTGTCATTGACTGACAGTCAACATGCAACCAAGAACCCTGTGGAGTTGATGAAGTGCTTTTCAGTGATGCCACACAATCAATAACCACTTCAAGCTGAAATCAGAGTCGATCAAGATGGAAGTATATGAACCTGTCTTAGTGTTAAAATATCAAGGTCACAGAAACTGCTCAAAAGTTTCGGAAAGTGAAAAAGCTGATGAAGATTGAGAGAGCAGGACAAGGCCTGGCCAGACATGTCACAAAGACTTATCTGTTCCAAATAACCACCTGGAGGAACTTTGAGGAGGAAACTAGTTCAGCATCATTAGATGGCATTGGTCAGTGCTGCTTGCAAAAGTTGGACTTACAGAGCTCCCCATGCTCACCTGTGCCCTTCTTGCAGACGTAGGGCAGGTTGTAGTTACAGGGCACATCGTTCCACTTGCCATCCTCTCGAGAGATCATCACCACGCAGTCCTCTCCACCTGCGAAGAAGTTGTCCGGTTGGTTTTCCCGCCAGTTCTCATACACCTGTAGCAGCAGAGAGAAACTTGTCCTATCCATGCTCTGCCCACATATGCATTTGGTAGTAATGGTTACAACAGAACAGAACACTGATAAAAATCCTATTCAGCCTAATGAGTCAAAATACCTCAATATACATACACACACACACACTACCGGTCAAACGTTTTAGAACACCCCAGTGTTTCAAACTGTTCATGTCCAATGAATAGCATGAAATGGTACAAAGGACAGTGTGGAACTGCGAGAGGTTTAAAAATGGTAAGGTTACCCAGAAGTGAGATTTAATTCTGTAGCGCCATGCAGTACCCTCTGGTATGTGCCTAGCTGGTGGAGTTTACAGTACAGATCCAGGAAATCAAATAGTTATTATTAGTATGGGGGACAAAAAGTCCCTAAAACACTAGCTAATTGGCTTTTACTGAGTGTTTTGTGCCAATTTCCTATTTGAAGGGGATTTTTTAAACCTTGTTCATCATTGCAACAGTCACTGTGTGCACTGTGGGCCAAGCATGGATAGGTTTTTGCTCAAAGTAGCACAGGACAGTCATAATCTTACTTCATCGACTTTATTAGCTGTCTTTGACGTAAATCAGGAGGTCTTCAAGTATATGTTGTGTCTTTCGGCAAGCACTAACCAAGTCCATGTTGTCTGTCCACTGAAAGTCTTCTTCTACAGTTCGGTCATTCAGTCCGATCCACACATTCTCATGGCCCAAACCTGACAGATGGAGAGGAATGTCTCAGTGTGGCACATAGCTTCACATGACGCACGGTCACAGCATCAAGTCAAATGACTCGTTGCTGAAAAGGCCGATTACGCCAGCTGTATGTTCATGACAAACATTGCATAATGTTCATCTCAACCAGTAATGCTGTGAATTAAGCATTTAGTCAGTGACCAAAATTTTGGTTTAACATCTGCAGTTGTATGTGAAAGTTTGGGCCTATCTGGTCAATTTACACATTTTTTTATTTTCTAAGGGAAAAGATGTTAACCCCACCTCGGTACTGAATTTCGGTATTTCCCTTATACTTCACATTCATATTCATGCTTAAGATCTAATTATAGATTATCAATCAGTAATTTAAAGTCTGGGGACAGTGAAAGTCATTTCAAAACCCTAATCTTGTGTTTCTTTTAGTAATTCAAAGTGATGTAAGTTTCAGATCATTGTCTTGTTGTAGTAGCTTATTTTTCAGGTTGGTTAAACAATATAATATAATATATTATAATACAATATAATATATTTTGCTACTCTTTGAATTGAAGGCATTCTTCCAAAGGAATAGCCCAGCATTGTTTCAACCTAACGTCTATCTGCTGCATTTTGCATCACACCATTAATTAACTCTGACTAAAATTTCGTTGAGTTATCCTGTGCTTTGAAAAGAACAACTGACTAAAAACCCACTACTGAAAAAAGCCGTTGGGCACTTGCTGAATTCTGTGAATAAATGTTTCAAATATGTCACTTTAACATAAATTAGACTTTCCAGAAGGAGGGGATGTCTTACTTAAGCTGTGCTTAACCTTTGGACCCAAAAGGTTAAAAAGTGGTTACTTTTAGTTTCAATGAAAACGCAATTCACACAGCTGCAGTGGCAACATATTACCACACACTCTCTCTGGAAAACCTATTTCTCAAGAAAGAAATGTAAATTTAACTTTGCAGTTTAATTTACAAATACCTTCCGCTGAAAACTTCATAAATGTTTACAAATAGAATTCAGAATGTGCCCTTCTGCTTTTGTAGAGTAGTCTGTTAGCTGAGAATTGGTTTTCTGGTCATTCTTTAAGCACAGGGAAATGGGTTAAAATCATAACTGAGAGTGCAATACATATTCAACAGATAGGAACTTGAATTAGTGATTTGAGTGATCAGTGTGCAGCTCACCATTGAGAAAGTCCTGCTCCATGGTGGAGGTGACGCTGGTCAGGTGACCACTGTGCTCTCGGCAGTCCTTCTCGGCGTCCTCCCAGGTGTGCCGGCGGGGGAAGAGCCTGTAGCAGTGACCGTGAAACTTCTTCCAGCCATGCTCGCAGCCCTCTGTGTCTGGAGAGACCGAAAGATAGACAGAAAGAGATAGATAGTGGAGAGAGGAGAAAGACAGAAAACAAAAGTTAGACATCAGTATTATTCAGATACTGTGTATGTCTGTGAAGTCATGTGTATTTGATACATGGACATACACAGCAGCTCCCACAGCTCGCAATGACCTTAATCATCTATTTCCAGTCAGTTTTAGCGCCCTGGTAAAGGTGGGAAAAAATGTCTATGACTAAGTAGCTCAGTCTCATACTAAATATCATGTCATGATGCTTACATGCCCGTTGAAGGCACTTTCATTTGTGGACAGGAGAAAGCATGGGCACTCCACACAGCCCCATACACTCCTAGCTGTGATGCACTGTGTGTTCTGACACCTTTCTGTCATAGTCAGGTTTAAACTTTTCAGCAAGTTAACACAGCTCTTCTGTAGGATTGAATCAGTAAGGTTAGCCTTCACTCCACACATACATCAGTGAGCCTTGGGCGCCCATGACCGTGTCTCTACTTCACCTGTTGTCCTTACTTGGACTCCATTTTGTAGGTACTGACCAGTGCAAATCAGGAACACCACATAAGGCCTGTCATTTGGAAATGCTCTGTCGCCTAGCCATCACCATCACTGATGATTCAACTTTCAATTTGTCAAAGCAAACAAAAAGGTGAAATAAATAACATTGATTATTCAGTTAAAAAGGTACTTGTCAAGGGTGGGATATGTTAGGCAGTTAGTAAACAAAGTTTCTTGAAGTTGATAAATTAGAAGCAGAAAAAACGAGCAAGCATGAGGATATGAGCGACTCTGATGGAGTCGCTCATGTC
>JBBPCX010000040.1:33291489-33316598 GCA_037974365.1 Hydrocynus forskahlii | reverse complement strand
TAGGTTGCTTTGCTTTCACTCTTCTGTCCAGTTCATCCTAAAGCAGCTAGATGGGGTTTAAGTCTGGAGACTTCTGGTCTCGCATGGTGATTAATCGCATGGTTTTCTGTAAATAATTATGATTACTTACACTGTTATACACACAACTCAAAAGTATTGTGCACATTTTAAAAGTACTGCTATATGAACAAAAGTGCAATAACATTTGATTTGCAAACACTTTAAACAAATAAGGTGCTTTTTAACACAGTTACACAGCTGCAGCTCAAATATTTCTGTAAATCTCAACTTAAATGTTAATGTAAACAAATCAAATATAAAACCAAAGCTATTTGCCACTGCAGGGCATTCATGTTTTGTCTAGTTTGTTATAGAAAAACAAGTTGTCCTCAGAGCATTATAGCAGCTGCAAAGGGGAACTAACTCCATATTAAAGTCTGAATGCAGTGTCATTAAAAGTCCCTGTTGGCGTAATGGTCAGGCACCATATCACTTTTGTGCATATAGTGTATGTTGGCCGGTAGGCATCTGTATATGTTGACCGGTGGGTAACTTTTTAGACATAAGTTTATTTTGAAACCAAGAATATCATGTGGAATCTGCCCTCTCTTTTCTGTTTTAAAATCTAGGTATCTGAATGCAGTGTCATTAAAGTGTCTGCTGGTGTAATGGTCAGGCGTCCCAACACTTTTGTCCATATAATATAGACTGAAGTAATGGCCGCCTGACCCCTGCGAAAACCAGCTGAGACACAGAGCGCTGCCTGTCACGTGCATACACACAATATAAGGATTTTTGAAAAATCTGTGTTAATGCGCGATAAAATAATTGTCGGCATTAGGTGCACCAGCAGTCGATCAGTGGGGCCCGTCAACAAGAATAGTGTGCCCTATATAAGGGGCCAGCGAAGAAAGAAGAGAGAGATGAGAATTTCCCCACACACGCTTCCGACTAACCACTCACCGTTTGTCCACCGTTACAGATTCCAGCCCTGAGGATTCACTACCGACTAGGATGCCACCACCCCCTCCCCGAGCACACATCACCTTCCCTTCCCACACCGAGCACACTCCCTGCATGTTGCAAATAATTCTGTACCTCTCACTGACCCGGGTGGTTGTAAACTCTAAGCTGGCTACAATATATATTGTTCTCCTTGTGGTGGCACGGATTTTCTAAATTGACCTTAGGTGTGATTATGTGAGTGAATGGCGTGTGTATGTGTGCCTTGCAGTGGGCTGGCCCGCCCAGGGTGAGTCCCTGCCTCGCGCCCGTTGAAGCCTAGTAAGCATTAATCGGTTACAGAAAATTCATATATATACATATATATATATATATATATATGGGTGTCGAACTCATACATTTCGATCAACAAATCACAGAAAAAATAATGCATTGAAAAAATTAACGCTGATTAATCGCATCACGTGACTTTATCCTGGTCCGGCGTCCTGTTGAAACATGCTACCCATCGAGATGTGCTACCGTGCCCCTCTGCGCATGTGCAGCTCCTCAGTCTTGGGATTCAGTGCCATGCCCATAAATCTGTGCTACCTTGGGACACTGGCAGCTGTATAAGCTTCAAGGTAGCATTTTTCGATAGGGTAACATGACTTGATAAGACTGCTTATAGGTATATATTTAAAAAATCTTTTTTTCTCTGATTATGCATATTATTTGTCTATTTTACATCATTTTCAGTGTAATAAACTTGACTATACCCCGTATGAGCTGTATAAACTTAAAGGCAGCATTTTTCGACAAGGCAGCATAATTCATCAGAACACCTGTGCGTGTATGTACATTGTTTTATACTGCACCTTATAGATGGACTTAGTTCTATCATTGTTCAAGCTGAAGCATTTTTTTATTTTTTTATATTCATCGGTTATGCTGCTTCTACTTTCTTCTCTTATACTGTCCACTTTTGCTGTTGTAACAATGCAAATGTCTTAGTTGTGGGAGTAATAAAAGGTTATTTTATCTTATCTTTTGCATACTCACAAACAAAGGGCACTTGAATGTATGCCATTGATTCTTCTATGTCATCCTCCAATATCCAGTAGTGATTGATGGTTGGGACAACAAACCTGACATCTGAACAATATGAGATTTTTTTATCATAACAATTTGGCTATATCACCCAGCTCTAATTAAGTCATATGGGGCTTTACAGCCCTTTTGTGCTTGATAGTGGGCATGTGATGTATTAATTTCTCTTCTTAGAGAAGCAGCATGCTGTACCACCGTAGTCTCTCAAGTTGAAGCAACGTTCGTGGGTCTGGGGAAGGCTTTGACGAATTTACTGAAGCACCAATGTGAAAGCACCCAGGCTGAGGAGAGTGGTCCTTACCCAGTGACTCTCCGGGTCACTGGGCAAGCGATTTTATTTCTGCCAGACCGTGCTGTTGATAATCAGCTTTTACTTGTGTGACTTGGAGCACTGCTATCGATTAGCCCTTGAAATCACTGTTCCTTTTAAACATTCCCACCCGTGCAGTATGAGATCAGAGGACCAGGTAAGATTTCCCTAATAGCTTACTGCTGGAATGAGGCTGTCAGGCTATGGGAACAGCATAGCAAACTATTTACCGAAGCAAGCAACGCTGTCAGGTTATATTAGATAACGGAGGAAGCCATAATCAAATTCTGCTTGGTCTCTAATCCTGGTAACACACACACACAGACACTGACACATATACACACAGCTCTAAAATCAAATATGTTTACAATCATTTTCTATATAAAGGTTTGCAATTCACAATTCAAGTAGAAACCTGACTCCATTTAGTATTTTAGTTTAATGTAGTACATAAACTGTTATATTTTCAAAATGTACCCTTCACTCCCCAGTCCATACAGTGCATACGTGGAATCGGAGCTGTAAAACAGCACATTTTCAAATCAGTCTTATTTACATATATCCACCTAGTGAGTACATATATCCACAGCAGTTCATCCCAGCATATTTAGCTTACAGCACTTAATCCCTGCCTTCAGTCCACATCTGTTTAGCTCTGCTCCTTCTTGCAGAAGTTATAAGGAGTGTTTCAGTCTGGAGTGCTTTCCTTAAGTAATACAGAGAGCTCATTTCAATGTATTTCAATGGGTTTTTAACAAAAACCTGCCTCTTACAAGGTTTATCTTAAATAAGAGTAAAAAATGTAAAAAAAAAAAATCTGTTTTTGGTATAAAACCACCTAAATGTCATAAGGGGACCTCAGGGCAGAAATACAAAATACAAAAAAGTGTAAATATATCTAATGCATTTAAATATCTAATGTTTCTATATGTACATACATATCTCCAAACACTATATCTAATGCTTCTTATTACAAGATTGTAATAATTCAACTTTCTCGTTTTCCTGAATTTGTCTGGAGAAACTGCACTGAACTTGTCTGGAGAAACGGAAAAATCATTTCAAGACATAATGCAGATAATTTCACTTGACTCAAAACAAGTATACAATGTCTATGTCTTACAATATTCTAGGATGTTCTTTTTTTTCAGTGTAGGGGAACAACCACTCTGTGCTAAACCCGGGCTGATACTTAAAACGACTGAAAACTGTCCAGCTAAATTCGCCTTCTCTGTAACATCTGAGGCCATCTGGGACTCACATTCAAACCAATTCCCCATGCCAGGAAGCCGTGAGGATCTATCTTAAGCACTATTGCGTGCTTTTGATCTGAACTGATTTTCCTAGGGGAAGTTCTGTCATGTCATTTGCAAAAGATTTTACTGACCTGTTCCTATCTGTGTAAAGTAAGGGTTGCATATTCTAGTCAACTGGTAAATCCACTTGTTGGTGCTGTGTTCAGCCTTCGGGTAGTCAAAAGCAGAGACTGAAATATAATTACATTTTTCTTTAGTCATTTATCTGACAGTACACAAGCCCTTCTGCCCTTCTGACCTGTGCAAGTGAAAAAAGTGGTCTAGCAATTGGGACCCAGTCTAATCATTCTCTCCAAATGTATGTAGCATGCCTGTGTTCAAAATAATAATTGTGGGCTCTGAAGGGCACAACTGTCTTTTGGGAGACTGAGAGAGCAAAACTGACCCCACTCTCTCTGGTGGGTAGGACAGACCTCCCTCTCTCCGTGCAGGTATCTGGTAGTGGACATAACAGAATCTGTGTTCTCCCTGGAGCTGTCCAATTACATAAAAGCAAAGTGACTCTTATAGTCCTGCATGAAAACACCACACCACACCACAGTACACGGTGTGAACAATGTGAAATTCGTTCTCTGCATTTAACACATTCACCAAATGAAGCAGCGGACAGGCAGTGACCCAGAGCTCGTGGAGAAGTGTGTGGGGATGGTACCTTGCTCAAGAGTACCTTGGTGGTGCCACTGGCAGTCCTGGGATTCGATCCCACAACCCTCTGATTGCAGGGGCAACTCCTGAACTACCAGGCTGTTAGGGGCCATTCAAAAAAATTCCAGTGTTAGAAGTATTGTGGGATTGGGATAGTTGTAGCTAGTGGGTGGCAATTGACAAACTGATTATAATTGTTGAGAAAACTGGAAAAATTATAAATTATATTAACAATAGACAGAGTGCTAGTGTCCTAGAGCAGGTGCTGCACTGTCCTAACATCATGTAGAGGAGACTCAATAAACTGGCAAAAAAAAATCAATAAACTGATCTGCTTAAGTTTTAACCCCATGAAAAAAGCGAAAAATAAAAAAAGCTAATGTTCTCCTATGAAACAGAAACTATACAAACCTCGTATTGCATGTTTTCACTGGGCATTTTTCTTGTTATCCAATACAGATACAGAACCGAATGTTCTAAACCAATGCAATAATTAAACAGTTGAGTATTTATTTAGACAATTCTTTTTTTTTTTTTTTTACATTTTGTACAAGTATATATGATTTGTGTGCAAACACTTCACAAAATAAAATCGTGTTAAATGAAAATGTACACTGGTCAGGAAATGCTGAGGATATGCCATTTACTTGCTATGAATGGCTCCAAACAAAATGAAAAAGTTTAAGCATTTGTTTCTAAAAGCATTTAGCTTGATAAATGATTATTTATGTTCCATCAGACTGATAAAACCAGAGTATAGAGGTGGGAATAACCAGTTTCAGCTTTCTGTGAGCTGAGATTCTGAGAGCTGTGGTAGTTTTAGCTATGCAGTTCACATGAGACAGTCTGTGCATGTCTGAGGCCAGAGGACCTGAGGCTGAAACCTCCTGAAATACAACAAACACTGTTCAGTTGGTCTGCCGCCCGTCCTTATTCACAAGGTACTAATAAAATATTTTCACTCATGTCTGAACCAGTTGTGTTATTTATTCATTTATGTAATCATTTACTGTGAAAATATGACTAGTCATTTATTTTTTGTCCAACGACTAGTTGAGTAGTAAAAATTAATAGCTGTGCAACCCCAAGTGTAACAGTGCTTTTGCACAGTCCTGGTAAATTATCGGTATTTTTGTGAAAATATTCTCTAAAATCATTGATGCACGTAGAAAATGGCCAAAACAATATGTCTGTCACGAAACGGTCTTGTCCGGACCGAGAAGGAGAGAAGGAGGCACGGGCGCAGACTTCCATGAATAATAACTACAGCAAAACAGAACAGAACAGAAAGAAAACAGGCACGGGGGGGCCAACCAAGAGAAACAAAACGAGGAGGACCCAGACCGGGAAAGAATAGGGTAGGTTAATGCTCCACACCACATCTGGGGACAGAACACCTTAAATACCCAACCGGGGGCTAATCAGCCCTCAGGTAAACTATCCCCAGCTGTGGGTGGAGGAGAGTTCACAGTCCCGTATTGAACCCCGGCGGCCGCAAACCGGAATCGTGACAATCTAAGAGGTCAGGAACACAGTAAACTAAGCTGACAAACAATACACCCATGACAAATATGTCAACAAAATTTGAACTCAGTGTATCATAAATAATAGCAACAATAGGCCTAATTCTAGTGACTAGGTCGTGTCAGTAAGCAACCAACAATAATGAGCAATGTCAACCTTTCTCAGCAAATGTACATATTGTTATTGTGATACCCAGTCACTAACGACCATTCTACCTCAAACCACTGTTAGTTATAATTTGATCGATGAGGATTAAATCTTTCTCACAATACCAACATCAGGTTTTGTTTATCGATTATTGTGAACACTATGAGCACTGCAGATTCATCCCAGATTGGACTCACAAACATCACAGGTAATCACTTAAATGACAGTTTCTCTCCATGTAAAAGTAACCCAGCACCAGTACAGCTTGTGTGAGCCAGGTTGGATGCTTGACTGAACTTTACTATGACTGTGTATGCATGCGCAGTGTCAGGATTACCTACAGCAGCAAAGAACCATTTACCACTTGCTACTGTCAAAGCAGCCGTAGTTAAAGAGGACACCTCGGTTACTGAGACTCCAATTATTCAGAGGAAAGGATCTGGGGAAGCACTTTTGGCTGTCTCTGATGCATTCCTGCACAACTGCACACATCAGATATTCATCTTTCAGAATGGCTGCAGTTCTAATTTTGTAACAAATACACTAATGTAGCTAACAAGTAATTGAAGTTTATGTACAGTACTGTGCAAGAGGCTTTCAGACCGAACGCAGCATGCGCTGCGCTTGCCGCGAAGCTTGCACTTTCTCTCAAAAAAACAGCGAGTTGCGCTCCACATTACAGCTTGATAAATAATCAAAATATATATAAAAAAATAATGAACTCATTTCTTTCAACAATGAACATGAACATCAATCATGAACATGAATAAATAAATAACAATGTTATTTAAATAAATTATGTGGACTCACAAGTACAAGTGGACTCCTCCTTTCAGTCAGAGCCGAAAATAGCCAAATCTGAATCAGATTCAGATTAACTTCCAATACTGACTCAAATGACTCACACACCCGGATCAGTTTAGTGAGTGACTCAGAGGGAGCCGAATCCTAAAAAGGATCCGAGTATTACAGCTCTACTCTCCATGTGCTTAGCACTCGCTTCTACTAGAGGGCGGGCATAAGGCAGTATGACTCCATCTGATTGGCCAAATATGTTGATATGAAGAGCTTTGGAAAAACACAATTCATCGCAGTTCAGTCAGTCTTTCGCGATATGCATATCGGACGTGTTGATATCGCGATGGCGGTAAATTTACGATTTATCGTGCAGCCCTAGTTCCAGATTTCTCCTCAGTGCCTCCAGCCATTGCAGGGATTTGTGAAATTCCATCGGCAGCTTCTGTTTTAATTTAATGAAGGACTGACTGAGTCAAACCAGGTTTTCTTATAGAATGTTTAAACATTCAAAATAATATTCAATATCACATTCTAAAATGAAAATATTCAACAGGGCTAGATTTATGCAGATCTTACTTGTTAACTACATTAGCTTCTGAATAGGCATCTAACCCGTTCACCCGAGTGAATCAGTGGGCCGCCAGCGACACAGCACCCGGGAAGCAGTATCTTGCTCAAGGGTACCTCAGTGGTGCCACTGTCAATCCTGGGATTTGAACCCACATCCTTCTGATTCCAGGGGCAACTGCCTAACCACCAGGACACTTGGAATAAGCCTTTATAAGAGTTAACGTTGGTTTATGTTAGTTGTCATAAAATACTGTCCTTAAATACTCTGTCTTGTTCTCCTTCTGTAAACTGTTATCATATATCGAAACTTCAGAACCAAGTAGGCTTTAGTTGAAAAAAGAGGACACTATTGATAATGCTTCTCACTGAGGTCCTGTCGTAGAGTGACGTAGAGACGTAGAGGCTCGTGGGTAGGTGGGCGTGTCACCTAACGCTCCTTTTCCGGTGCTGTCGTAGCAAATCACAGCGCCATAAAAACCTAATGAGGAAACTTGTCACAACATTTCAAACTTCCAGCTGCCTCGTGACTGGCTTTCTCACCATCCTCCTCCACCCTATACCAGACTGTCAGGCACGAGGCTTCTTCTCCCCTCCATGATCCGCTCAAAACAGAGCATATATGCTGAAGGTTTCCCCACATGTCGTCTCTCCCCTGTCAATCCAGAATGGAGGCTGCTGAGATTTTTGTTTCCATGGGGGGCATATGTGCAAAGTGACTGAGTGCTAGCTCATGTTTCAGAATGTATGAGGCCCCCTGCCATGCACGTCAATGAAGCACAGAGCCTGTCACTACACGACACGACTTTTTTCCTCAGGAGAAGAACTTTATGAGCTCTGAGCACATATATGGCCCTATAAAAGCTTTACAGCTACTTTTACAACGCTTTTGCACTTGAATTTAACAGCCCACAAATGTAATGCATCAGACTGTGATATGGAACGAGCGCTGGCCTGGTAATAAAGCGGAACTGCTTTTTCTGCACTTTCTTGGTGGCTGTGGCTGATTGAGTGCTGCCACAATGACAAGAGGACTGATTCTACCTCTAGCCTACATAGGCAACAGTCATTTCTACAGCTGGGCTCTACACTTCCTATTTCCTAAACAGGAAAGCATCATATGTGGAGCCAAACACATATTTGACAAAGAAAGGTACTGCGGTAATGTGCAGTAATGTGCCTGTTGATACATTTTAATGTGAGATGTAACATACTATACTTGGGTTGAAATGGTTAACAGGCATAATCTTCTTACTAGGGGTGTCACGCGATTAAATTTTTTAAAATCTGATTAATTGCAAACTCTGTGATTAATTAATGTAGATTAATCGCACACATTCCTGCTGTAAAAGTATTTAAAAATTTAAATGAAACCTGAGATATGAGTGAATGAATAATCAACATTACAAACTTCTCTTTTATTTAACAACTGTTTCTGCACTGTTCATGTGCAGTAATGGTCATGGCAATCAAAAAGCTAGTTGGAGGCGTAGTTGGAGACAATGTACATACAAGCACGCAGTGTTGCCAACTTAAGAAATCCAGTATGACGGTCACATCAACTGACCAATCATAAAGCTTTCTTGGGTGATCTCACCCACTCACAAAACAAGTTGTATTACAAGCTAAATAATTAGTTATATTTTTAAGCAGAGTAAAAAAGAAATCGCTCTCCGGTATACAACACAGATTTTTCTTTTAGAAGCCACACATGAACATGGACATCATCTCTTCCACCTTCCAAACCTCTCCTTTCCTTCCTTTTGAACAAGTAAACACACACACACACACACATTGAAATGAAACTTTATTTGGTCTTTTATTACACGAAGCTGTAAAATAAATACATTAAAACAATGATAACCTATATCCTATTTCCAAAAATTCCCCAAAAAGATGGGAGTTACTACCGGAATTCAATAGATGGCTGAAACCCTACGTTGGTAGTGACAGCAGGGCTTACTGTCTGTCCTGTAAAACAGAGATCAAAAAGCATGCAGCTCCCAGAAGCATGTTGAAAAGGCCAAGCCATACAATCAGGCTACTCAATCTAAATTGTCCTTTAAAAAAAACACAGAAACACTGAAGCAGGCAGAGGCAATCATTGCTTTGGCTATCGGAAATCACTGCTTTATTTTGTCGTGTGACCATATTGGTTTAGCATGCAAGGCAGCATTCCCCGATTCCAACATAGCTCAGAATTTCGGATGCACCGCACTAAATGCACTGAGATGATAAATGGTGCTTTGGCTCCATACTTTATTCAAAGGCTGGTGGCTGATATTGGAGGCAACAAATAGAGCCTCCTGCCTGATGAAAGTACGTATGTCAGTGTCTCACACGGCGTGACGTGATGACGTAATTTATATACAAATTAGTGTGTTGTCATCTAACAACTTTTTGGGTAAACTTCAGCTACTTTCTGTAGGAGATAGTAGGTAACACTGCAAGCACGGGTGTCAGACGCATTTTAATGCGTCTGCACTCGGTGTCTTGTGTGTTTCACTTACGTCACCCCCTACTGGAAAGCTGCGGACTGGGGTCACTGGAACCGGAGGCTGCTGCTGAAGAGGGACCGGCATGGAAGCCTTTCGTTGTCTGGGGGCTGGCACTAGGGCTAACTGCTCTGCTATGGGGCTTAGGGGCTGTGCTAAGGGCCCTAGTGGCTCAGTGGGACCCTTAAGGGGCTCAATACCTCTGCTAGGAGGCCTAGCAGGCCTACGAAAAAGCCTAGCGGCTCAACTAGGGGCTTTGAGGCTCTGCTAAGGGACCCAGAAGCTCTTCTAAGGGACCTAGAGGCTCCGCTAAGGGACCTGGTAGGGCTGGAGCTGCACGAACACCCTCTGGAGCTGCAGTGGCTTGAAGACGCCCTGGCGCTGGGGCTGCTGCCACACGAACACTCGCTGAAGCTGGGGCTGCTGCCACACTAAGACTCTCTGGAGCTGGGGCTGCAGCCACATGAAGACTCACTGAAGCTGGGGCTGCTGCAACACAAACACTCGCTGAAGCTGGGGCTGCTGCCACACGAAGACTCTCGGGAGCTGGGGCTGCTGCCACATGAACACTCACTCGCTCTTAGGCTTGGCTCCAGAGCAGAGCTACTTGGCTCTGGGGCATGGCTGGTGTGGGCTGCTGGCCGAGGGGAAGGACCAGGCCCGTGATCAGCTCCCTGAGCCGATCCAGCCATCCCTCTAGCTCCTCAAGGCTCTGATGGACCTCCTCCGAGGCAGCGGTGGATGGGAGGCTCGGCCGCTCAGCCTCCTGGAGATGCTGGCCAGGCTGCTAGTGGTGGTTTTGGGCTGCTGCAGGGCATGAGAGCCCGAGGTGGCAGCAAGTGAGGCTCACTGGTCTCTCATGCTTTCCTGGACTGTCCTCGTTTCCTGTAAGAGGACCGGAAGAGCACCTGGGACTACCTCTCTTGTAGCCCGTGTGCTCAGGGTGGGTTTCTTTCCCCTCTTCCACCTCGCTGGCCGAGGGACTAGCCAGTTAGCCGTGGGGTAACGGGCCATGTCTCTGGCTATCCGCTCGGCGAGTGCGGCTAGCTCAGCCAGGATCCACTCCTCCCACTGCCCCTTGTTGCTTGCCTGCTACACCTTTGTTTCTGGTCTGTCGTTCTGTCACATCAGGCTGTGCCCATTCAGGAAAGGAGGCGCAGAAGTAGACTTCCATCTCTATTTCTTTCTTTATTTTGAAAACTCGAAACAAAGGGCATGATGGACAAAAATACAAACAAAGGACAATCCTAAATTCAACACAACCTGAGGGTAAAGTGAGGGATGACAGACACTGAGACATGAAACAATGGAACTTAAATACACAAACTCAACACAAAATAGCTGCTGTAATTAATTCCAACTTAAAAGTCCTTAACCAAAAGCCGCTGACTGAGGATGTGAAAAAAATACTGTCTGGCACACTTTTATTTTTAAAGTACTGCTATATGAACAAATGTGCAAGAACATTTGGTTTGCAAACGATTTAACAAATAAGCAGCATTTTAGATTAGACTGCTTTTTGAATGAGGCACAGTACAGAGCTGCTGATCAGAACAAAGATATTTCACATATATCAGTCTTTAAGGCATGGTAACTAAACATCCTAAATTTTAAGAGATAAACAGCAGCGGTGTAAGGATGCATGATATATCGGTGGTTGGTATATTATTTTTATTAGTATAAAATGCAATAATTATTATCAGACTGATCTTTAAATGAATTATTATTTATTATTATTATAATAATAATAATTATTATTATTGTTATTATTATTATTATTATTACTTTGTAAAGGGTGGAGGCCTCTAGAGGCCATTCTTTCTCAGTTCATTCTGTTTAGTTTGGGTCTTTTATTTTGAAATCCTTAGCACACCAGGTTTGAGTTTGTTTATTATGTGTTTCAACTGGTTTGTGTGCTCGGAGACAATGAGATTTGAGTTTCTATTGGTTTGTGAAGTTTAGTTTGATGTATTTAAATACGTTTGTGGTTGGCCTGAGTTGTCGGTCAACCGTCATGCTGAGATTATTTGCGTTTTCTCTTTACTCCTTCTGTTAGTGTTGGTTTCTGGCCTTCGTGCCTTTCGATTTGGTTTCGATAAAAGAGTTATGAAGATGTAAGTCTGTGTATACGCCTGCCCTCATTCAGGAGTTAAGGGGAGCCATGACATACTTAAGATAGGTGTTTCATATATGATATAAAATGTCACCTCTATAAATGAACGTAAAATCACCTCTATAAATGAACGTAAAATAATTATGGAATTATGGCTTGGCAATATAGTAGCCAAGCCATAATTCCAGAATGAGGTCTGTGTTGGGCATTTGATGATTTTTCCCTCATGATGGAATTTAAGTCAGTAGTGGGACTTGAATTTTACTTTGCTTTTAGTAAAACAGCTAAATGAACTCTGAGAACACACTGCTGTACAAAGACTGAATATTATTAGCGCTTTCCAGGTCAACAGAAATCCTACCATTTTTCTGTTTCTGAAAAAGCCTTTAGGCCCTAGATCTCAACTGACTTGAGTGTTGTTTCAGCCTTTTTACAGCATTCTTCATAAAAGATGGTGTGTAAATGTGTAATACTGAAACATTTTGATTTGAAAACTAAATGTATAACTAACTAAAATGTAGTTTAGGAAGTTGGTGTTGGTGTAATCACTCTGTCAGTCAATTACAGCTGTCAGTGACTGGAACCCAGAGCATAGAAGCCACAGTAGGGTCTACAGAAGAAATTCTCACCGCTGGACTGCACATATGCTACAGTGCAAACACAAATATACATACATTTTAGGATTGTGTGATGGCTGCAGAACTGGGATATGACAAAGTCTACAGTGAAACACTGCAATGGAAGATGAGGGAGTCTTATGTGCTAGTGTGTCGGTAGTAAGTAACACATTGGTACTGACAGAAAGTGGTGGTAATGCACCTAAAAGCTGTCAATAAACAAGAGAAGAAGGAAATGTTACTATCATGTATGGTAAAAAAATGTAAAAAAAGTTTGTAGCACTTTACTGTTGTAAAGGGTGGGCTAAACTACTATAGGTTAAATGGGCGGCTGTACATAAAACACAGCTCATAGGACCAGTTTCCCAAATAGGGAGTGCACCTAGTCTTGGACTACACAGTTTTCTGCATGGAGATTTTCCATTGAAGAGGAAATATAGTCCAGGACTAGTTTTAATCCCTGTCCGGGAAACCGGCCCAAAATGTTACGCTTTCTGGACCTTAGCATGTTTTCTAAGTTTTAACAATGTTTACAGAGCACACTGTAAACACCTTTTTTTTTTAAAAAGTAAGGAATTCATTTTCAGTGATATAAGCCCTTTAACTAACACTGGGCTCAGGTAGAACAAATAGCCCAGGGAAAGGCCACAGGGTTCAGATCACCAGAGTATAACACTGGACAGTAAGAAGCTGTACTGAGCTGTACAGAGGTGACCTCAGCAGACCACACCAGACCACTTTTTTATGACATAAAGGAGAACAATATGAGGCAAAGTGTGAGGCAAGCCTGTGATCATTTAACAGGACTGCAATGTTATATCAATCCCAATTAGTGGCATGATTGGTCATTTTAATAGAAAAACAAGTATAAAAAGTGATGTATCTAGGACTTCCAGAAGGTTTAGAGGGAAGCTGTCCCTCACAAGGTCAGTCGGAGCCATTATAAAACAAAACATGATTGGCTGATTCCTCTGTCACTTCCCAGTTATATTGGTAATTAATCCGACACACCAAGGCTTCAATCAAGTAGCAGAATGGGAGAGCTCACTCAGCCAATGGGAGAGCAAAAAATTCTGATGGGATCATTTTTGACAAAAAAAAAAAAGGACCTGCAGTAATGTGATGTCATTTTCAATACCCACAAACCTGATGATACCTTTTAATGTGAGAAGTAATATACTATACTCGGGCTGAAATGGTTAACAGGCATCATTTTTTAACATAAAATTTTCTTGTGTTTTATAAATAAATGACTCAGATTCAGTGTGTAAACATTGTTTCAAAAGATGTCATTCAGTCCTAAGTTCATTTGGTCTATTTATATTAACTTATCACCTTTCTTGTGATGTCACAAAAACCAACATTTTTATTCAGCTTAAAGCAGTTTAGACGGACATTTATGTGGATGTTAGAAGCAACATTTTAGATAAGGGATGGGATAATTTTTCAAGCTTATAAATGGTGCACATTATATATGTCTAACAAGCTGTGTATGATATATTTATCTGCAGTTTGTCAGAAGGAGAGGACAGCGTAGGAGTGGGTCATTCAAGACGCCACTGCCGAGAGTGCCAAGGTCATTTTCTATTCCCTCAGTCTCATCGCGCACTTTTGCACCTCATGAATACTTGATCCGTTTATGCATTATGCAAACGGGTCCGGCTCTGCGAAAGTGCGCAGCAGCTGCTGCAAATCCAAGGGCTCCGAGAGCGGCAGCTTCTTTCCATGTCTAACTCCTTGTGTGTTTTCCGGTTCTCCTACCTGGGCTGATAACTTTGTCACAACGCTGATAGTTTCAATCAGATTAATGCAGAGGCCTTCAAATATGAAAATCACACTCCAGTGCTGTTATGTAGATCAAACCCTCATTTAGCTGAAAGATACTCTAGCTCACGCATGGCACAGAATGACCGATGACAAAGGAAAGAAATGAGGCTGATAGAACATATTCACATCACATATCATTTGCTAGATGAGAAATAGGGCTTTAACAAATGTAGCTTATTAGGACATCAGTTCTCTGCCATTATCATTAACTGCTCAGTCATTGCCCCAGCAGTCCCAAATTAATCTCCAACTATACTGCAGCACTGTATAAAGCCTGACACTAGCAAAACGACTGTAAATTGGAGCAAAACTACTGTAAAAAGCTTAGAGCTCTGAGGACATGGTTTGCCATTAGCATCTGAAGTCCTGGTCCTAAGTTGTCCAGGGAAAAAAAATGAATGGCATGTAAGAAAGCTTTAACCATCTCTAGTATTAAACTATGAATTCAGGTATGTTTTGTCCTCCTTACATTTTTCTCACCAAATATCACCGTGATTTGAATTACAAGGTTGTTGAGTGGTAGAAATAGGAATATTGCTACATGCTGTATAAGCTGCATGTAAACTAACACAGCCAATGCATTTAACTGACAGGCAAAATTTTTGTCTGCTAACTGATGATACAACTCTGTTCCAGAATGAGACAGCTGACTGGGAACAGTGTGCTTTTATTTTCCAATCATTTTTAAATGGCCATTTCCCCCTAGGAATGAACACGGAAAAAATATTGTAAAAGATCACCAAAAAAGATCAGCAACCACCCAAAACACCACACAAGCCAGCAAGCATCTGCCAGAAATGCTATGCCAGATGGAATGCATGTTTTTTTTGATGTACTTTTCTAGTTTATTTATCATCATTATTTATGTCAAGATTTCTGCCCCATTACTGGTTTTGATAGCTATATATTATTTGTGGATGTAAATATCTAGCAAAATTCCTTTAACTTCCTGTAATCCTGGATGTAATCCTAACCAGAACCTCAAGGTCAACTCGAAATTTACACCTTGGTCTCAACCTTGGTCTTAAAACAAACCATTGTACTGATCCTAACCCTAAATCTAACACTAATGAGAATGATCAGAATTTCGCCAGTTTGTGAATAATCTGAATAATTATTAAAGAGAAATAAACTAGAAATTAATCCTTTTATATATTTCTAAGCAAAATTGTTGAATACTATTGAAAACAGAGACTGCAAATTTTTAACAGCATTATACACATATATATATATATATACACACACACACACAACAGTCACTCAACAATGACATAACTGATGATAGAATATTAAGGTTGCAAAGCAGCACATTACTTTGCTAGCAAAATTGCATATTAAATTCTCCCTTATTCTAAAAATGACCCTGACTTACTCAAAGGGAAAGAGAAGTGTGAGATTGATTGCAAAGGCCAAGAGTAAAAGTGAGCAGAACGAGAGAACAAAACACTACCCTGACCTTTTGACCTCACTGTGGCCATCCCTGTGTGCTTCCATGATGGACTATGTGACCTTTGACCTGAGTAATGCACTGCTTATTAAAACTTGTCTTTGCTGCAGCTGGGGTCCGCACCTTCTATATGAACTTGTTAACAAAGCCCCAAGGATGCAATCCAATGAATGCATTTTCCTAGCTTCACTGAAAGCTGGGGAAGCCTTTGTTAGTTGATTATCCACATATTCAAACGAATACTGTGTTATCATCCAGTGGAATTCTTTTTCATATTGTTGTGAACACAAATTTTGAATGTGTAAAATAACATTTTTGAATGTAATTAACATAAGAGGCAACCAATACCTCTGATAGTGATTTATCCTTGAATTGTAGGTGTGAATTATTTAACACACTTTCAACTGACCTACAAAATGTTAATTTTCACAATGTCCACTAAAAATAGGTTGTTTTTTTGCTTTAAATATTATTTCCCATTTGATTCAATGTAAGATCCAGAATTGATGCATTCTAGTGTGTTGAGCTGTTCAGTGACATTGCATTAGCGATAGTGGCCCTGACTAGCAGTGTAACACTGGACGTGGCTATTATGGCAAATTTTGAGGCGAAAATTGGGCAAAGGCCAAAAAACAAAGTGCCCCTACCGAGTTCTTATTTTTGGACTTTTTAGCTGTGTTAACCTTTGCTACGTGTCTGTGTGCCATGTGAGTTTGTTGTTATTTTGGTCGTAGACCCACCTTAGCCCTGCCCCCTTGTCATGATTCTCATCTGTGTCTTGTTCTTGTCTCCTCAATAAGTATTCTCATTGTTGAGTTAGTATATATGCCCCTGTGCTTCAGTCTGAGTTAATGGAATGTCTGTTGCTGCTGACATTCCTCTGAGGATCCCTAGTTATGCTTTTACATTTCAGAATTACTCTTGAAACCATTCTTAGTGTTTATGTCTTATTGTGTGTTTGTTTATGAAATAGTTGGGATTACGCATATATATCCTGACTCAACCCCTGTCATTACAGTAAATAATTGCATTTTTTCACTGCCTTTGTTTAATAATAGCTGATTAAAATTAAACAAATACTACAATTGGAATCATAATCAGAAAACTTCATTGATCATGGAGGAAATATATTACCTTAAAAGTACTACAATGCTGCAGTATTACAGTGTCCAATGCCCATATATTAAAATAACCATACTTTTCAGTAGGGGCCTTTTTAACACTTGTTGAACACTTGAGGGGCTCATCTGGGGCTGGGTGTATTATTATTGGTTTAATTTCCTCTGAACTGATTGATTTGCTTGGACAAAAAAGTAAAGTGGCCCCTTATAGTCACGCGTGGACACACCACAGCACGTTCACGGTGTGAACTTCTTTCTCTGTATTTAACCCTTTCACTGTGTAAGGCAGTGGGCTGTCACCAATAGCGCCTGGGGAACAGTGTGTGTGAGGACAGTAGCTTGCTCAAGGGTACCAATGTGGTGCCATTAGCAGTCCTGGGGTTCAAACCCACAAGTCTCTGATTGCAGGGGCAACTCTCTAACTACTACGCCACCAGCTGCCACAAAGGTTTGGAAGTTATGTAAAATCTCATACATTCATTATTATGTCCCTTTGATTGACTACCAACACTCAAACAATGATGACCAAGCATGACGCAACAAAATAAACCAATGACGAGAGAGGATACTTTCACACGCTGCAGACCGCACCTGATTTCAGACCACTGTTTTCAAGAAGTGATGTCCTCTCTGGACCACTTTGACTGTGTTCAAAAACAGCTTTTCGCACTCTCAAACTCTCTGGGGTGAAAAGGCCCAAGATCTGGAGAAAAGTGTGAAAAAGCCTTCTAACCTGCCATAACCCACAACTTATAGCACTGAAAAAGAAACAGTTATGAATATGTTTCACTGTTGACGGATGCCAAGGGCCAGGCTTACACCGATTTCTTTAACAAATGCTGTCTCTCGTGCAGTAGAAGACGGTAAATTGCATCACCCATCATCCCGACACGACGCGAAGGTGAAAAGCGTTCTGTATTCGCCACAGAAATGCAGGCTGATTTATTTCCGGTGGCACGGAGTTGTAAACAACAGCAGCAAAGAGGCCACTGAAAGCTCAGACAGCCCTCAAACAGAACGACCTTCAAATACAATACCTCTAACAATAAAACTGCCAGGTGTGAAAGGGTCAGAGAAGAATGAAGATATTTAGATGTTTATGCAAGGACAGACAAAAAAGTATCGTGTTATGTAGAGCGTAAAGTGTAAAGTACAGTAAAGTATGTACAGTACACTGAAAGAAGTAATGCACTGAAATTACTTGATTCAAATGTGTACATTCTTTTCTGCACAAATAAAACTGAAACAAATGAAATTTCAGCTTACTTACTATGGGCAGCTATCATGTTTATGTAATGCAATGCATAATTCCTTACTCTTTTCAGTACCACTTCATTAAAGGCTAGTATGTGCATAAACCTTCCATAACTTACATAATCCTAGATGAATTGTTCCAACAAGCATCTGCTGGCATAAGCAATTCTTCAGTCAATTATGTCATTTCACCTCATGACATTATAATAACTGAGCTTGTTGAGAAGTGCCTTTATAGGCATACATACACGTGCAATGAAATGTATGTGTACAAGTCACAAATGCTGGATTGAAATAAAACAATTGATCAAAGTCATGAATTAAAGTCAATTAAATGGGCCGTGAAAGGTTTATGCAAGTGTCATGTAGCCTTTCAAACACTGGCCTTCAGCAAATTATTACATGTTTTGTTTAAAAGCCACAAAGCCCTAAAATGAGCTATTTTTAATAAATAAATTTTTTAAAATTTATTGACTTTTTTAGCCTTGTTGCTAAATGGCCTTGGTCATACAAAGCAGCGTACAGTACGCATGCGCGTGTGTGTGCATAACATGTATGTATTATGTAGGATGTTTACCGAAAAATAAAGAAACTCACCAATCTCACAGCTCTCTCCAGTGTAGCCCTGTGGGCAGAAGCAGCGGAAGCCTTCTCCATCTGGCAGACATGTCCCGCCATGCAAACAACTGCATCTGTCTGCGGCTGTGGAGTGAAAATGCACACATGCGCGTGCACACACACACACACACACACACACACACACACACACACTCAGGTCATTAACTGTAGTGGTTCCCAGACAGCCCTGTCACAATCTGTCGCTCATTAGAAAGCTGGCAGGCACACACAGACGTGACCCGTGGTATGGAACTCACTCGAGCCTTCACACACTGTGATGGGACTCCGAACACACACACTGGCCATTACCATATTTATAAGCACAGTGAGAGAAGAGGTGGTCTTAAAACACACACTACTGTTTTAATGTTTGAGATCACTGTTTGCAGTAATTCAAACCCCACTGGGCTGAATGGGTTCCTCAAATTAAGAACATTTATGTGAAAAGAAACCTACAGCCCTCTACAGACGTTCTGCAGATGCTCCGTTGCTGAACTGTCTGGAAAAAATCTACCAGT
The DNA here is from genome assembly GCA_037974365.1 of Hydrocynus forskahlii. Lineage (NCBI taxonomy): Eukaryota > Metazoa > Chordata > Actinopteri > Characiformes > Alestidae > Hydrocynus > Hydrocynus forskahlii. Next base: position 33,297,229 of record JBBPCX010000040.1, on the reverse strand, counting down.
TCCCAACAGTGTTAGGGTAAGAATTTGGACCAGGTTTAGGGTGAATGGTTAGATTTAAAATTTGAGCTGAGGTTAAGTTTGGAGTTAGGATTAGAGCCAGGTTTAGGATTAGGAAAAGTGGAGTTTCAATGTCTCATCTGGTCAAGCACCAAACACCAAACCAGTAGGAGTCTTTGGGCAGCACCCTGAACACTAATTCACCTACAGTACATCTGTAGCTTGACTCAGTTGTTAGTCACGCTGCATATGAGCGCCTACCACATGCATCAGTTTAAATGTAAATGAAAGTTATAAACAGGTAACTACTGCTAAAGCATCTAAATCAAGTGTTTATGACGCATTAAACGAGTCCAGAATGATTCATGGAGCTGTAGGCTACTGTATTTTGAGAAAGTTATATATAACATGATAACATATTTCAAAAGTGGTGATCAAATTTAAGGCCAATAACTTGACAACCTGCTATGTATTAAATTCCATTTGGAAACATGCCATTTTTAGAATATTTGTGCTCCTCTATTCAGCTCACAACTAGAATAACCTACTAAACAAAAATATCCAGTCAGAAATTGACCACTGATAAAGAACCAGAAAATGACAAACACAAACTGTACAGCATCAGCGCATCAGCATCATAAAAAATTATTAGTAGCTTAACAAAAACAGTATTTTTCATTCTTAGTGTTAGTTAAATGTTTACTTATTGTAATTTTTGTTTACTCGCTGCCTCACCCTCTGGTGCAAATGAAAGCTGCCCTAGATAACACTGCACGGCAGTGTAAAGCCTCATGCGTACTTTGTCTTTTTTGACATTTTGACATAATTTGAAAACATAAGTTGAGCTTTACATTGTGTCAAACTTACCATTTTTAAGATACAAGGTTTTGTTCCACCTATGAGAGTGCATTGAATATTACAGCTAAATGCCTACAGTTTAAGAAATACAAATATCAATACTTACTGATAATAAATCAAAATCAATCATAAATCTAAATATACTTACTGATAGGAAATCAAAATGTCCAAGACTACAGTCTGTAGTTTACAGAGCTACGTGTAGACTTGATCAAATGAGGAATGAGTGCAGGTGATGAGTGAGCATGCATAAAATAACCACAAGTACTCATATGACAACTGATTCCAAGTGTTTAAATTTAATCTACTTCTGCCTCAGAGGCATTTTAATTATGCTTAGTTCGGCTGTCACAGCGAAGAGTTGGAGGTCATCTTCCTGGACATGAGCAATATGCACTGAAATTACAGCAAACATATGGTCGGACATCTATAGTCAGTGGACATCCACACCCAGCCGTGTTCAAAAGACAAAGTTTTTTGGCTTGAATACCTTAACTGTGCTTCAGAACTACAGTGCAGTAAGTGCTTTCTAACCATATAGTACAAACAAGTCCACGAAAACCACTATAGTATCCAACAAATGCAACCAAGAGCACTATAATGGCAATGCCTGGAGAAAAGCAGTCTCTGACCCTTCCCTTCCTACCGCCTCTGCAGTAGTCTTTACTTTTCGCTGCTTTAGTACCCCACCCCCTTCGCATGAACACCTAAGTCAGCTGGCAACAGTGTTCTTGCAGTGCTTACTGAGGCTTGTAATAGACTCCTAGAGCTGCGGTTCAGTGCTCTGTGTCTGAATGTGTCTCTGCCTGTTGGATGTGCTTTGCCATTGACCTGCATTGTGTCAAACTTGTCTGAACAACAGTGAAGCTAAGATGTACACTGGCCTGTTGAGAGACAGAGAGGAGGAGAGAGAGATAGTGAGAGAGAAAGAGATCGAGAGAGAGAGAGAGAGAGAGAGGCGTACCTTCAGAACTATGTGAACTGTTGTCCCTAATGACCTCAGAATTGCCATGAGAGAGAGAGCGAGCTTATTTAAAAACAATTAGCTTTAGCTTAGGAGTCACTGAACCAGAGAAATCTATCTGTCAGTCTCTGAGAGACCTGCAGGTTCAGTCTACTGGGAGGACTCTACATTGGCCTTTTAATGATGCTGAGTATGGTATGGTTTACATCACACACTCCTTAAACATGTTAGCCTAGGAAATAGAAGGACAGCACAAAGATGTTTGCTGAAAATGTCCCCTTACCCAAAAGCAGCCAGCCAAGAACTTGTCTTCTTTAGTTCTGTGCTGGAGCTTGAGGGTAACATAGTGTGCTTATAGGGTCTGCTTAGCTGTTGTGTTCATCTGGTAAGCTTGCTTAAGTTATTCTGTCTGTTGTTTAATTGAACTGCTATCTTGTGCACTTAGGCCCCGTCCACACGACGCCGTAAACGGCGATCGTTTTCAAAACGATTTGCGTGAAGACGGAACCAGCTCAGAATGTATCCGCGTCTACACGAAAACGACCGTAAACGCTGTTATTAGTAATCCAAGACAATAGGTGGCGCTGCTGCACAGGAAGTACTTATGTACAAGTCATGCGTACGGCGCCATTGTTGTTGTTGTTGTGATGAATCTTTACGCATGCGCCTTAAGACGAGGGAGGCGCCAAAACGCCCATCTACACGAAAACGCCCATCTACACGAAAACGCCTAACCGGCGTTTTCAAACTTATCCACTCTGGGACCCGTTTTCAAATCTTGCCGTTTACAGATGCGTTTCCACCCGCTCTGTGTGGACGAGAGGTGTTTTAGGACAAATATTTGTGCGGATAAGCCCGTTTACGGCTTCGTGTGGACGGGGCCTAAGACTGTGTTGTTCTAGACAGCTACTCTGTTGTGTGCTTATACTGTTGAGGTGTTAGGTAAGTTTCACTGCAACTAGCCAGACAAGGCTCACCTGGTGTCAGTGAAGCCTGAGGCAATTAGATGTCAAGTGGTGGGAGTGGCTTCCGCTCTCCCCTGAACTTTAAAAGGAGTAACAGTCCACTACAGATGGAACATCTTTCGTCCAACTGCTCATCTTTTGTCCAACTACACCTGGCTAAGTATCCTTTCCTCTCTATTCTGTTTTACAAATAATGTGCATCACACCTATACCTGTTCAAATATCTTCTTGCCATAGAAGATACATTCCACGTCGGCGTACTTGGAATCTCAGTAGTCTCTCCGAGCTACTTTTTTCTCCACAGCCTTCTACAGTGGTTCATGGTGGTCTGTGGAACTGCCAATCCTGTGTCAGGAAGGCTGACTTCATCTCTGGACTGGCGTCCCTCCGCTCATTTCACTTTTTGGCCCTCACAGAGACCTGGATCACACCAGAGGACATGGCTCTTCCAACAGCCCTCTCCTCTGTCTTCTCCTTCTACCACTTTTTGGCTGTCTGAGGTGCTGCGAAGTAACCGAATGGAACTGAGAGCAGCTGAAAGAAGATGGAGGAAAACGCTTAAGAACAGTAACCTTATTTTTTTTTATCACTCATCTAATGACTTAACTTCTAAGTCTTCCTTCTTTGGAACCAAATTTGCAGAATCTGCACCCAACCCTCGCAAGCTCTTTGTCACCTTTTAATCCCTTCTCAAATCTCCTTCTCTCCCTGTGTCTCCAGCTCTCTCACCAGAAGACTTTGCAAAGTTCTTCAACAAGATCGACTATCTTGGAAGATCCTCTCCTCCAAGCACCATGGTACCCGCCCCTACCCGCATCTCAGACTGTCTGGCCGACATCTCCTCTTGGATGGAGGCCCACCGCAGCAAGACCAAGCTCCTCTTCATCAAAGGGAGTCCTTCACCAAGCCACAATCTTACCGTTTCTATTGGGAACTTCTTTTTCATCCCTTCAAAGAAGGTAAGAAATCTTGGTGTTATGCTAGATGAAGATCTTTCTCGCCGCATGTTGACCAGATCAGATTCTTCTCTACAACATCAGAAGAATCTGACCCTTTCTCACCACAAAAGCTATGCAGATACTCGTCCAGGCTCTGGTCATCTCCAAACTAGACTACTGCCTCTCTCTTCTGGCTGGACTTCCACTGAAGGTAACAAAACCACTTCAGCTGATTCAGAAAGCAGCTGCGAGGTTAGTCCAAAATTCACACACACCACACCTTTACTAAGGAACCTTCACTGGCTCCCTGTGGCTGCTCGCATTAAGTTCAAGTCCTTCAAGTACATTTGCTTTCAAGGCCAAGAATGGACTTGCACTTCCATACATATCAGCATTAATCAAGCAGCGTGTCACTTCTCGTCCTCTCAGGGCTTCAAGCACGGCTTGTCTTGAGCCTCTGCTGCCCAAAAGAAGAGGACGGCATGCGTCAAGACTCTTCTCAATCTTGGCCCCCCAGTGGTGGAACAAACTCCCTTTTCCAATCAGCTGCAATTTTTTCGCCACATTGTTTTGTCTATATTAGGACTGCAACTATTGAATATTTTTGGAATCGAGTATTCTGCCTTTTTTTTTTTTATCGAGTAATCAGATAAATCATACTTTTGTGTTTTTTAAACAACTATATCAATAGTGTTATGCAACATGAAAGGCCTCGTAAAATGAGCAAGCAATTGGCAGTTATTCCTCACAAAAAAAGGTTTTTATTCAAACCCAGCACTTTTATTAGATCAAACCTTAAAATCTTTGGCTTATTGGCTCCAGAACTAAGCCCATTTAATGAACCTTTCTGTGAAACATTTATGATGTACATGGAAGAAAAACCATGAAGTACAATTTCACAAAAATAGGTTAGCCTATTTGTCCTTAAAGTAGTTTTATCTTTTATAAAAAAGGAAAAAAGGGGTGTACCCCCTGCAATAGCCCATCTGAGAATAACGTATTACTAATAATCCAACAAACGGTACAGTTCAGTTTCCAGCTGTATCCAGATGAGGTAGGTAGAGTAGAATGCAATGCTGCAGCACCTGAACTGAAAGCATCCTCACGTGAACTGTACTTCTCCACATGGGCTCAGAGCCTCTACAAGGTAACGTGTTTTTACAATTGCTAACTGATATGAATGCTTGTTAGAACGTAGTATTTGTAATTATTTGTAGGCTGTGTTATGAGTCAATAGTGAAGAGGCATGATAAGTAGCAAAATGCACCAAGATCTCACTTCTCATCTCTCCCTCCCGCCCGCGCGCGGGACACACAAACACACACACGCACGCTGAAAAGTTACATCTCAAAACATGCCTTCCCCATACATAAGGTATATGTACTGTTGTGGTAGGCCAGGTTCATTTTACAGTGTATACACTGCACTATGTTGTCTGCCTCACGCAGTGACATTTTCTGCCTTTTACGCACACCAGGATCTTAATTTTCCGCCATTTCTATAGAGCGCAAAATTAACACGCCATCTTAAATCTTTGAAATGCGCATCAGTTACAACAGTCTGTGTGAAACGATGATACCGGAGCTGCGCAGTATCTACAAAGCGGGAGTGATACGATAGCAGAGACATTTTAAATAGATGGACTTTGGTGACTTATATTAAACGAAACATTTTTTGTAATCGAATTATTTGAGTTACTCGAATAGTCGTTTCAGCCCTAGTCTATATTCTGATAAAGAAATAGTACACATGCTAGGATAGGTACATAGAAAGGGGTTTGGACAAGACTTATGATCACAATGACATTTATAGTGAGTAGGACAGGAACTGAAACAAAACTGAAACGTACATGTATATGGTAAGAGGGACGCGGGAACAGGCACCTAAACTAAAGAGGGCATGGATGTGGAACGGACCTGGAGAGACAATCTGGTGGACACCTGTTGGAAAGATTCTGTTTATTCAGTGTATAAATCAGTTTTCACAAGTATGTCTGTTACTGTACTTTTCCACACAGG
>JBBPCX010000040.1:33250838-33279096 GCA_037974365.1 Hydrocynus forskahlii | reverse complement strand
GAGAGAGAGAGAGAGAGAAACAGAGAGAGAGAGAGAGAGAGTGAGAGAGACAGAGAGAGAGAGAGAGAGAGAGAGACATACCTTCAGAACTATGTGAACTGTTGCTCCTAATGACCTCAGAATTGCCATGGCCACTCTTTGGGTTGCCAAGCAACAGAGTTTCAAAGCTGGATGGCTGGACCTGATCCACAGCTGTTGGAGAAACTCCTCTTGTTTTTTCCATAGTAGGAGTTTCTGAGGTGTGCAGTTGAAGACTCAGAGTGGTCTGTACACCCTCTTCCGTCTCAGACCCCACAGAAGTTGTGGGGATGACTATTGCAGTGGTCGTTTCCTGGTTTCGCTGGCCTGGTCGTCTAGGTCGGTTCTTGCGTTTGTACTGGATCTCCCCGCGAGCCTCCACGGCTGTACTTTCATCCACTCGTGTAGTTGTGGGTAAAGTACCCTCTGTACTAGGAGTAGGGGAGGATGGGGCCTCCGTCATCGGTCTGGTTGGTGGGGTTTTGGCGGTACCTTCAGAGAGGTCCAGTTCACCCCAGGAACTGCCCTCTGCCCCCTTGATTTCCACTGAGTCGACCTCTGGCACTACAGAGTCTTTTCTGTTCTCCTCTTCTGTCTTACTCAGTGGGACTACAGACGACCCATGTGTACCATCACCTTCAGTCCAAAGGTCAGTGCTCATGTTTAGCTGCTGGAGAGCCTCAGTCACAACTGACCATTCCCCTGTGGCTACAGTCACAGTTGAGCCGAGGACTTCTCTAGTAACTGGCACTGGGTCTGATCGTACTGATGATGGTACCACTGATGGCAACGCTGATGGTACCACTGAAGGGGTTGCTGATGGAACTCCTGAAGGGACTGCTGAAGTCTTTTCTGATGGGACTGCCGTGACTGTGGGCTTATGAGGGATGGGTAATTTATCACTTGTTGGAGAGGGGTTAGTGAACCACAACCGCCCCCACCACGACACAGGCCCTGCAGAGGTATAACCAACACATGATTAGCATCAACCGTGGCTCTGTTACTCTATGGTCACTGGTCTTGTAACATTCCTGGCACATTTTAGTGGTATAACACCAAGAGCAGGCCCCTTTGATAGTCGTAGTTATTTATAGTTAAATTAACTACATATTAGAAAGGATGTACGCCTATGATGTTGTGCAGGTCATACTTCTAGCTTTAGGAATTTATCCTTACCCCATCCATCAACTCTCAACCCTTGAAAATTTTTTCATTTGTTCCCTACAGAATTGCCAACTTTGATTGATTTGTTAGAGCATTGTTTTTCAATCCTGGTCCTATAGGGCCACTGCCTTGCATATACAGGGTGGGCCACAGATACACAGCCCGCCTTCAATACCGCTGCCACGCTAAATTAAAATTACTGGAGTATGATTACAAAATACGGCATCGGCCGGGGAAACGCCGGGGCCGGGGAACATCAGGGGTTGCTGACTCCTGGGTAAGTGAATGAAAACAATCCACTTGCTCGTTCAACTTGTCATGCTATTGCTGGAGGCAGGCTACTTATCCGCGGCCCACACTGTATTAGTGCTTTCCTTGGTACAGCATGGCGACTGGAACTCTGCAAAGAGTTGTTATTGAGCTTAAGACTGGGATCAGGCATGTTGAGCATCTTTGATTACTATAATAAGCTAATTAGTTGGATCAGGTGTTCAGAGCAGGGAAACACTAAAATGTTCAGGCCAGGGGTGTTCAGGCCCTGGGGTAGGAACCACTTCTTAGCAATAAGATACTCATATCATAGGTAACGTCATGCTAGGATTTGCTAGGCCCATTCACTGACACCCACTCTGTGTATGTGTTTGTAAGCGCATAGTCAGGTGAGCGTGGTTCTCAGATGACTGTGCTTGTTCAAAAGTAAACAGATGATTTGTTTCTCTCTAACACGATCAATGGAGAAATTTGGGCCCTGTTACTGAATAAGTGGGAAGGAACGCCAGTGAGGCATCATTATTCATGGCTCTGTGGAAAGTTCAAAGCCGAGCTGACACCAATTCAAAGAATGAATGCTTAAATAAGTCATCGACCTCGGTTGTTTTTACAATGAGGAGTCGTGTTTGTGTGCGCTTGCGTGCTGCCTTCGCTCCACCACGTTCCTCAGAGGAGTTGCCGGGGAGACGAAAGGGAGAAATGTCTGCCAGACAGTTTCATCATGTAATCGCTCGTCACGTCCCCTGTCTTGATTTATTCATCCCAGACCACAGGCAGGTCTGTCTGTTTGCTTTTTTGCAAATAATTGCCGAAAAAAAAAAATGAAAGAACATCTAACGAGACAAAATAGGGACAAATTCAGGGAGTATTCACATGTATGCGTATTACAGCTGGGACAGTAGTCCTGTGACAAATTTTAAATAATTAATGCAATTGAGGGAAAACTAATTGCCTTTGGGACATGTTGGGTGAAAGAACATATCCAGTAATGTGAAAGCGTCTGTTTAACTATCATTTATACCATTCCCACATGACAGTGTTTTATTCAATAAAACTACAAAACAACCAAACATCTGACAAATAAATGATATAAAGTCTGAATTAACATGTTTAATTACACTGAAAAGCAATAAAAAAAAAATAGCTGTCAAAAGAGCATTTGGAGAACAAAACCATTATATCACTATTCCTAGCAGACTAGTCCTGCATGCCTGGGACACATTAGCAAACAACTTCAATCATTCCAACTGCTTGAATCATTCAATTATTACTCTCATTTAGGACTAATCACTACAGTGCCGTGCCTTCAATTAGCAAGTTTATAAATTAAACATGCATTACATGAGGAGAGAGACATCTTGGCAATAGACAGAGTAGAAATGTTTCTTTTGCGAGCTACCTCGTGTTCCAGATTCAGACTAATTAAATCTAATTGCTATCAGTTCAGAAGCAGGTCAGTGTCTCAACAAGAGCACTAATTGATGAATCCCTCTGTTTCCTTAAGTAAAAATTAATGCCTTGAAGTAACACATTAATTTTCTGTGCATTTCTTGAAAAAAGAAACCTCTTGAAAGAGTGCTGTCGTTTGATTGTGAGCTCGCAGAGTGACCCTAATTTTAGTGATAATTGGACTGTCATTGTTCTTCGACCGTGCCTTCTCGTCTTTGCTTTTCTAACTCAGGTTTACGTGCCACTGAACGTCCCTGGAGCCCTGAGACAGCACCTGAATCCCTCCATCACTAGTTAATGGACTTTAATAATGTAGACGACAAGGCTAACTTTCCACTCGCTGTTAAACATTGATGGCCTAAGTCCAGTTTGGGCCAGCCGGGGTATGTTTACTAATGAAGCTGGGGAAAATGAAGAGCGAGTCCAAGAGCTTGGAAAGTTTGCCTCCCTCCACACCGCACCTCCCCTTGAACTCATGCATTTGTAGTGCATGCCTACTTTATTTTCCTCATGCCAGTAAGAGACAGACCAGATGATTGAACTAATGAATCTATTGCTGAAAATGTTGAGGAAAAAACACTACAATCATTTAAACTGTTATGAGTTCAAAGATTCTTCACAACATTTAATGTGTGACTTTGGTTGCCTGCTTTATTGACTGATATTGCTCTGACCTTGCACTGTACTTGTCATTTTTAAGTATATGAACTATTTTTGCTATTAAAATAGAATTCCAGCTTTTTTCTTTTTCAAAACTTATGGAAAATGTCAAAATTAAGCTACAGATGATTTAATTCAGAATTGAACATCTATGGCTGAGAGCCCAAGGGAGCATGACTGGATTGACGACGGTTTCACTCTGTTGTTAGCTATTGCATCTGTAAGCTGATGTAACACTACTGGTCGTGGAGTTCTCCAAGTGCGTTGAGCTATTCAACAACATTGTGTTAATGGCAGTTTGAAAGGATCTGATGAAGCTTCATCTGACTTCATCTGGCTTCATCTGGCCTTCACCCTCCCAGTGTTGGCTGCAGTGTTTGTTTAGCAGTGCGTCCTTGCTAGTGGGTGGAGCTGAATGGCACTAAATTGAAAATGAAACTAGGGTGAAAAAAATGGGGTTAGGGATTTCTTCACTTTTTTTCTCCAAAAATCACTGGTTTTGTTAATGATGCGTTAAATTAGTGAACTGAACAACTTGTACATGTTGGTATGACTTAAAAGGTTCTTTGTAATGTTCTCTTATATACAAAATGAGCAGTTCACTTTTATTTTTAAAAAGATGAACAAATCATTTACAGTGCACAGCAAGCGTTCAGGCTATTTCTTTCACACGCTGTGGCCTGGATCTGGGTGAAATGGAGCAGGTTGGAAGGGAGTGCAGACTTAGGCCAGTCTGCTCCAGAACAGTGAATTCAGGCTTTGGGTATAATTCGAGATACTTGAAATTATGTGATGACAGGGCAACATCCATTACAGCAGGCCAGGCTGGCCTGGGCCTCGTGCTCCGCCTCTTGCAGCTCTCTCTGGGGGCCAAGCTTGGATTTATCCAGCAACCTCTTCTCGCTCAAAAATCCCTCCTGTGCAGACAGGCACTCTTTCACACACGACTGTTTGTACTCCAACTTGTCACGCTGAGCGGCACAAAATCGACAGTAGCTGTCTCTTGTGCTTATGCTAACAGAGCTTCTGACAGAGCTTCTCTGTGAGTGCGAGCTGCTAGATATAAAAATGTATTAAAAATTAAGAAAGGACAACAGTGTAACTAATGGTGATGTATTCAATGTAACAGACTGAAACAGAAGCTGAAAAATTAATAATAGTTGTACTGCTGTAATGTAACGTTGAAACGTATCCTGCAATTAGTTAAATCAATGTAAGTAGTACTGCAAGGGTTAATGGGGCACTGTTGGAATAATTAGGTTACAAAACGCATTATGAAGTAATAAATAGGTTTGAATCACTGACCATTGTTTTTTTCCGACCATGGGTTTTTTCCAAAACACATTTTTAAACAAGCCTCACCACTTCAATGGTACTTAACCTACAGACCTCACTTCCATTACCTGTTTCTGGTATGAAGAAAACTAGTTGCTCGGATTGCTCAGTTACTTACTGTTTATTAGGAAAGAAATCGCTCAATTAACTACCAGTCAAAATAAGGATTTGTTTAGGATCCACAGGACAGATTTGAGTACCTAGCGGCTAACATCATATTCTAGCATTAGGATGAAGTCAATAAATATGAGCCAAGCAATTTAAGCATTGGTCCCATTATCTGGAGACTGCAAGTTCAGTCTCTGAATGTCAGTCACCTGTGATTGGGAGTTGTTTTCCCTGGTTATGTTATACCAGTGTGGGCATCTGTTAGCTGGCTTCAGGGATTTGTTAGTTAATGTTCTCCTCCATGAGTGTTTAACTGTCCAATGACATTGTGTTAATAGAGGTTTGAAAAAATTCAGTGACTTGGGAGGAAGCACGTGCAAGACTTTACCCTCCCAGCTTGGGTAATAATTGTACACCTAGGGGAGTTGTAGCTAGTAAGTGGAATAGGACATGAAAACAATGCAAAATAATTAAATAAATCAATAAATATGACCCTACTGCCAGCTTGACTAACTTTTATTATATTAGTATATTTTATTAACACATTTTGATTCCATATAATGACATTTTTGATTGCAACATTCTATTCGGTAGAGTTTCTGAGCTACTTGGGCCTTTTGTATTGACGGTAGTGGTAAAAATGACACTGACTGATATTATTTTTCTCTGCTTGTTAGTGTACAGTGATGTAATCAAAACTCCAGTGATGTTTTAGAGGACAAAAGATGAAAAATAATGGTAAAATGAGAATGCTGTTTTTTCCTTATTCAGGGGCATTACCTGAAAGTCAGTATATTAGTTCATGTTAACCAGTTAATGTTGGTTCTTGTTAATGTTACCTGTTCTGCTTGCAGCCTGCTGCCCACCTATATGTCCTTACATCTCTAGACACTGGATTACAAACTGCCGCACCAGCCTCCACTCTCATGTATCCCTTTGCTCTTGACTGAACTTCTACACCCTCTTCTATTCTACTGCTGTCCCTGCTGCATGCAGGGCCTGCTGGGTTCTGTCCACATCAAAGATAAGAGCCACTCCATGTCAACTTCATTCCTCATTCAGAATGCAAAACAAAGGCAATGGGGACAGAATAAAAAGAAATTCAACTTCAAGTGCTGGCCTTTGAAATTGGCCATAAAGGCTGAGTGAAGAAAAGACAGAAAGAGAGAGAAGAGGAAAGACAGCAGGGAGAAGAACAAGTGCAGAGAGCAAAGCCAGAGTTCTCAATTGGGACGTGTGATTAGGTTTCAAGGGCCATCTGCCAAAATGTAATTTATTGGAAAAAAATATGCCTAAATACAGCCTAGGACAAATTTTAAATCATATGAAACTATGATTTGTTGCGGTGGGAAAATGAAGATGTCTATCTATTGTGATATACTGTGTATATGATCCTCATGTATACTGATATAGCTGAATGTATCACTTAAAGCAGATTTAGATGAATTACAGAAAACCAGTGCTAAGAACCTGAATAAATTGCATAATAGCAAGTGAGAGGGCGTCAGATAAGTGCCTATTTTCCAGTACCATTATTGTATTAATGTATTTCTAACTGTTCTTTGATTTATCCTCCTATTCCTTTTGAAAGAAATGGCTCGGCAAAAAATCTAATTACGCAACTTTCCATGTACCCTAGATATAGTTGATCAGTCAAATCATGCCTGGATTTTTTGTTTAGCACTTGATTTAAGAGGATCTAGCTTAGAACTGGTTCAGGGCATCCCCAACATGGCAGGTCTTTTGGGGTATTACCGAAATGCAGCGGTTCAGTACGTACCAAGTGGTCCAAGGAAGGAGTCATGGGTGCCCAGTATGTCTGGTCTGATCCCAGAAGATTTGCTGTAGCCCAGACTCATTAAAAAGGTTATGCTGGCTGTGATAGAATTGCTCATTTTCCATTTGTATTGGGCTGCGTATTCATAGACCATTCAAAATGCCCATGCTCACCCCTGTCTACTGCAATGAGCACTTAAGTATCAGAACTGGATTGTGGTGCAATGTAATATTTTGGGCTTATGAATCACATTTATCAGTTCTGTAGAGAAACTTTGGGTCCTGGCAATCACGTGGATATTACTTTTGACACATACAGTCCAAATGGCAACAGTATTCCCTAATGGCATTGTCCTGTTTCAGCAGGATAATGTGCCCTGCCACACTGCAAAACTGTTCAGGAATGGTTTGATGAACACGACAAAGAATTCAGGGTGTTCTGAATTCCCCAGATCTCAGTGTAGACGAGTACCTTCAGGATGTGCTGGACAAGTTAGTCTGATGGAGAACCCACCTCCCTAAATGTGATACAACTTCAGAGGTCTTGTGGAGTCCATGCCTCATTGGGTTAATGTTGTTTTTTGCAAAACAAGGGAGAACTAACCATGTTATGCTGGTGGTTTTAATTTTATAGCTGATAGGTGTATGTTAATAAATAAATACATGAGAAATTGAGAAATAAAAATAGAATTTTATATATATTAGTTATTGCAGAAATGTAAAGTATAACATTTTGCCATACCGCTAACCCTTAGTGACAAATTTGTTCAGACTTATGTTTCTATTCACTCCCTCCACTCTTCCTAGGAACACAGTCTTGTGCTGCCAACTCAACACACAAGGCAAACCCAGTCCTGACTCTTCTCATTCATGGTTCCTCGCTGGTGAAATGAGATGCCAAAGGTAACCAGAGCAGCAGAATCCCTTTCTAGCTTGAAAATCCTCCTGAAGATTAATCTATTCTGCTCTGTCTTCTTGCAACCCTCCTCTGGTTGTCACTTGAGTGTTTCCTTAAATTGTAAGGAATCATCAGATTTGGATCATCTGCCAAATTAATGTAATGTAATATAACTTATACAGTTACCTGGTGAAGGGGAAGCAGTAGACTTTTTAACTGAAGAGATCTTGGAAACTGTTGGATTCATCCCAGTGGTCACCATGGTAACAGGACTCTGGGTGGTTCCTTGCTCCTCGACTTCACTTCCTGTCCAATAGCTCAAGGGTTTCCACAGTGAACTCATGATGTTCTTGACAGGGCTCTTCCCCTTTTTCTCTGCTGTGGTGGGGGTAAGGGTGGCTGTGGGAGTAGCCATGGTGACCGGTTGACCAGAAAGACCTTCATCTTCCTCCTCTTCCTCCTTTGCTGATCCACCTTGAGTGTCTGAGGTCACGCTAAAGCCTGGGGACGAAACATCCAGTTGGTTGTCCTGGAGTGAATCTCCCTGGCCACTCCAATCCAGAGAAGTGTCCCCGGCTCTGAGATGAACAGTCACATACTCATCAGAAGATTCAGGGAATTCAACAGTGATGGAAGGATCTTTGTCCAGATCCACCTGACCAGTCCAGTTAGATGGTTGGTAGGCAGGTTGCTCTGAAGAGGAACTGGAGCTTTGTGTTTCTGGAATGCAAGGAGGAATTTTGTCACGTAAAGTCAAAATGTGCTGGCATTCCTTCTAAACATTACCATGTCTTGAGGAGCAAAATATAGTAAGTATCTCTGGAACCACGAACTCTGGAACCTCTGGAAGTACAACAGATAAATGAATGGTTGCAAAAATACAACACAAAGGGGCTCTTAGGAGCAATGTCATGCATTAGGCACCCTTGGTTCCCAAAAACAATTTAAAAGGTGGTTCCTTAAACCTTAAACTACTGTAAATGAGCGATGTGAATGAGAAGAACCTTTCTAAGGTATAAAGAACCACACATAATATATAGGTTCTATACCAAGTAAATCAATCCTGGAACTGTATTCAACCCATTTCACTCTACATCTATTTGTAACAAATTTGGACATAAAGAGATTTGAAAAGAAGATGATCTATATGCAATTTATTTCTCGAATGAAGGTGGTACTGATCATGTATGTGGCATTTAACTCATTTTGGAACAAAATCCTTGAAATACAAACAAACTATTCAGTGGTGTATAGAGTAAACATTAGGCGTAGATCAACATAAAACAAGATGGAGCAAAAGTTAATTGTTGCAATGATTATTTGCAGACAATTTGTAGATATCCAATATTGATTCCAGTACCTAATAGAGTATAAATATTGGCATATCGTTGTCATGTTAAACAGTTAACATTAGAGATGGGTATGTTTAGATATTAATATTGGTACTAATATTGATACTGGTTGTCGATACTGATACTACTGATACTCTTATTGATACTATTCTCAATAATTTGGTGCAAAAAATTATGACATAATTTTAAAAAGATGTGAACAGATTTTTTAACTTCTAAAAATAACAAGCTGAATTGTTTCCTGCGGTTGTTATATAAATAAAGTGGGCATAATCACGACAAATGTCTGGTCAACAGATGTCTGAGGGTGATGGTGGTGATGGGTACCAATCCAGCATCAAACATTTAAAAATGCCTGCTCTGTTAGAATGCATTAATGTTGCATGAATAGCAGCATTGACCAGTCAGGAACTGGTACCAATTTAGTTCTCAGTATCCATCCCTAGTCTAAGCTCATAAGTTATTACTTTTGGATATTTCTATATCTTTGAGTGTGTTTTGGAGTCTGTTTGTGAATGTATAGTCAGGTCCACGAATATTGGGACATCGACACAATTCTCATATTTTTGGCTCTATACACCACCTCAATGGATTTGAAATGAAACGAACAAGATGTGCTTTAACTGCAGACTTTCAGCTTTAATTTGAGGGTGTTTACATATAAATCAGGTGAATGGTGTAGGAATTACAACAGTTTGTATATGTGCCTCCCACTTTTTAAGGGACCAAAAGTAATGGGACAATTGGCTGCCCAGCTGTTCCATGGCCAGGTGTGTGTTATTCCCTCATGATCTTATTTACAAGGAGCAGATAAAAGGTCTAGAGTTCATTTCATGTGTACTATTTGCATTCGGAATCTGTTGCTGTCAACTCTCAATATGAGATCCAAAGAGCTGTCACTATCAGTGAAGCAAACCATCATTAGGCTGAAAAATAAAAACAAACCCATCAGAGAGATAGCAAAAAACATTAGGTGTGGCCACCTAAAAAAGTCTTTACAGTTCTGGAACAACATCCTATGGACAGAGGAGACAAAGACCAACTTGTACCAGAGTGATGGGAAGAGAAGAGTATGGAGAAGGAAAGGAACTGCTCATGATCCAAAACATACCACCTCATCACTGAAGCACGGTGGTGGTTGTGTCATGGCGTGGGCATGTATGGCTACCAATGGAACTGGGTCCCTTGTATTTATTGCTGATGGGACTGCTGACTAAAGCAGCAGGATGAATTCTTCACAGTGAAGATGGACAATGACCCGAAGCATACTGTGAAAGCAACCAAAGAGTTTTTTAAGGCAAATAAGTGGAATGTTATGCAATGGCCAAGTCAACCACCTGACCTGAATCCAACTGAGCATGCATTTCACTTCTGAAGACAAAACTGAAGGGAAAATGTCCCAAGAACAAGCAGGAACTGAAGACAGTACAGGCCTGGCAGAGCATCACCAGGGATGTAACCCAGCGTCTGGTGATGTCTATGCATTCCAGACTGCAGGCTGTAATTGACTGCGAAGGATTTGCAACCAAGTATTAAAAAGTGAAAGCTTGATTTATGATTGTTAGTTTGTCCCATTACTTTTGGTCCCTCAAAATGTGGGAGGCACATATACAAACTGTTGTAATTCCTACACCGTTCACCTGATTTGTATGTAAATACCCTCAAATTAAAGATGAAAATCTGCAGTTAAAGCACATCTTGTTCATTTCATTTCAAATCCATTGTGGTGGTGTATAAAGCCAAAAAGATTAGAATTCTGCCGATGTTCCAATATTTAAGGACCTGACTGTATGTATTGAGACAGTTGGCCAAACTACAGCTGTAATTGCAAAGATAATTGCACGTTGTAGTGACTGGACATACATAACACAGCTGTAAATGTGTATTCTTGAATTTAACCTTTACTCATTAGGTGTAAACAAACAATATGCGTTCAAACTACCATTCAGAAAGCAGTAGCTTTACAGAGAGAGGTGTTATGTATTTATTATCAAATTATTATCTATTTTAGTCACTGTGGTAAGTATTCCATCTAACTCAATGGAAAATCAGTTTTTGCATTTTTGGAAGCACTTGAGGCAGCACTTACTTGTGCCCCAAATCAAACCAATTGTATTTGTATGATGCGTATGATGCCAATCATTAAAATGGTTTATTAGTACATTATTAGTACAGTATCACCTAAAATATTATAAAAAAGCAATAAAAATACCAAATATGGCATGGGCCCAAATTATGGCAATACTGAGCCACTTCACTTAGTATGGCAACAATGTGAAAATTCAGTTGGCTATCAGTGGTGGACAGTGACTATTAGAAACAGGTCTTCAGTTTAGGCCATACATTGAATTCAAAAGCATCACAGTAATGCTCATCAGTAATGGCACCACAGGCATTTGTAATGTTAAGTTAGCACTAAAATGAACACTTGTGGCTGTGACTTGCAAAAGACACTAAATACTTGCAATAGACATTTGCTATAATTGTCCCTTTAGGTGCAGTTTTATAGCACGTCTTTCAGTACAGCACTCTGTTCACAGTCAATGACATATCTAAGACTCCCAGACAGCAATGAATTTGCGAACAAATTGGTTCTTTGAGTTTTAGCTGGAAACTGAGAGCCGATTTGCATTTTGCCTTTTTGTAAATTAAGACAAAGTTAATGGTTAGATCTCTGAGAATGAATCATTCTTCTGTAGATTTGTCACAAGATCCCCATCCTGCAGCTCTGTGGAACATTCCAGCTCTGCTTTGGCCTTAATAACAAACCTGTTGTATATTTAAAGCATGATTCTAATAGATAAAAATGAAAAAAGACAAACAAAACAAAAACCAGCATGTCTGATGGATATGAATCTCAAAAACTTTCCTAACAGTACTTTAGAACTTAACCTGACGAAAAGATCCATACATTTTACTCAAACCACGGAGACGCATTCAGGTGTTTAGGTATACATACTACAAGAGGCCTTTGTGAATAGGCCCATTTTATTGGGAACTGACTATGAAACGTAAACGTAAACACAGAGTAAATAAACAGTTTTTAAAAAGAGATTTTACCACTGGGAGTGTGTTTGCTGGTGGCAGTGTTGGTATTCTCCTCTGGGCTGGCTGATCTGAACTCCGTTATATACTTCAATGGTCTCAGGAGGGCCTTCATAATGTTGGTGAGAACCCCACGTAGTTTCTTGGCTGGCAATTTACCAGGTGAAGCTGTTTTAGAAGGGATTCACATGTACCCAAGAGTTGTTTTCTTGTTTATTTGCCCTGACGGACTCCCAAAATGATGTGCTCCGAAATCTCACGCAAAAAAAGAGCGTCATCCATGCAAGGAATATATAAACAAAACAAAAAACACTACACATTCTTAAATCGCCTAGCTTATGTGTTTTCTGGTCCTTTATAACACTATAAAAAAGGACAAACGTACGTTACATAACTAACAGCATTATTAGCAGGCATCTTAAGACTTTTTAAAACTTAAGGATGTTAAACAAATATTCCAGAGTTAATCTCTCTCTCTACTGGTTAAAACCAGTCTAATTATATAATGGAAAACCATGTTTTATTTTAATGTAATAAACACTGTTAAAGCATCAAAACACACCATTCACTCTTCAGACCATAGAGTCCATGTATGGAAATTCAGCGGCAAAAAATGGACCATTTTGGATTTTTTTGTTTTTGTGATGTCACAAAAGATACTGCATTCATATATACTCAGTATACAGTGATTTAGCCCTGTCCATTTATATCAAAGCTACAACTTTTTGAAGCACAATACAGGACAACCAGTTAGAACATATACAATATACAGACATTACTTTTAAAGAGACAGTAACAACACTTGGTTAAATATACTAAGAAGTTGAAAATCATATAAAGATGAATTATGTTTTTGTTTGCACAAACATATGAAAGAAAAATGCAACATATATAATGTAGGACTAGTTATATTATATTGAACTAGTCCTACTATTTATTTCATTTATTATGAAAAACTATGGGTGGATAGAGCACTTTTAATCGACCCCGATACAGTAAGCAGTGATTAGTCTAACAAATGAGTGAATTTTTAAGAAAAAGGGGAAAGAAAGCCCATTTTCTCTGAGCTAATTTTTTAAGACTAGAAGGACTTCATGTTGAATTTCTGCATGTAAAGTCTGTGATCTTATTGTAAACCCCACGTACACACAGGCTAAAACAATTTGGCCAAACTGCAAAACTGGTACATCTGTTTTTTACATACCTCTGTAGCAATATGCACCAAACAGGATGGTCCCATTGCCAAGCTCACTGGATGTGAGAGTGTGAACCCCTGGATCTCCACTCCCACACTCAGGTCGTGGTCTGATGACTGGGTACCTCACAGTCCCATCTGCCAGCCAGCCCGGCTCACAGTGGTCCAAGCCAGACCTCCAGGCCAAGTAAAGCTGGCCTACAGTGGCCAGCTGGCTGCCCAGTGATGTGCAGTGAGCAGCAGCCTGAGGCAGGGTCAGTGTCCTGGGGGCCGAGGAGAACACCTCACCTGGACACAAAGAGAGAGAAAGGCTTTAACAGATTGCTTCATCATAAGGCTCTAAATCTCTGACGTCTTTCACAATCTATTATTAAAAATGTCACATTTCACATTTTCATTCGGATTAATATTCTTCAATCTTTTATTGATTTTCTATGCATTCTTTCATTTCTTTCATTTTTTAAATCCTACTATTTTATGCTTCCTGATGTGTTACTATTTTTATTTAGGTAAAGTACACTGAATGACCACTGTGTGTGATAATGGGCTATAAATACACCTTGATTCATTTATTTGAGTTTGATTCAGAGTGGACTCATCAGAGCTGGCCACATTCTTCCATCGCTCCATGGTTCGGTTCTGATGCTCACAGGCCCATGGTGGACAGGAGTCGACATGGGCACTCTGTCTGACCTGCAGCTATGCAGCTCATTTGCTGCAAGCTATGATGCACACATCAACAGATAACACTTTCCTTATACTTATACTTATACAGAAAACATTGATTCAAATTGTAACTTGTAACATAAATCAGTGGGAAGATTTTTCAGAGCTGCCAATTGTCTTCTACAGGAAATATACCCCGAGTCAGTGTTCATTTACTAAGTACAGTAAAACGTCAAAATTCTTGTCTGTCATAACGCTGCAAATCATCAGGCAGATCACTTTGAAAGAAACTGGAGAATTCCTTTAAGGCAAGAAGAAATGAATCCAGTGTCAGAACTTGTATTAACCATCCACTTAAAGGGAAATAGGCAAAGGTCTGAAAGGAGGTGGAAGTGGGGGTTAAACCCGGTAGTGTGTGTTGGATCTCACCTTGCAAGTCACTGGCGAAGCAGTATACATCAAACAGCTCAGACGGGTCTCGCTTCCCATAATTCCTCACGCCACGTGAGTACTCAGCGTGTCCATAGCAACCGAGCTCTGGCTTCTGGATGGGGTACCTGTGAGGAAGGGAACAAGTCGTGAAATCCCCCAGCATTCCCCTAAGAATGAAAACCGCCTCACCCAGTTATCATTATGCAAATTCAACAGAGCTGGCTTTCAGTGTCATTAATAAATAATTGCTTTGATCCTGAATGCCTGGCTGGGCTCAGAAGAGAAAGAGCCTGTGTGTAAGGCCACTGTTCAGGAATTGTGCTGTTGGGAATGACCAGTTCTGAGTGGCTTGAGCGATGATATTACACTCTTGCAGTGCTGGTTTAGCAAATATCATGCAATGGATAAGGTTATAGCATGACTTGTTTGATGGAAGGTCTGATTATATGTTGATTATTTTTAAAAAATGTCTTTTTTATATGTATGATTCATCATATTTAAAATAATTGTGCAATATTTTGTACAGAATGCTGTCATGATTAACTACAGTAGATACAAATACAACCTTTAAGTGTAAGTTTGCACTGCATACTGTACTTTATGACCCTTTACTTTTAAAACATTTCAGGGTACAGTACTATTAAGAGTCTTAGTATCTATAGTTAAGGGAAATATCTGTACTATATTCTAAAGCATATTTTTTATGGATGCCTCCATTCTTTATGTCATTTTCTTACTTAAAATAGATATGAAAAAAAAGTGTCAGTTTATCCAGGGAAAATGAATGTGTCAAAATCATGAATGTATCTTACACAATTGGATACTATAGACTGAAGCCGTTTTTTGGGGGAACTTTTCTCTGACAGTGTAACACACACCAGTATAAGAACAGAGATCCTCTGTGATCTATTTACTGGCAGGTAAGCGACTGTAAGCATGGCTGACCTGACGGTCTGGTCACTGAGCCAGCCAGCCGAGCAGCTGTCCAGACCCGAGTGGAAAGCGGACCACAGCTGCTCTGGAGAGGCCACCTGAGCCGAGTTCTGCTCACATGCTTGCCCAGCGTCCACAAAGGAGAGAGAGTAGCCCTCAGCAGCCCCACGGTAATGAAACACAACCCCTAAACACACACACATCACACACACGCGCATCACATTTACATCACACAAAACTATTCTCTATATTATGCCTGTACTTTACTATACACTATACACAATATACTATATATTCATGGAGATTTCAATGCACAGTTTATGTTGATGCTACTTTCAGAGGCAGTTTGGAACTCTGTGATGGTGAAATGCAATGGAGGAGCCATGACTTTCCTAGATGCTTAAGTTTCACAATAATAGAATAGCTGATGGAGCAAGCTGTAGCAGAGCAGGTATTTCACAAATTAAATTCCAATAGCAGTGTCACGTTAAAAGACACTGATATGACCCATTCTATTTATACGCATATTTATACACATGTGTATTTATACACACATTTATAGTATGTATTGTGTGGGCCCCTCCACACAATATATACTATATCAAAAAATATCTGTACATGATCTCCCAGCATATTTACCATATACATAAGGTACAAACACAAGTGACATCATACAATATATGTTCTCCATGTTATATCTTAAGCACTGCTGGAAATAATTGAAAATGTATTTGAATGGGGATCATGAGCAAATTGAGGCAATCTCACCCTGTTAAAACTTTGCATATTTTACTAATGAACTTCACAGCAGACTTCACACAGCCCCTGCTGTCATAGGTAATCAATCCCAAGACCCTAATTAAAGAGTTATGGGCAATTAACCAATTAATGAGAGCCTCAAACCAAAATGAAAATAAAGCAAGGCTAAAGTTAGAAGGATGAAAAAAAAAATGATATTGATGGAATGAATCAATGTAATTAGTGGGTAATTAATTCATCACAATTTTTGCAGAATCGTTAATGAAAAAGCACCTCTCTGTAATGTTGTGACACCCAAAATTAAAGCAGACCTTTGAGTTTAGGGCTGCTTACTGACTTTCTCCTCTGGAGTCTGGAGCTTTTTTAATTGATTGCCTACGCAGTGCGCTACCGTGAAGTTAGCTAGTTAGCATCCATCAAAGTTCTTGGCAAGGATGGGAATAGTAACAAGTCAAATTTAATCACATTAGTGCAGGTCCACTGAATTGACCATAATCGCGTGCGATAATTTATGTCGTTTGGAATAGGAGCCTATCAGACATGGCATTTTCAGTGTAAATTTAGGGCCCTACACTGAGTGAGAAAGCACTAAACTGGCAGTTTATTAGATATCTATGCAATACCTATATCCATTGGGCATTTTGTCTGGTACACCCACTAAACACCCAAAAGGTTGCTAGGATTAATGCTGAAATGTAACTTTTAACATGCAATACGCTACCACCGTCAGCATCAGCATCAACAGTCATCTTTTTACATTTACAGTTTTGCAGTTCTACAACTGACCCTGTGAGAATCTCACATCAACCTCTGACAATATCAACGACCATCTGCCCCACTGACCTTACAGATTAACCACTAGTCAGTATTATGGAAGCTCATATTTACAAATTTCGCCCTAGGAGAACATGCAACAAGGTCTGCCTCAGTACTTTGGCTGTTCTCCATCTCACCTGTTACCTCCAGCGGCACAGTGTCCTGCTCATACGTGTTCGCCAGAGAGAGATGACAGCGGAAGATTCCTGAGTCATTGGTGCGGAGCTGTGAGATGGACAGGGAAGCGTTTAGGATGTCCCGGGAGAATCCAGGCAGGCCCACTCGTCCCACAAATGTGTGGTGCACTCGGATCACCCCGCCCACTGCCCATAGGACAGGGGTCTCTACCCCATCCTGGAGGAGTGTCCAGTGTACACGGGATGTGCCGGCTTCCTGGGTTGGGTCCAGCTGCAGGTTGTGGAGACAGGGGAGGAGGGCAGAGCCTGAGAGTGGCTCTTGGATGATTGGGTGTGTTACTCTACGAACAGTTACTAAAGTTTCAGCTTTAATCGTACCTGCAGATAAAGAGAAAGGAAAGGGGAATTTATTTATAGCTTTTCATAAGTTTTTAAGTAAAAAAATAACATGAAATCATGGAGTGTGTAAATATCTTGTGGTTACCACCACATAGACAATGTTTTTTTTTTGTTTTTTTTTGTTTTTTTGTATTAGCTATAAGCCTAATGTTGTTAATGGAAGTTTGTAGACACCAGGTTAGATTTGTACAGTTTTCTTTGTTGTTAGCTTGATTAGCCTCACAGCTCTAGTGCAAAACTGCAGATGCAAACTAAACTACATTAGGACATAGAATAAATTTGACTTATTTTTATTTTTTACCTCATTTTCGTTCCTAGTTTTAGTCATATCTAAATCCACTTGCTAGGCAGGACTTTCACAATCAGATACAGGCTAGAAAGGCTTTTCTGGGCTTCCTTTAAGTCTCATGAAGCTCTACTGCATTTCTTTGAACCAGAGCTAATATAATATCATTGGACAGCGATAGGAGGAGACCACTGTCTTGTCAGAAAACAGACACTCACACTGACTAGCATCAGACTAAATTATGTGGGGAGGGAATGGACATCTCATCAACCTAGGGAGAGTGAGATGCTGTCTTGGAATTCCCAGTCACGAGGGGCTACTGTATCTCCCAGTGATAGGGCCAGCGCATAGACGATTGTGCCACTCTGGAGTCCCAGTTAAGTAAATTTAATTGTTGGCCAAACTATCACTAGAAAATTCCAGAAACATCAGTAAACAACCCAAAAAAACCCTAGACTTTGTTTCAGAGTATTTGCTAGCACTGCTGCTGTTAGAAAGACTGTGTGTTTGATGGCCTGCCACACACAACAATTCCTGATTGGGGCTTTAAATAAATCCCTATCTTTACAAGTCCAATGTTTGAAACCTGTGCTAAAGCTCCTCAAACTTTCTTCAAATGCCTGACATGGGGAAAGTTTTGCTATTCAGTTTGAACATCCACAATCAAACTCAACAGTTCATTAGAGCAGAGAGAGAAACGACTGAGAGGTAGGAATAAAAGATGAACATTCTCCAAAGAGCTAAAACGTCTCCCAGACACCTCTGGAAGGACAAAAATAACCTCTTTGAGATCCATCTCCCAAATTACAATGCAAATATTTGAGCTTTCTCAACAAATGAGTATCTGTCTAGAAGAGCTGTAGAAGGAGCTAGAGTTTGGGATGATACTGTTCTTGTGGTGACATGCCCTATTCTTTCTTGTCACTGGTTTTGAGAGACAGTCTGATTAAAGAAGAGGCTGGGAAAGTGCATGCCCGGTGTGTGTGTGTGTGTGTGTGTGTGTGTGTGTGTGTGTGTATGTAATGAAAGTTACTGACTGATGTCAGCTCCACTAACATTCTCACCAGGAGATTGGCACAATCTCTTCAAGCTTTATGAATTCATGAAGGCTCAGAAGGACCAACACTTAACTCATATTAAAGGGGACATATTATGCGAAACTCACTTTTTGCATCCTTTTGTATTTCCATTTGGGTCTCTACTGCTCCTATAAACACTCCAAGCAAGAATTTTGGTGTCAGGAATCATATGCTTCTATGAGCCGTTTGAACAGCTCCAATATCCTGACGTCAGGATGAGGAAATTTGCATAGAACCACCCCTCATCTGTCGAGCCCCCACCCACTAGATTAGCTGAAGATCCGCCATTTTTGTCTGCTGGTTTTATGAGCATGCATAAGATGCCAAGCACTATGGCTACAGGCAAAGGCCATGAAGAGTTGTGTTCATCTTGCTCTGGGACCGACTCGGGGTCGAACATATAGGGCTGGATAGCGCTTCTGTTTTCTGCCATTTTCAGGTGTGGTAATCGTGCAGCATAAGCATGGGATGGGTGGGGCGTAGCCAGCAACAGCTTATTTGCATAAAAGTGACAGAGCCCTTAAACGGCTCATTTTGAAAGGAACTGAAACTGTCAAGAATAGAGCTGGTGAGATCTCTCTATGTGAGAGTGATTTTGTGCAAGAAACTTCATGAACATGTTTTGTATAGCCCATAGACCTGTTCTAACATGTTTAAAAAGAGGTATAATATGTCCCCTTTCACTGCTGTGGAGATGGCACACTTTTTCTTTTTTAATATTGTTACTGATATTTCTTCAGTGAGAAACTATTACTAAATAGAGCTATGAAACATCTTAATCTAAACTCAGGCTTTTTGCTACATAAGCACTCTATTACCCGAGAAGAAAATTTAAATTGTTTTGTTTTTGGTGGTTCCAGTTTTCTCCCCAATTTAGCCATGTCCAGTTCCACTCACTGACTAGGACAGTCGCATGATACCACCAATACTGAAGGGGCACTAGATTAGAGGAGAACACTAACAGTCGATCAGATGTTCATGAACAGATGAACATTCTGATTAGCATAGTGCTGAGGGCTGAGGAAGAGGAAGGGCTATCCCACCACTCAGAGAGAGCAAAGCCATTTGTGCCCCTTTGGACTCCCAGCCAAGTGTGGCTGTGGCATTAATGGGTATCTTCTAAAGTCATTGTTTAGGCAGTTGTGGCACTCAGGAGCCCTATATGTGTTCTTTTAGGCTTGATTAGTTACATGATTGAAACAAATTCATCAAACCATTTATCCCTCCCATGAACTGATCCAGCATTTTCGGCTGCATTCAGCTCCAGTCCTGGATGCCATCTCTGCTCCAGTACGTATTATTTGATAGTTCGTTAAAATGAGTGGAGAAATTCTATGAAGTGCAGAATTGAAATTTTAAATCCAAACAACATCAATGTTTGTAAGTACAAGAGGAAGCATTTTATTATGATCTGAATCTGAACTGAATCTGTCTCATTTCTGTGAAAAGTAAAACCATTACACACTTTTGACATATTTTTGCTATTTCTTTCAAACAAACAGAAGAGGGCAAATGAGCATACTCAATGTATGTTTGATGTAATCTGTATGTTTGATGTAATCTGAATGTAATTCATTGCTTAACTAACTATGGAGTTGATTTATTCATGCTCCATCCACAAGTGCTCTTTCATAGGGACTGTTGCTAGGATGTAGAGAAACATCCCATTCAACTCTTCTTATGTCAACTGACTTCCTTTGAATGCACATACACACACATGCACAAGCACACCATGGTATTGTAATGTCCGTCTATACATTCCTCTCTCTCCTACTCTCTCTTTCTTTGTCTCTCGGCCTTTGTGTTTCTGCCTTTCTGGCTCTGACTGCTTCCTTTGTCTCTCTCCCTCTCGTCCTTCTCTCTGTCCCAAATACTACTACGACTAATAATTAAAATGATAATATAAACAATGTAATGGGTATCTATCTATCTATCTATCTATCTATATATATATATGTGTGTGTATGTATATATATACACTGTACTGTGCAAAAGTCTTAGGAAACCTATGAAAATTGTTTGAATCTGTTTATATCAGCAGTGGGTTTGTTTCTGCCAGCAAAAACACAAGTGAACATCAGAATGAACTCAAACGTACAAGAAAGCAGTAAAAAGTATAAAAATGTCCTTTTTTCTAAAAAGGAGTTGATATTTTGTGAGCTGGTTAGAAGAACACAGGTTTGGTTTCAGATTTCTGCTCATTGCCTCCAGTCCATAAGCAGCACCGGCTAATTTAATCTAATGAAGTAAAACGAGCCAAACCTGGTATTTGATTGTAGCTAAAAGGGAAGAGGAAAGAGGTCTGGAAATGGTTGGAAGAACACTGTGCCACACATAAAACCTCTATTTACTGTAATAATGTTAATTGTATTTATTGTAATATTAATGTTTTACCACTAACTTTAACACTACTGTCCAGTAGTAAAGTATAATTTTCCCAGGTGCCTAAGAATTTTGCACAGTACTGTATATATTTATATATAAAATTACATTACATTTACATATTAATTGATTATGTCAGGGTGAGCCTATCTCTCACTCTCTCTCTCACTCGCTCTCTTGTGAGCAGGGCAGTTTCTGCGAGCTGTCTGATCCATGTGTAAACTTGACTGTGGGATTTCTCTGAATTTGTTTATTTTCCCTGACTGCTTCATGAATCAATTCGCAACGGCAAAGGCAAACAAAATGAACAGCAGATATTAAATACAATACGGCTTAAGGAAAATGAGCAGCGTGAAAATATTTTGGAGTGTTTGCATAATGGATAGTAGACATGTCGCACCCCCGCACCCCGCACGTGAGGAAAAGAAAAAAATTCTCTCAAATCTGCATTTAGATGAAACTGCTTTCAGCAGACAGGCCCCCCAGAGGTTTGCCATTGTTCAAAAATCTACTCATTTTCATCTCCAAAAACACAAACACACAGACATGCATGTTCGCTCAGAAACACTGACCAATAGCCATATGCTAACATTTCAAATTTTTCAACAGCAGTGTGTGCATGTATGTATGTATGTATATGCATATATATACATATATATATATATATATCCATGTATTTACCATGCTTATAACAAAGAAAAGCACATACTAAAGAAAACGCATATTGGTATTTTACATTCGTGCGTTTTCTTTAGTATGTGCTTTTCTTTGTTATAAGCATGGTAAATACAGTAAAGCATTCATTTAATTTACAGTAATAAAAATCCAGGGCTTTAAGAAGAACAAAACAAAAATAAGAGAACACTCGAGACGCTCCACGGGGGAAATGCTGGACTGCAGCTGTGAGGGACCCGACAAAGGGCAGCAACCAATCAGCAGCAAGGAGAAATAAATAACTTTCTTGGACTGGCTACTTTCAAACCTCCCGCCTCTGAGTACAGCGGCATTTCACCATCCCAAGACGTTTTCTTTAATGAAATTTTTAATGAATTTTGTCATGTGAATGAATGAATGAAGTGAATGAATAATTAACAGTACAGACTTTCAGCTTCTCTTTTTTTTAATAACTGTTTTTATACTGTTCATGTGCAGTAATGATCACAGCAATAAAAAATATAAGGGAAAAAAAATGCTTCATCAAGAACAAGTCCATCTATAAGGTGCAGTTCAGTTTTTACACTGGCACTGACCAAATAGGCAATTCTCATGTCAGCTCTTGTCTGCGTGACTGTTTGACACAAATAATCCCAGTATCCCTGACATCTGCACTCCTTCTTCCTCCCCTTTAGCTTTTCTCTTCTTTTTCTTTAGGCTGGCTGTTCTTTATCCGCACTCATCCCGTCTCTCACACTGCGGGGTTACATATTAATATTGTCAGACAACTGAGTGGACAATGTACCCACAACCACTCAATCTCTCTCTCTCTCTCTCTCTCTCTCTCTCTCTCTCTGTCACACACTCACACACAGGTAAAAACACACACACACACACACACACACACACACACACACACACACACACACACACACATATATAGACAAAAACATACACAGACCTCAGTCATCACTAGCTAAAACCATGGCAACAGCAGCTTGGTTAGCAGGAGAAAAAGGATGGAGGAACTGGTCAAATCGGCACTCTGGCTTTTATAGAAGGCAGAGAGAGAAAGATGGATGGAGAGAGACAGAAAAAGAAAAGTAGATCTTACAGAGACAGAAAGGAAAGAGTAAAAAGGGATAGAGGGAAACAGACAGAGAGAGAGAGGGATGAATGTGAGATAGGTAAGAGAAAATGTAGATAAAGATGTGGGGAAAGAGTGAAAGGAGAGGTGAGAGACAGAAACGAGTGAGGAAACGGGAAAGAGGGAGAGAAATACCGAGATGGGAAAAGAGTGAGAGAGAGAGAGAGCAAGGGATAGGGAAAGAGACATAGCATGAGAGAAGAGATAGAAAGAAATAAAGGGGATTGAAACCAGGTGGAGAGCTGCCATCAATGGCTGTGTGAATAATTAAAATGTTGATTTTCTTGCAGGCAACTGTGGTGCTGAAACCCACTTCAAAGGGACATGTGTGTATGTATGTGTGTTAGTATCTGTGCATGTATGCATGTAAGTGTTTTGATAGGATGTTTCTATAGAGGCAGCATCTTCTCCCAACCCTTTATCCATCATGAACACACATACACAATTGCACAGATGTACAGTGGCAAGAAAAAGTATGTGAACCTCATGGTTTTCTCCATTAATTTGTCATAGAATGTGATATGATCGTCATCTAAGTCAAAGGTATTGACAAATATAATATGCCTAAATACAGTTTTTTCCAATCACTTTCTCACTAGTTACAGAATTCTGATGTCATTTTTCAAAACTCTAGTCACAAAACACACAACTGATGATCAATTTGTTACTGATGATTGATTTCACCTTGTGGTATGAGTCTAAATATGAGGAGTCCACAGTGATATTGAAATACTAGAACATGGAGCAGGCAAGTGGTCATCTAGGACGAGGGATTCAGGGTGCTCGTAAGACTGGGAGGGGACAAGCACCACATCTGAGAGGTGGTCATGGACCTCATCTTAGAGGACTTGGGCCTCATCAGAGAGGTGGTCATAGGCCCTGTTTGAGAGGTGTGGGTGACCGTGGTCGAGGACAAGGTAACAGACCAAGAAACCGGCAGCAGCAGCATAGAGTATACCATGAGATCAGAGCAATGGTTGTAGACCCAATCATAAATCATGGTATGACAATGGTTGAGGCAGCTTTAACCAAATCTCAGAAGATCAGCTGTGGCCTCAGTCATCAGAACCTTCTGCAATGAGAACCTGTAAGTCTTCAGCATGCACTACAATAAGCAACACAGTACTGTAGGCCACTCTTAGCTGTCAGATGACTGTATACTGCATGCCAGTGTGCAGCACAGAGCTATGTGACCATGTAAATGTGCTTTACAGCTTGAAGTCTGGATTCTCTTGTAATTTCTTCAACAGAATAGAAACTAAACCAAACAGTGGAGGCAGAGGCAGACTCCTAAATGACGAAGAAGAGCGGGCTGTGGTCAACTTGGTCCAGGCGAGAAATGACATCCTGGACAGTGAAGCCATTTTCAGCAATGTGGAAGCCATAAGTTTGCAGACCATTGCATGCATCTTGAAAAGGAACCAGATATCCATAAAACAGATATAACAGATATAAAAACAGATATGTGAGAGAAAGATAGACAGAGTCAAGCAACTGAGGATAATGTTCACGTATCTTCAATTTCATGATGTCTGTTAGTGAAAGATTCTCCACCATTGCACTGTAATCATTACTTCTCTTTTTATCATGTTTTTTACTTACATTTATGGCATTTAGCAGACACTTTTATCCAAAGAGTCTTGCTCAGGAACCCAGTGGTGGTATGCTGAAGGTAGGATTTGAAATCCTGACCTCTTGGTCCAGAGGGAAGTATCCTACCCACTAGGCCACCACCACCCCATAAGTTCACTTTGATTTTACATTTACATTTATGGCATTTAGCAGACACTTTTATTCAATGCGACTTCCATTCCAAACTATAGGGGACAGTCTCCCTGGAACAACTTGGGGTTAAGGGTCTTGCTCAGGAACCCAGTGGTGGTATGTTGAAGGTAGGAATTGAGCTTATGACATCTTGGTCCAGAGGTAAGTATCCTACTAGGCCACCACCACCCCAATGTGGTGATGGCCCTGGATACTGATCATAAATTCATTTTTGTGGATGAGGCAGGCTTCAAATTTGCCCAGGCAAGTAGGAGAGGTCGGAATTTCATTGGCCAGCGGGCAATCATCGAAGTACCTGGACAATGTGGGGCCAACATCAACATGTGTGCAGCTACATCAGAATACAATTTGGTTGGACACAGACCGAGTATTGGCTCATACAATGGAGAACTCTTTGATGCCTTCCTTGATGAGCTAACTGTGGTCTGTAGAGCTGTTGGTGTGACCCATGTTATTGTATGGGACAATGTCAGGTTCCACCATGCTCAATTGGTGCAGGCATGGTTTCAGGCCCATCCTCAATTCACCAACGTGTACTTACCACCATACTCTCCTTTACTCAACCCTACTGAGGATTTTTTTTCAATTTGGAGGTGAACAGTGTATGATAAGCAGCCGCATCAACAAGTGACCCTTCTCCAGACCATAGATGAGGCGTGCAATGACATAACTTCAGGCCAGTGTCAGGCCTGGATTCGTCAAGCCAGAAGATTCTTTCCAAGATGCTTGGCAAGAGAAAATATTAATTGTGATGAGGTTAAGAACCTGCAGCCAAATCCACATGACAGGGTTGTTGGGCATGAGGGTGACATATAATTCTTTTTTTGTAAGGCACGGTAGTAACATTGCAGGGTTCTTTTTCATTTAAAGAGAATTTAAGTTGTGAGAACTTTGTTTGTCCACTGCGTCTAAAGTATACTCTTTACTTATTTTTTCTTTTACAATGACATTACATGAAGCACCACAATGAAACATGTATCACAAATTCTGTCTTACAATATCTAATACTTGAAAGAACAACAAACAGTGAAAATCAGTATCTTGTTTGTGGACGATCTAAAGAAATTTTCCCATGATTCACACCAAACTAATCCAGCCATGTCTTTATGGACCTTGCTTTGTGCACTGGGGCATAGTCAAGCTGGAATAGAAAAGGACCTGTGTCCACAAAGCAATTTTTTGAACGTTGGAGAGTGTGTATTACAAGTGATTTGTGACTAGAGTTTTGAATCAAGACATCAAGATTCTGTAACTACTGAAAAAGTGATTGGAAAAAACTGTAATAGGACAAGGAAATCCTGATCTTTGATGTCTTTATTGAGAAGAAACATAAAAACTCATAGTGTTTGTGGAAAAAGTATTTGAACCCTCGAGTTAATGACCTCAAAAAAGCTAACTGGTCAGGTGTTAACATACTGGGAGTCTTGTTGAGAAAGTGAGTTTGGAGGTGTGGACTAGAGCTACTCTGACTGATAAAACACTCAAAAGTTTTGGAGTTTGCTCCGCACAAGAACAGTAATATGGATGGTTGAGAACGTGGTTAAAGGTGATTACCAGATCAAATAAGGGGTCAGGGTTGTATATTCATTAACATGAAAAATAAAAATGGAATGCTTCAGTACAATACTTCCATAATTCCTTCTTAAATAAATGTAGTTTCATAGATTTTTTTTATTCCTTTTACACTATTTGAAAGTCAGCTGCCCTTTACATTGTCTGCAAATGTCACAAGGAATGGATCAACAGGAATGGTCCACATGCACATTTGCAGGATTATTCTTATTTTATTAATAAGTTTCGTTTGGGGAAAATGGGTAATATCTAGGCAGGTATCCCTAAGAGGGCCCTCTTAGGCCTGTTAAATTTAATTAGGAAATGACAGTTTTGATACAGTGGGTTCGATCAAGTTCTTGAAGGAAAACGCCACTCCATGCATTCTGGAAGGCTGAGATGCATGAATACTGTCTGTGAATATGAGTGACAAATAACCAAAAACAGAATGAGAAAACATATAACACATAATATTTCTCATTTTATTATGTATACCTAACCTTAACTGTATCTATACAGTGAAGTTTTGTGTGCATAGTAAAGGGAGAAAGCTGTGAAATGTTTTCTATATTTGTTTGAATATATGGTGCACTGTGTAGTTCCTTTGTGCTATGAAAAAGTAATATTTTCAGATTTTTTTCTATTTCTGCATGTTTGTCACCCATATTCACAGCTAGCTAGTGTCCCTGACCTCCAGAAAGCAGAGTGAGTTATTTTATTTCTCTATTATTATTATTACTATTATTTTTGAAATGTTTAAACATTTTTAACCAGTTCCCAAAAATGACATTTTCAAGAAGGCAAGTGAGTATGGTCACTGGAATATTTGAAATCCCCACATTTCATTTTTATACATATACAAAAAAATATGATTTTAATTTTCACTGATATGCAGGGTATCGTTCTATTGGTGAGAGGTTTGGAGGTGAACGAACAACCTGATCTTTATTAAGTACATCAACAAACTGATTTAAACAGTTTCAGCTTCTCTGTCAGAATTTCCACATCTTATAGAGGGATTTTCTCCTCAAATCTCAATTTGTTTTCCTCTGTCTACTGCTGTTTTTTTTAAGACACCCCACAGCATCTCAATAGGATTAAGATCTGGGCTTGGACTTCCATGACTCTCCATTTCTTAATTTTCAGCAAGTCCTTGTTGCCATGTTGCAGGGTCCAGTTCTGCTTCAGTTTTAATTTTCTTACAGGTGATCTCACATGTTCCTCCAGCACCCTTTGATACACAGTAGAATTCAGGGTGGATTCTATGATAGTCAGCTGGCCAGGTCCTGCTGCAGCACAGCAACACCAAAACAGGACCACAACACTTCCACCGCCATGCTTCACAGTCAGTATGAGGTTCTTTTCCTGGGCTGCTGTATTTGGTTTACACCAACCATGTCCTTTGTTCTGGTGTCCAAATAATTCAATTTTGACAGATCAGTCCAAAGAACGTTATTCCAGATGTCCTGGTCTTTGTCTAGCCAACTTCAGTTTGGCCTTCATGTTTCTCTTAGAGAGCAAAGGTTCCCTCCTTGCACAGCTCCCATGCAAGTTACACTACTGCAGTCTCTTTCTGATTATAGAGGCATGCACTTTCACATCAACAGTAGCAAGAGCCTACTGTAGGTCCAGTGATGATATTTTATGGTTTTTGGACACTACAAGTTATGCTCGTTCAGTTGTGCTCATAAATGTACATACCCTGGCACCCTGGCAGAATTGATAATTTCTTAACCATTTTTCAGAGAATATGAATGGTATACACACACACACACACATTATATATATATATATATACACACACACACACACACACATATATATATGTATATATATATATACGTGTGTGTGTAGGGAGGTCATACAGGCATGTGGAGGCCACACACACACACACTACTGAGCCTCATTTTGACTTGTTTTAAGGACATTACATCAAAGTTGGATCAGCCTGTAGTGTGTTTT
>JBBPCX010000040.1:33210230-33237624 GCA_037974365.1 Hydrocynus forskahlii | reverse complement strand
TTTCTTCCCTCTTTCTCTCTCCCTCTCTCTCTCTCTCTCTCTCTCTCTCTCTCTCTCTCTCTCTCGATAACACTACTGCAAAAGCTTTGGTGGTTTGAAGTGAATTTAGATTTTGACTTTCATGTCAGCTGCATTTTATAAAATATGAGCATTAAACCCAATTTTCCTCACTTTTTAAATTGATTTCTTTTTTGATCAAATATTTTTAAAGTTTGATTAAACTGCAAAAACAGCCTGTGACATCACACAAAATTTACACAGAACCACCTATTGTGCCTATTTAGCACTGCTCCTTCACACTGGAGTTATACATAAGGTAAGATAAGATAAGATAGGGTAACCCTTTATTGGGCCCACAGATGGGAAGTTTGCAATTAAGTAGTTCTATGTAGTTTTAAATAGTGGTAGACT
Organism: Hydrocynus forskahlii; assembly: GCA_037974365.1. Lineage (NCBI taxonomy): Eukaryota > Metazoa > Chordata > Actinopteri > Characiformes > Alestidae > Hydrocynus > Hydrocynus forskahlii. Next base: position 33,237,213 of record JBBPCX010000040.1, on the reverse strand, counting down.
GCTTTTTGAATGAGGCACAATAGAGGACAGTCATTCAGAACAAAGTTCATTTACATCTATCAGTATTAAAGGAACTGTCACAGCAACAACAGCCTAATAAATATCCTTTTGCAACAAAAACAGGTTAGAAAATTGTCTTAGTTCAGGATTTTTATTGTTTTTGGTACATCAAATGTGCATTGTTTTGATGACATCACAAATGCAATTATTCCAAACTGTTTTGAACTTATTTTCCATATTTATATATCTCTGCCTTGACTGGGGGAGAGGTTGGTATGATTTGCAACTTGTAATGTTTACATATAGCATCAAATTCCATTATTTTAAAATACAAAGAACATTTCCATTGTAAGGGACCATCAAAATTCATTAGAGTGAGGTTTAAACAATAGAGTGTTGTTCTACCTCTGCTCTCACTCATTTGCCCACTGCTGTAGCTGAAGAGGGTCATTAATCTTGCACAGTCTTGCGAACATGAGTCAAAGGTCAAGCGATCAATACTGATCAGGTAGTCTGCTTCTGTAAAGGATTGTATCTACAGCCTCTTGGTCTAATGACACACCAGGTGCATGTTTTCCACTCGGACACAACACAGGCTGTCTGGTCCGTAGCAATCAGACACAGCACTGTGTCTGTCTTTAGGTTTTTCTTACTGTCCCTCCTCTTTACCCTCTTTCTCTTTTTCTGTTCCTCTCCTTCTCACAGTTTTCTTGCCCTTTTGTCTCTCTTTGTTTTTCTCTCACACTCTTTTTTCGTCACTGTTTTTATCTTCTCACATTTTCTCTCTCTCTCTCTCTCTCTCTCTCTTACATATTTATCTCTTTTCTGTCTCACGCGCCTCCTTCTCACCACACACATCCACATACACACACACACACACACACACACACACACACACACACCTATTTATGTAGATGTACCGTGTTTAACCAACTCCTAATCAATGGGATCAATAGGGTATCAGCTTCTGTCTGACAAACGAACACACACACACACACACACACACACACACACACACACTATGCAGGTCAACAGCATAGACGGAAAGAGAAAAGGACAGCAGCAGGAGATGCTTATTTTAGCTTACATTTGTATTTTGGATCCTTTTTGATCTAAAAATGGTTAAACATTTTTAGCTGTCTATTTCTAGCTCAAAAGCTTTTTAACTTTACTGTCAAGCATTTTCATTGTTTTACATTGCGACTGAAAGGACATGACAAGACATTTCTAATAAATCAACCTGAATGTTCCATCTGCTTACACTGTAGGAGTCCAGAGCACACAAATTTCACTCTCAATTTAAAGTTATTGACACCCAAAAGTTTGATAGTTGACTCCAGCATATCTGTGCTGTAAAAGAAGATGTGAACTATGTGGAAAGATGAAATCAGCAGCCTTTCTATTCATAAACTATATCTACATTAGAAACTGCATTAGAAAGAACACTTGAAAGGTAATGAAAGCTGCAAAGCTGGTTAAACTAACCTTGATTAAAGCAACACTTTAGTGTTTTCAACATTTTCATCAATTGTATTTGTGTTGTTCAGTTAATGAACACAAAAAAATCCCTTGACTGAAATAAACCAAAAAGCACTCTGACTCAAACACACTGCTACAGGACTTATTAAAGCAATAGTCCCGCATCTTTGAATCTGCCACATCTTCAGCTTTAGTATAAAAGCAGAAAACCTGTCACACGAAACACACTTAGAAAAGAAGCCAGTGGACATGTAGTGAAGCAACTGCAGTCTATAATAAGTGGGTTTGAGTCAATAAATGTTCTGTTCTTTTGGAAGTACATGAAAACATGTCAAAATAACAATCTGTTGTAACTGATCATGTGATTCAGATGCAGGAGACAGAGATTGTGCCGAAAGACACAAAAGTATTCCTTCAAACAATAATAATCACAGCCATTTCATTGAAAATAAATGCTTTTGTTTTTTTAACCCATCAGTGGGGGGATTTTTCTAACTGTTATTACCATTCCTAATAGGTTTTTTGCTTGTGCATCTGTGTTCCACACAAAAAATTGAGAATTTGTTACGTTGTATTGGATTTCATGCTTGTATTTTCTGCAGTCGCTTGATTTTCAAAATGCAAAACACACCTGTGCGACTACAGAACCTCAACTGCAGTTTCAGGAGAGTACTTTCAGACCAGTGGCATATGCACTGAATACAGTGGTGGCGGTGGCCTAGTGGATAGGATACTTGCCTTTGGACCAAGAGGTCATGGGTTCACATCCTACCTTCAGCACACCACCACTGGGCTCCTGAGCAAGACCCTTAACCCCAAGTTGCTCCAGGGAGACTGTCCCCTGTAGTTATAGAATGGAAATTGCTTTGTACAAAAGCATCTGGTAAATGTAAATAAACTAGCATTCATTATGGCTGCATTTGAATAGTTAAATGAGACTTCATTTACGGCCCACTTGCCTGGATTCTGGAAGTCAAGTGGATCCTCATGCTAGTCGGCGCTATAGATCTGGCGAAATCAAGGCTAGCAGACAGGAAAGAAACCTTCATTCAACTCTTTTTTACGTATGTGCATTTGTTTGGCCTGATTAGCTGTAAAATGTGAAAAAAATTAATATAAAAGCTGTAAATGTGAACATGATGGCATATCATCTATAATGTCAATGCTTCAGCACATAGTGTCACATGGGTGTGTTGCTTACTATTTTCCTTTAAACATACCATCACACCGGTGTGTTTTGTAATGTTCAACAAAGAACATGCTGATGTAACAAAGCAAATTAATGCGTGATTCATAATTGCAGTCAATACGCCATCATCATTACACTTAAAGCTTTATATTTATGCTTTTTTACATTTGACAGTTGATCCATAACTAAATCATGTTAGACTCAGGTTGTGTCCAAACAGATGACAGACCAACTGATAGATAGAGCGTGCGCCGTGCAGGACACTCAAGAGACCTTTTGAGCACTACGGGAGCAAATTCAGAACAATTCACAATACAAAGTAACAGACTGTCGCACTTTAAGGTGGAACGCTGGATACGAGCAAAAAACTCACGCAGGATCGGGTATAACTGTTACAGAAATCTCTCCTGCTGAAGGGTTAAATTGCCATTAACTTGAATTGTTGCATCGAGAGTTGGAATATGTTAATTATTTAACATTCCAAACCACACTGGTCTGACAGTATGCTCCAGTGAAAAACAGTCAGAGGCACAGCCATGTGATGCTACATGTTGGAGGGTTAATTTAAAAAAAAGTTTCATATATCATGTGAATATTTTTACAAGTTTCTAAAAGACACATCCTTTCCCCAAGACCACAGAGTCCCTATACAAAATTAAGCTGTAAAAACATCTCATTTTGCATGTATTGTTTTTTGTGATTCATACTCACAAAAATGTCCTTACTCACTGAATGTATTTTTTTGACTGGGTGTTTCAGTCCAAAAACTGCTATTTGAATGTGTCACAATACAGGAGAGCCAGTATGAGTTCACATACAGTCTTAAAAGCACGGTAAGAAAAACATCCCATTTAATTCTAAGGAACAAAGAGATGATGGAAAATTGTCCCAAGAAAATGAGCAATTACTGTTACGCACAAAAGCCTCACACCTAAACCATGTGGGACAAAAATTACATACAAAAAAGTAAGATTTGAGCCCTTTAATAGTTGGACTATTAAAGGACATAATGAGACATTGCCATTTTACATTAAGTTTGCTAATAGCAGTCCCTATCATTAGCAGCTCTATGGCAGTCACTCAAAAGGTCCAATATATGGTGTGAAAGCAAAAGTAATTAATTCCGGCTCTGACCGAGTGCTTGATCGGGTGCAAAGTGTTGTAGAACTGAGTGGCAGGCGGAGTGTAAGCTGCCTGTCTGGTTGCCATGGTTTCCTATGGAACACTAGGAGATTCAAACCAACACCACCCCTCTTTGTTCTCCTGCATATGGATTTCTTTTCGCACACACTGCGGTGTGATATTTAAGCATATGTTAACACTTCTGCAAGCCTACACTAACACATGGCTGTTAAAGGAATTTATGCAAAACATTGGCTTTGTGCCGTGAAACGAAGTGTTTTACGAACTGAAATGTAATTTAATTAGAAATAATATGGAAAAGTCAAAATTCCTGATGCTTCCTAGAATAAGACACTGCTTGCAGAGTGTAATGATGCATAATTTCCTTTGCTGAGATCATTTTAGATGAATGAATATTACCTAAATAAATAATAGCCAATTTATTACACCTGTATTGGGTGGGACAAAGTGCACTGGACTCAGAAGTGGTTTCCTTTCAATTTAGATGTTTCTTGCTTTTCTTATTCTGTTTATTATGTTTTTCTCCCTCGGATTTTATAGTGCAAACTATGAAGCTGCGGTACAAAGACAGAGTTGAGTCAAAAGAAAAAAGAACTTGTCATTTGTCATCTATGGGGCCATATGTGTGTGTGTGTGTGTGTGTGTGTGTGTGTGTATACTAATGTGGGTCTGAAAACACCATCACCAACAACAGGTTGTAAGAAATAAGAACTAGCACATGGGGCTGTGAGCATGTCATGCAGAAACGTTAAAGAAGGCAGTATTTTTCTTAGCTTCATTAGTTAGTGGCAAGCTAACAGGGCTAATCGGACCAGTCAAATTTATAAGTACCTTACTAAGGAAAGTTATTCTTTAAATCTACATTTCACCAAGTTGCAAGGCAGCTCATTTCTTTGATTCATTGATGGGCCTCTAAGTTATGGTCCTGTAATTAGTCAGGTTATCTATTAGACATTATGAAAAGTTAACCCTCACCGATAATTATATTTTGAGTTCTACCTTTAAGTACATACATGTAACTATAATAATATGCCCAATTATGTATTATACAGTAGATCTGACTACATGTAATTTGAATGACCCACATGTATTACATATATAACTACACCACATCACATCAGCCTAACATTCTCAGCAATACAAAAATGGGCACCAGTAAACACCAGCCTTTGTTTGGAGTGATTTTTTATCTGCTGGTCATGACATGTCCTTTAGTGACTAGCTCCAAGGGGAAGCCCTCCTGCAGGGCATTGTGGGTAATGGAACTCCCTTTAAGTCACCCGCAGAGACAAGACAGAAAGAGTGTGAGAGACAAACAAGGACAATGTTTTCAGCAGGGAAAAAACAAACTACAAATGTACATAAATGCATATATGCACATATATGTTGTTTTTATATAGTTTCATTTCTGGTCAAGACCTGAAAATGCACTAAAACAAACAGAGTTTCAAACACACACACAACCACACAAATACAAACAGACAAGGTCGTCTCTCCTCCAACAGACAGCTTTGCTTTGTTGCAACGTCCACCTTGCTTATCTCCACTTTCACTGCAAGCGATAAAATAAAATAACCACTAAGCACTAATCTTAATTCACTGTAGCTCACAGGACTGATAAGATGCCATGAACACATTTGTATGAGCTGTGACGCATAATGTTATCTTGATTACCGCAGTATTGGAAACGAAGACAGGACAGAGATAAATAAGTGATGATGCCCCCATGAACATGCTCAGACAAGCTGTATAAATTTGCCCTGATGTATTTCGCTGCGTATACAGTATAACACGCATGTTTCTCTGACAGCAGCAAATGGAATGCATGCACTGCCGACCTGCTACACTGGAGCTGTCCAGTACTGAAATATGAGAAGCAGTATGACCAACAGGAGAAAAGTAACTGGTCCCAAACTGAATGAATGAAAACACACAAAAACATGAAGGATTATATTGCTGAAGAAGTTAAAATGGAATTCAAAATGGAATTAACTATTAACAATCACTTTTGTATCCCCAAAATGGTATTTTTCTGAGTATTTTCAGTTAGTTTATTTATTTTCTATTTGAACTATTTTCATGTTTCACATCCCCCCTTCTTAAACTCTCACCTATGAACAGGTAACTCAGAGACCCTCCATGACACTGCCCTTCACTCAGGGAAGGAAAATTCTTCATGATTTATGATTCATGTTGACTTAGCAAAGGCTATGCTGTTATTAATTTGTTTTTATTTTGTTGTTTGGAAACAGAAATAAACCTTAACACTTTATTAAACATAAAGCTGTTGCTTATATGTTCTACTGCAAGCACCTGAGAGCAAACTTTGTGCAATTAATCTTCTTCCTGGCAAATATTATTACAAATAATTGTTTTTTTGATAAAGAACTTTGTTCTTTGGTCATTGTTGTTATTAATATAGGCTTAAAAATAAATGTTCCTAACTGGTTACTGGGTTGGATACCTTCAGTACACAGCCTCTGCATATCTATTAAAGGGTCATTGTGGTTCTCCTAAAAACATATTTTGATAACTTTATTTTGGAAAGTAGTATTAAGTGTATCATCAGTAGCAGATCTTTATTTCAGTGTGAGTTGTTTTCTTGCTTGGCTCTATTTTACTTCTTTCCGACCACACCAAAACACAAATAGTGCTTTGAATGTGTACAGGTTTCTTTAACCTACATGACTGTCAGGTGTTGAGCAAGCCTTTCTTCTTCATAAAAACAGTAAGACTTTCTTCAGATGGAAGATTATTGTGATGAATTAAATATTCACATGAAATTGCTGCACTTATTCCCTGAGCGCTGAACAATGCCTTGCAAGTACAACATTAAGAGCTGAAGTAAACAGCATCGCAGGATCTGAAAATTTACCTGAGGGATGCCTCTATTCCCTTAACTAATCTGTTTGACACTTTGAATCTCCCACACACCAAAACACACACATACATTTATGTCTAGAAACACACTCTGAAGTGGATCTCGGTTGTGTTTAGATGCCTGGGTCAGGCTAATCTAAAAGCCATCTGTATTGACTCTCAGGTGTATTGAACTCTCCATCCTACAGCACACACAGTTGCACGCGCACTTGCAGCAAATGAACTATCCAAACTGCTTTAAAAAGTGTTTGACAAATGTTTTAGAAACTAACCAGGAGTCTGGAGAGCCTTTTCTTGGCATTTTTCATGGAATGCAAATGTACCTAGTAGTAGCTGTGCCTCGATTTTAGTGCCTGTTAACAACATGGAAAAAAGCGGCAAAACACTTGGATGTTGCCCTACTAATTGTAAAATGAGCCAATAATAAACCAATCGGCTGTAGCTTAATCCAAATAGATATCAATGTCTTCCTGGCATTAGCTGGGTCTTTGTAAAAATGGGGACGTAAAAGAAAGTTGTGTCAAGTCTTTCAAATCAATGGATTTTTGCTGAAGTGTAGGGAAAGCCACTGTGCCTAATTTGTGGAGAAGCTCTGGCTATTCTAAAAAAAAAAACACTATCAAAAGACATCCCACTACCCAACAGTTATATGTAATATGTAATTTTTGTACATTTTATGTAAGGATTTAAAGAAAATATTGGAATCTGAGAAAATGTCTAAGAAGAAGGTGCTTAACCTACTCTGGTGGTGAGTGAACTAATCACCAAAAGACTGAAGACTTGTTTTGAAAGACAGACATCAAAAATGCTGATATAATACTGATGATGAGGTGAGTGTTATATCAAATTTGACTGCTATTAACATCATCAGCACTATGTATATGTGATTTTGGCTGCTTGTTATTTCATTGTCTATTGCCTATAACATCAAGAATCTGACCCCCAGCGGGAAAAAGGTTTCCCATCTCGATCTTCTTGTCAGGTCTGGGGAGAGTGACTGTGGGCAGCCGCTAGAGGCTGCCATGGTTCTTTTTTGTTATTTAAGTCCTGAGCACACCAGGGTTGCATTAGGTAATAATTTGTGTCAGCTGCTTGTGTGTTCAGGACTAATCATGTCTTTGTGGTGATTAGGTGTTGGGTTTCTTAGTAAAGATATTTAAGTTTGTGGAGATGGGTCCTGAACTGCTGGTCCACCGTCAAACTAGGTATTGTTGATGCCATAGTTCCCAGAGTCTTGGGTTTGTTTGTTTAGGCCAGGGGTGCCCAAACCTGTCCAGAAAGGGCCGCTGTGGGTGCAGGTTTTCGTTCCAACCAAGCAGGAGGCACACCTGATTCCACCTCTGTAATCAGTTGGTGTTGGTTTTCAGTTACTCAGGTGTGGCTTCTTTTTGGTTGAACGAAAACCTGCACCCACAGCGGCCCTTTCTGGACAGGTTTGGGCACCCCTGGTTTAGGCTCTCATGCCTTTTTGTTTTGCTTTGTTTTCAAATAAAAAACACTTTGATCATGGAAGTCTGCTTGTGCGCCCATTGTCTTGGCCAGGAGAGAGAGGGGAACCATGATAGATGGACCAGCCATTCAAACCAAGGCGCAGCAGACAGCGAGCCCAAAGGGAGGGAGCCGGCTCCAAGGGAACTTGTCTTTCGGGCCTGGACTACCTTCCTGCTAGAGAGTGAAGTGGAGGTTGCCAGGAGTGAGGCAAACTGGATCCAGCTCGGGGGTGAGCCGGCAAGGATGAGCCAGTTTACAACTGCTGAGCTGTTGTGTGGTGGCGAGTCGGAGGATGAGGAAGTGGACCTGGGCTTCTGGTGGGACGGATGGATCGACGGATCCCCAGTAATTGATCAGAGTGCATTGTGGACCCCCTCATCCTTGACTCTGCCACGGAGGAGCTCCGATAGGCGAGGCGGAGGGTCAGAGGTAAAAAGATGAAAGAGACGTGGGGGTCCACGTCGCTCACGTCGTCCACCCAATCACCGGTTGCCCGGGAAGTCTGAGGCTTCCTCCGGCGCTCCACCACTCCGGCTTGTGCCCCGCTCGCCTCGGGAGGCAAGCCCTTGGCTGGACCAGCGAGCCTCACTCATGGCTGAAACGGGCTTTAGGACCCAGAGACAGCTGAGAGTCAAGGTGTGACTCCAGCCTCCAGCGCTACGTGAAGCGCCACCCCCAGCAACTACGGGGTCTGATCAACCCTTAGTCTTGACCCAGCTACAGCTGAATGAAAAGCAATTACAAAAGCTGGAGAAGGAGCTAAGGGAGAGATTCCTGCAGCTTGTGTCTACACTGCAGGAGCAAGCCGCCCAGGAGATGCGACAAACACAGGAGGATCCAGTGACCCTGCGAGCTCTGGCCATTCGAGCACTGCCCAAGTGACGTGTGAACCAGAGCCCTGGAGCCGCTGAGCGAGAGGTTGCCGCAGCCGCTGTCGAGCAAGAGATTGCCACAACCGCCGTTGAGCGAGAGATTGCCACAACCGCCGTTGAGTGAGAGATCGCCGCAGCTGCTGCCGAGTGAGAGATCGCCGCCGCCACCACCCAAGCGAAACTCCAGCGTCCTGTGCCTGCGCAGAGACGGCTCCAGCATCCGGTGCCAACTCTGAGAAGGCTCCTGCCGCCCGTCCCCGTGCCATAACCACGCTCAGACAGCTCCTGGTGGGTGATTTTGGGGATAGGAGCTTAGCAGCTGAGGCCCGAGAGGGGCTAACTAGTGCAGCAGAAGCCCGAGAGGGGCTAGCTACCGTAGCAGGAACCCGAGGGGACTAGCTAGTGTAGCAGTGGCCCGAGAGGAGGCGGCTAGCGAAGCTAAGGCCTCAGAGGGGGTTAGGGGTGCAGTAGCTGCACCAGGCCTGGTTAGCAGGGTCAGAGACCCCAGCAACAGGGCCAGCTACACCCTCTGAGTCAGGGGGTCTTCCCCAGAAATTTTTAGGGGGGGGTACTGCGGTTTTGAAGAGCTCCTGGGGAGCTCCCCGGCAGGGCCTTGGATCTGAGGGACAGAGAATAACACCCAAGAGAGGGCTCTATGGAGGGAACTCGATCCTGGAGCACATGGTGGGGTTTCCCGGAGGACAGTGAGGACAGTGCGAGGACAGCTCATAAGGACAAGGATGGGCTCCACACTGAGGGGGCCCTTGGATGGGACCTTGCACACTAAGACAAGGAGGGGCTACCCAAAGGGGGCTCCGCCCCTGAGGACAGTGAGCGGCTCCCAGTAAGGGGCTCTGCCCCTGACGACAGTGAGGGGCTCCCGATAGGGGGCTGCCACCTTCCCTTCCCTTGGGGTGTTGTGGGGGTCTGTTTGGCGCCCCAGTGTGGCGCTCTAGGAGGGCCACTCTGTCAGGTCTGGGGACAGTGACTGGGCAGCCACTAGAGGCTGCCATGGTTCTTTTTTGTTATTTAAGTCCTGAGCACACCAGGGTTGCATTAGGTAATCATTTATGTCAGCTGCTGGTGTGTTCAGGACTAATCATGTCTTTGTGGTGATTGGGTGTTGGGTTTCTTAATAAAGATATTTAAGTTTGTGGAGATGGGTCCTGAGTCGCTGGTCCACCATCAAACTAGGTATTGTTGATGCCATAGTTCCCAGAGTCCTGGGTTTGTTTGTTTAGGCTCTCATGCCTTTTTTTTTTGTTTTCAAATAAACTGGACAAACTTCTTATCAAATATTTACACACTATGAATACAGTTAAATAATAATGGTTGCGCTACATGGCTACTGTAAAAGAGTGATAACATTTAGCTTTAGTTGTTCAGTTTTCCGCTGTCTTTTTTTCCTTTAGACTCAGGAAAATCATGGCCTTAAATGTCACTCATAAGGTCAGTCTGGAGATTATCTCTCTCTCTCTCCCCCTCCACCATTTCTCCTTCACTCGTTCGTCAGTCGGAGCAAGGGATACAGCCTCTGATCTGATTCAGCTCTGTCATGCGCCTGGTGCAGAGCCAGAGACCCTCCTGTGAACTTACACACATCTAGGCGCAATTAAATATGCATGCATGCCACTGAAGAACCTTGAGTTGTCTGCTTGGCAATGGTCCTGGTGACGCTGGTGCTTGTTTGTGTGTTTGTTTATGTATGACTGACTTTGTAAACTGCATTGATCAAAACCTGAAGGATCAAAAGCATTGAAGACTAAATACATGAAGACATTTACATGATTAAAAATAGATACTAGCCTATATTTAAGCAACCGAACATCAGTGGAGGCGCATGATCACAAATAACACTGTAGGTGTGTCACTTTGTGTTAGCGCCCCCTGAAGTGGGGTAGGTACAAAGTACTTTTTGGGCAATCGTTTTCAACCGTTTCACCAAAAATTCGTACATTTGTATGGCAGGTTGGAGTCTGCGAGGCACATTACAATTAATTTGCACCTAGCAAATAATGTCAATGTAAAAATCTATTTCTTCATATCAAATATCTTGTAACATAAAGGTTCAGACATCACATGTTTTCCCTTGATATAGTTTGGTCTTCAAAATCCATTTTTTCTTTAAATCCTTACATAAAATTTACAAATAGTTGGTCGGGTTCGTCCTACAGCAAGATAGTGACCCAAAACTTAAGAAAAAAGAACAAGATGGTAAGCTGGAAAACATGGAGTGGACAGACGTCTCCAGACTTAAACCCCATCTAGCTGCTTTAGGATAAACTAGACAGAAGAGTGAAAGCAAAGCAGCCTGTAAGTGCTGTATACTTATGGGAACTTCTGCAACATAGTTGGAAAGAACTTTCTGCAGAATGAACAATGAAATATTGAACTGCTTTAATTTCAATACAAAAAACTTCTAAAACTTTTGACCCATAGTGTATGTACTTACATAAGCTTTAAATAATGTATATAGGGCATTGTTGTTACATACACATCCTTGGTGTTGGAACAAAACCTTTTAGCTGTTTATGTCATTTATTTATACGTAATTTGAAAACACCAGCTGACCTTTACATTGCGTGTAAACTTCATGATGAATTGAGCAATAGAAATCTTTTCACATTTGCTTTTGTTCTGAAAGCAATAATGTGTACTTTAATAGAACACAATTGGGGCACATTTATTACTGCATGTCCTTACTCTGCGTAAAAAAAGTGTGAACAGAGCTGTGTCCTTCACTGAAAGAGTAAGTGCGTGAGGGGAAATGTATGTGCATGAATGTTTTTCTGGTAGCAAATGAGTGTCTGTGTGTGTGTGTGTGTGTGTGTGTGTGTGTATGTGCGTGTGTTTAAACTGACAGAACAACACAAAAGATGCTTTGCCTTTTACTCATTTCTCTTTGATGCACCCCCTAGGCTGCAGAAGCAACCCAAGCTTTAAGATGGTCAGCAGTATTGACCAATCAATTCAATAGAGTGTATTCATCCGGCCATCTAATGCAGTTACACTCGCCCAAACACAACAGAGTGTCAGTGTGTTTATTTAGCTAACACTCCAGCTGTGGCACGTCATAAAAAATACAACAGAATACAGCGCTAAGAAAATGAAAGCAGACAAAGAAGGCTACACATTAGCCGCTGGCCGTTTCATCTGCATTATATTGTCCTTTAGCGTCAATGGAGAGTGCACTTGTGAGGAACATTTGGACTGGGGCCACACACCAGGCATATTTGTTCCTATAAAAGCACAATAATTGGTCCAAGTGCTCCTGTGAGGTCTTTGTGCACGTGTGTGAAAGGCTGATTGGCGTTAAGTGGGCATTCTGGTTGTCGAGGGGCTTAGACACTGAGGGGTGATGCATTGTGGGTAGAGTCTTGTATCTATGAAGGAAAACAAAGAAACAGGCAGCTGCAGGACGAGACCAAGGGCCTATCCAGCGCTGGCCAGTCTGTCGTGGAAGAACAAAGAAGGTTCCTTCGATCTTGCCTCCCCTACACCCTACAGTCTCACTCCCCTACATCTGACCTTCACCTTAGGCCCCTCTCCATCACCCCGACTTCTCATCCATGCACAAGCCTTTAAAACAACTGCTCTTCATGTTGGGGTCTCACCGATGTGAACGTTTTGCTAGCTACAAATTGTGATATCAGCCACAATCATTTAATATAGTCATAATTAACCAGTGTAAACATGTAATTTGTCTGTGAGCTGCCCTTTATTGTCACTGTTGGAGCAAAACCTCAATTCCAAAGATTTTGTGCAAGTATATTTGGACTATTATTGGCCCATTCATCATGAAAATTTGACAAAATGCAAAGAATAGCTTTCATAGTTTTCATATTATGTAAAAAATTAAAAATAAAGCTCCAACAGCGACGATATGATTGTCAGACCTTAGCTATCAAATGTCAAAATTAGCTGTCAAACGTCTGCTAGCTCACATTATTTCAGAGTTGTTAAAAGACATTAGTGCTGAAACAGAACATTTGCACTAATTTGCCTATAAATCTGTTATCAATATAAAGTCCTTACCCCAATGCATAAACCATGCAGCCGTTTACTCACAAGGAATTTTTGCAAAAAACACTTCTAGTGGCTAATCTGACCCTAACAGCCCACTGTTTATAAAGCCACGGTGCTGAGGTCACAGCTTCGGCAAGGTGTTAGATTTGGGGAGACTCCATGGGTCTGGTGAACCTGTGAAGAGGTGTTGGGATGAATAATGCATGCCGCAGCTGCTGAGGAGTTTTTGATCTCTTCCAACTTCACAACAGCTGCCACTGGGGGGAGAGATCCTAGCCTCGCGGATGCTTGGACCACATCTGCCTGTCTAGAGCACTTACTGAGATACGCCGGCAAAGATATCTTCTTTCTGTCTGCTGAAGAAGGAGGAAGAGGAGGACGGCGCCAAGCACCAGCAAATCTATACTCGATCTATACACGCCAAAAAGGTGTTTACTGTTGTACTGTAGTCAGTCTGACATCCACATACAGTGCAATGGAAACAGAACCCGCTTTGAAAAAGTAATGCAATAAATTAACTGGACACTCAAACTCCAAATTTTTCTGTCCAAACTGTCCAGATCTTAATTGATCTTTATATATATTTCTATAGTTTTTTTTTTTTTTACATTTATGAACAATTTACTTTGTTTGGTGTAAACAAAGCAATTATTAATTGATATTAAATATTAATCTGTGGAAGAGTAGATGGTGATATGAACCAGGGATCTTGAAATCTACAAGACATATTTATTTGCTATCCAAACAACCAGTGAACCTACATGGGAGTTTTGCATTATAGTACAGTATAGGCAAATCCAAAAAAAAAAAAAAAACTACTTTTTACTTGGGTCATAAAACTGTGAGCTACAGACCAACTACACTGACCAAATCATTTCTATTCTCTTTATGTAGCAGTACTATGATAAGAATATTAAATACACACACACACAGTCCAATAACCATAAGCCTGACCAACTAAGCTTTTCCATTTTCTTTGTATAGTAGTACTGTGGCATATATATCAATAACACACACACATATAAACACACACAAACTACAATGACCATAAGCCTGACAAACTACACTGACCAAGGCTCTGAGGCTGTGTTATCCAGCCAGATACCCAGAAAGTCTATCTTTCCAATGAGATTCTTGGACATCACTGTTTACCCCCATTAAAGCTGAAACGCCTGGACTCCCCAATAGCTGCAAAACTGTCATTTATGATCTGAAACACTCAGAGGTCCACCGTTAATTTGACACTTGTTTTTGGAGGCACTTCAGACAATAAACCAAACTACATTAACCCCACACTTTCCTGAGTGCTGGGAGCTTTAAGTGCGTGAACACACAATCATTTGGCATTTTAATGGAGGGTGTAGTCTGAAAAAATACAAGCACCCGGTAGATGCGCGTGAAAACCGGCCATTTGCTCTCCGGCGCGCGAGAATCTGTAATGCTGAGCATCTGCTACTGCTTCACAAGCTTCATCAGACTCCTGGAGCCTGGAGATTCTGCAGCACCGGGACAGCAGCTGCCACGCTTTTCTGCCTCATGCTCCAACTGTCTGCTCGCGGAGCTCCACGCGACTCTAGCGGAATGACCATGAAGAGCCGGTCATTCCAGCATCAGCTCCTTTAACAGTTCGTAACAAAACCTCGTATCTCTGAAGCTATAACTTTATGGGAGAATATCAAAAACCGTGTTAACTTTCACGCGCCCCAGCTGAACACAAACCCCCTGATACTTAATACTTTGCACAGTCAATTCATCAGCAAATGTTCATACACTGGGCAGCTTGCGTAAAATAATAATATTGCAATAAAAAGCAGATCGTTTGATGAGGTTTTGATTAATGCAAAACATTGCAAAAATAAGACTGTAGTTTTCTTCTTACCTTGCGGAGTGGAGTGTTGCGGTTTGGTCTTTAGAGGATGCTCAGGCTGGACACGAAAAAAAACCATAAAACACACACACACACAGACACACACTCAAACCCTCAACTCGCACCGATTTAGCCCGTCAGATCAGAAGAAAACAGACGGGAGACCACCGGAGAGATGCGGAGGTCCGTGCGCTCTCCCTGTTGGAAGCTGTGTGTGAAACAAAGAGGGGGCTGGCAGGCAGCAAGCAAGCAGGAGAAGGACTCCTGCTCCTGCTCCCCACACCTCCTCCTCCTCTTCCTCCTCCTCCTCCTTCCCTCCCTTCCGCAGGGGGATCGTCACCCACGGCCCCCTCGCGCTCCTGATCATGCGCACAAACGCTTGGGCAGGGGAGGCAGGGCTTTGAATTTAGAGAAAGAGCCCCCCTGTACCGGGGAATCTGAACTGATCCTGAAATGCAGTAGGTCTAGGCTTTGAAATTAGACAATTAAAGTTTCTCCCGACGGTACAAACACATTTATATAGTTATATTTTATATGGAAATGTAGCTGAATTTATGTTAATATTTATGTTACAAAATTAGTAAATTATATTTTTCTAATGCACAAAAAAGCAAAAGAAATGTGGAGGATATCTGCAGTTTCAACGAATTTGCTGAAGTTTTCGCCAACAATTATTAGGTCAGTTCTAAGAAAAAATGACTGAATCTGAAACACTTTAATTTCATTTTAAACTCAGCTTAATACATGACCCTTAACAAAAATGTAAAGGTAAACCAGTATACCCGCTGGACAATTTACACTGAACTATCGTCTCCCACAATCAATTCATGCAAGTAAGATTTCTTTGGTATGCGCGGTCATTTTCTTTGGTATAAGCAGGTAAATACGGTGATAATTTAATGTATTGTTTAGTAATAAAAATACAGTAAAATGTATGGGTAATCATCAATAATTTTTACAGTTCAATAATTTACTGTTTATTGAGCCCCGCCTTATTCAGGAGCTTCAGGAGGAGTCGTGTTTTAGGACCGACATGTTAGATCATAAAGTCAATCAAAGTTGACTTGCTCAGTTCATGCCACTCAGATTGCAAACTCTGCTAGCTAGCATCTCTGAAGAATATCAAATTCTCATAGGGAGGACCTTAAGAATAAATACAGCTAACATTTAGCAAATTTTACTCTGCGTGGCAATGACATATATTGATCAAGTGCATTAATCCATGTATTGCAGGAGAAGCATTTTGGCAGATGGAGCTTCAGTATTTCAAATGTCACTTTACAGTCACTGTTGCAAAAGCCATGATTCCCCCCATATAGTGCCAGAATCAGAATCAGCAAATCTTCTTGAGATTAATTAACAACTTGACATGGTTTAATGCAAATGTGTAGTAATTTAGACATGCAGGTTGCACAGTGAGGCATAGACCTGATCATGGAATTAAGATAAATCTTTATTAGTCCCACAAGTGGGAAATTTGCACTGCTATAGCAGAAAGTGGACAGTGCAAAGGTAAGAGCAGCAAAAAACAATAAAATAAAAGCTATACAACAGTATGATATAACAGTATAATTCTGGGGCAGCTGGTGGCCTAGTGGTTAGGCTATTTACCCTGTGATCAGAAAGTGGTAGGTTCAAATCCCAAGACTGCTAGTGGCACCTCTGAGGTACCCTTGAGTAAGGTACCCGTCCCAGGTTCCTGGCTGCCTGCTGCTTCACTTGGAGAATGGGTTAAATGCAGAGGAAATATTTTGTACTATTCACACTGTGTGCTGTGTTCACGTATGACTTTTACTTCACTTAACTTTCAGTTAACTAAAACATAATATAAGTTGAAGTTAAAAGCTAAAAATAAGGTAAGCAGGTTTGAGCTGTATGCACATTTTGGAAATGGAAGGAGGAACAAGAACAAAGAGAAGGATGGATAGATGGAAGGATGGTTGGATGGAAAAAAGGATATATAGGTAGACAGATAAATGTAATGATGAATAGTGAAACAAACAGAAAGAAATACCAATGGACAGGTCCCACTCAACAAACAGTACCTTAGTTACAGCTAATGCTAGTGTCAGTGAATTTAGCACACTGGCCTGATTGGGCTAATGTGACATATTGATATGAATATTTCAGTGTAGATATTTCTTGTATATCTGTACACAAATATCTGCTGCAGAATGTGCTTATTTATAGCTTACAAGTTCACCTTTATTCCCAATTTGTGCCAATTTATGTAGTATAGAATTAGATGTATGTGAAACATTACACCTTACATAGCATTAGGTGTTTAGAGCTGTAACAGTCCAGTTAGTGCAGAATTTCAGAGATATGAGGTTCTGTAATGACAGCTAGGAAATGCAGACAATATACATCCTGTATACAAAGGCACATATTTAGGTCCACATGTACATGTGTATTTATGAAAATTGAGGTTTTTCTGTGGGTTTTGGCCTGTCGTCCAAACATAAATGGCATTTTGGGTCAGTGAAAGCAGAAGTTTTTGAAAACTCCAGCCATAGTGGTGATTTTTGAAAACTCAATTTCTGCGTTTACGTGTGGACAAGAAAAACAAAGATTTTGAAATGCGGACAGTTTCACGTCATACTGTGTACCACTCATATGACATCACAGTATGATTAGGTTACATTAGGTTTTCTTCTACAGTCCCCGACGTATACAAAGTACTACCGCTCTCAACCTTGTCAGAAGTTTTGGCATGTTTATACTCTTGCGTGGAGTTACTGTCTATCCAGTATGAAGGACATAAAGGTCAGAGTCAGCTTTGGATGCTATTATATTCAACACAGGCACTGTCTCTGGTAATGACGTCCCACCTCCAAGGCATCTGACTGGTCACCAGTGCTATACGGTTTAAGGTTATATCACCACCTGCTACCTTGGCATGCTTTTGACAGTGTTTTTTGCAATTGCATGTGGACGGAGATATTGTTGAAAATGTGCTCGTGTGGATAAAAAACCAAAAAACAAAATGGAAAAACTCTGTTTTCAGAAATACCCATGTACATCTGGACATGGCCTTAAATAGGTCTCCTTCATATGCTGTTATACAAGCTGGAAAATTTGGCCCACCATGATACATATTTCAATCCTGTCTTCAGAAGTAGGTCTCAGAGGCCTGAACAGAAATACATCATCCATGAAAAACGTAATGGGGGTAATGCCCTCCGAATTTAGTGGAAATGAAGCTTATGATGGGAGACATATTACTGCGGATCCATGCATGCTCCTACCTCACTGAGAGGACGCAAGGAGGGTTATATAAAGTAAATGAAGAGAAACGTGCTGGGACAATGCTTCTTTTTTCATGGTAGGACAATACTTCACTACCCTAATTTTAATGCCCAGTGCGTAACACCGCCAGTATCAACGCTAACTGGTGACTGTTAGGGTTAGGGTTAGGGATTTTCCCCGTCTCACGGCCTTTCAACCTGTTTCAACCTCTTTGCAAACAAAAACAATAAAGAATCAACTCATTATTTCTCTCCTACTGTCCCTCAGTCACCAGTTAACGCTGATACTGGCGGTGTTACGCAGTGCGCATTAAAATCGACCGCAGACTTTGAAGAGTCACCCCATGTCCTTTAAAGTAAGGAGAGGAGAATCGGCGAGGGCATATTATTACGGTGATGGGGAGATTTACTGGATATCTGGAGCTGTGTTTACAGTCCGTATACCTCCTTATAGTCTGTGTCTTGTTTGGGAGGACTGTAATGGCAAACAGCCGGGGGCGCAACTACTACAGACGATTCTGGTAAGGGAGATACCAGAAATGTGATGTTCCGATGATGTATTCAGTCAGTTGTTTCTCAAACGGCATGGGGCATGTTGAACAGCATACAGCACATTAGCAGCAAGTAGACGCGAGCCCATGCAGTTTGGGTGAATTCTGTTCAGCTTAAAAAGAGTTTCTTTGTGCCAATACATGTTAAAAGTGTCAATAAAGCCTGCATCGTGCTCTTGGCAGTTATACTGAAGCCAGTTATTGAGGCTAAGGAGTTTGCTAAAACGTTCATTGCTGTACCCCACAGTTGGAATGGGGCCTGAAAAAAGAAAAGAAAAATTCCACATTTCTCCAGAAGCCCCATAAGAGCCTGAAATTTAAATTTTGTCATTTGTCCCCACACAAACTCTGTTCCTTGTGATGGCTGTAGACAGAGAGGGCAGTAACTCACATAGTCTTTCATGAACGTCTTTGATCGTGGCTCCGGGAACACAGTGGATGGTAGCATTAAAAGATTTGATGTTTCTTGTTATGGAGTCACCAATGATGAGGGTGGTCGGAGAAAACAGCGGGCGAGGCTGAGAAGAGCCTGTTTGCTCCTGGTTTGGGCTGACCAACCATTTACCAGCCGGCCGTAAAGAGGGCGACTCACCCAGGAGAAACAGCCAGCTGCAGCTGAACCAGGGGCATCCAAGCGGGCATCAACGCGGGAGAACCCTCCTGAATACCTCGACACAGTGTCCTTCAGAAGCCTGTGGTGGGCAGCAGAGGACCCGCCGCCCTGGCCCATCGGTTGCTGGGCAGGCAGCATGGAAGCACGGTCACCAAGGCAATGACCACTCCACCAGTCACAGGCCAGATAGGCCTGGGCTCTGATGATGTGACGTCCACATGCCTGGGCCAAACATCAGCAGCAGCAGCAGCACATCTACCCGAGATGATTCCCGACGTCTGGTAAGCAACAGCTGGAGGAGCAACCCCGGCCGTCATGTCCCCCACAGCAGGGCCAGTAGCAGCACTACCACCGGAGATGATCCCCAACGTGCGGCAGGCAGCAGCTGGCAGGGTAACCCTGACCTCCATAATCCCCGCAGGCAGAGCCCGTCAGGCAGCTGATGGATTAGACGGGCCATCCCTCACTGCAGGCAGCAGAGACGCCAGGTCATCATCCACAATGGATATGTGGTGTGGCTGGGCGTCATGAGGGTCGACGATGGAGAGGGCAGCGTACCGATTAGAGAAGCATAAGGGAGGTAGGCCTACGTTTCCCCCCAGCGCTTCTTACCGCCGCTAGTGGTAGCCTTTGCCTATCTTCTATAAGGTAGGCAATCCTTTTGGTGGCTCTTTTCAGGAGTATATTGTCATTGGGTGATGTTACCATGGTTGTAAGAGTCCAGGTAGCGAAACCTTGGAGTGTGTGCCAGCAGGAGCGTGTGTTGGCAGTCTCTGTCGCTCTCACTCTCTGTCGCCTGCTCTGCTCATTTCTGAGCTTCTTCTCCCTTCTTCTATTTTTATCCTCTTTAGTTTAATTTAATTTTTGTAACTTAAATCAGACACTATTCAGTACCGTTTCATGCTAGTTTTTGCCATTTTTGTTTGATATTTTTTACTTTTTTTGCCAGTGTTTGGATATCCAGTGCATCGGTCCTTTTCTTTACTCTCGAGAGGAGCTACTGGTGCTGTGCCACGCAGCAGTGCTGGCAGCAGACAGACCCAATATCCCCAGCAAGCTGAGGAGGAAGAGACAGGGGTGTCGAGTAAGGAGGGAACATCGTCGCCCGAGAAGGAGACGATACAGACCATCTCTAGTCATGGGGAATGTAAGATCTCTCCCCAACAAGATGGACGAGCTAACGGCGCTAACGACGCTAACTCGGTACCAGACTAAATTCTGGCAGTGTAGCATGATGATGCTAATGGAGACCTGGCTAACACCACTAACACCAGACGCAAGCGTGATGCTGCCCGGATTCCAGCTGCTGTGGGCGGACAGGATGAGAGAGAGCAGTAAGAGGAAAGGAGGGGGACTGGCGGTGTTTGTGAACGACAGATGGTGTAACCCTGGGCACATCACTGTGAAAGAACAACTTTGCAGCAGAGACATTGAGCTGTTAGCCGTTAGCATGCGACCATACTACCTTCCCAGGGAATTCTCGCATGTTATCATGACAACAGCGTATGTCTCCCACATGGCCAACGTGGAGGCAGCCTGTGACTCTCCACTCTGTAGCCAGCAGACTGCAAACGCGATTTCCACAAGCCCTATTTTTTATATCTGGGGACTATAATAATGCATCCCTGGGCTCCATACCGCCCACTTTCACCCAGTACATGGCATGCCCCACCAGAGACAACAAAACACTGGACTTACTGTATGTCAACACAAAAGAGGGATACTGTTCAACACATCTCCGTCCTCTGGGAAGATCAGATCTCAACCTGGTACACCCTGTTCCTGTGTATGAGCCCTTAGTGTGCAGGGAGCCAGCAGTTACCCACATAGTGCAGAGATGGTCAGAGAAGAGTTTTGGACTGTTTTGAGCCTACTGTGTGGGAAGTGCTTTGTGACGACCATTTGGGAGGAGCTGAAGAGGGTGCATAGAGCTGAAAAGACTCATCAGGGATGGGAAAGACAGCTACAGGCAGAGGATGGAGAACCAGCTGCAGCAAACAATGTCAGCCTCAACGAACAGAACTGCCTGCCGGTGGGGGATGTGAGGTGGGCAAAGGAACTAAACCACTTTTTTCAACAGGTTTGATTCATCTGTCCATGCCTCTCCACCCATACTGCCCTCCCTTATCCAGTCCCCAACATGCACTACAGACACCCACACCCATACCTCTGTTCCACCTCAGACACTTCACACCGCCTCTACACCTCACACTGCTTCCACACTCTTTGCTCACTGCTCTGCCCCCCGAACCATGGCATCTAGCATACAGCCAGCACACGACTCCAGCCTGTCTATTTCAGCCATCCAGGAGGGAACTGAGGAGTATCAAAGCCAGGGTGGCAGCGGGTCCAGATGGCATCAGCTTAGGGGTTGTCAGGTCCTGCATGGATCAACTGTGTGGGGTAATGATACACATCTTCAACCTGAGCCTGAATCTGGGTACCACAGCTTTGAAAACCTCTTGTGTGGTACCAGTGCTGAAGACCCCATATACAAAGGACTACAAGAGCTACAGGCTAGTGGCTCTAACATCCCATCTGATGAAGGCTCTGGAGCGGTTGGTCCTTGTGCAGCTTCAGCCACTTGTGAGTTCATCACTGGACCCAGTTCAGTTTGTCTACCAGCCTGACACTGGAGTGGATGATGCTGTCATCCACCTCCTACATCATTCTCTCTCTTACCTGGAGACCACCAGGAGCGCTGTGAGAATCATGTTCTTTGATTTCTCCAGTGCCAACACCATCTTTCCCATAATCCTGAGGGATAAGGTGGAGTACATAGGAGTGGACCATCACCTCGCCACATGAATCCTGGACTACCTCACAAACCGACCACAGTATGTGAGAACCCAGAGCTGTGTGTCAGACAGGGTTGTCTGAAGCACTGGGGCCCAGCAGGGAACGGTTCTGGCACCGTTCTTCTTCACCATCTAAACTGCAGACTTTACCAACTGCATCCTAACGAACACGCACATCCATGGTAGTTTTTCTTACGTACAATATTTCTTTGAGTGCAATTTTCTGAGGCAACACGTGCAATCTTTGGGGTAGTATATTATTATTATTATTATTATTACTGGGTGAAATGTGCAATTTATAGCTGTGCAAGTTATAATGTTCAACTCTTCTGGTGCATTATTATTATTACTGTTTTTGTCGATGCCTGTCACTGCACACACACAAACTCGCACATCCAAACACCACAGACCAATAAGTGGAGGTTGCAATATGCTACACACGTGTCTATATTTATAACTATATCTATATTTATAACTTATATATATATACTCTTTTATTCTATACTGTTGTGTATAGCTTTGTCAGGGCTCCAGGCAAAATAAAAGCCTTAGGAGCCATTGGCTCCTAAACACAAAATATTTGGGAGCCAAATTATTTTTTTAGGAGCCATAATCTCTGTCAAATGTGATATAAATAAAAAAATATTGTCATGACACATTTTGTCTCCAGTCTTAACCCATGTAAAGAGCATTAAAACAAAACAAGAAATCACGACATGGACTAAATTGTTGCCAAAATAGAACATAGTGTTTCTTGTGTAGTTAATTTTAGAATGCACTCTGCAACAGGTTGCCAGGCCGTGTCAAACGAAACTCAGTCGGTCAACACTGCTCTCCATAGAGATGTGCCTGTTGCAAACGAGTCAGTTCTTTGACCGCAATTTTAACCATGGACATAAAATATTACTTATCACGATCACACATTAGGGCTTTTTTTCATGCTAGGACAATGCTTCACTTTTTCGTGCTAGGATACTGTATTTTAATGCGCAGTGCATAACGCTGCCAGTATCTACGCAAACTGGTGACTGTTAAGGTTAGGGTTAGGGACTTTCCCCGTCTCACGCCATTTCAACCTGTTTCAACCGCTTTGCAAACAAAAACGATAAGGAATCAACTCATTATTTCGCTCCTACTGTCCCTCAGTCATCAGTTAGCGCTGATACTGCCGATGTTACATAGTGCACATTAAAATACATAGGGTAGTGAAGCGTTGTCCTAGCATGAAAAAGTGAAACGTTGTCCTTGCACGAAAAAAGCCCTAAAGCACGAAAAAAGCCCTAAAGCACAACAAAATTGCAGCACATACTTTGATTACATTGTATATCGTGATGGCTTCACAAAAACTCATGAGACCTGGCTTGTTATCCGACAGTCAGCATCAGGGCAAGCAGTCAGTGTATCTCTGATCAGCTTGTCTGGGCCACAGTTTGGAATTGTCAACCAACATTTTATGTTCTTGTCTTCAGTTGTGTCAGTCTTCCACGAACTGCACCACATTGCCAGACAGAACACTTTTCAATTACAAAATGGCAACACACAGAAAAAGCTGTGTAAGATAGTTCTTTTCCAAGGATTTTAGATCCTGTCCTGCAGGGACTTGCACAGGAGTTTGAAGGGGCCATTGCTCTGACCTGAAAAAAAGGGCACTCCCTTCTTCGAAAAGAAAATTCACATAGATTGCATGGAGAACTGAAAAATATTAAGTACGTAAATGTCTTTATTAAGTATGTTTTTATTAATATACCTTGCTCCAAATTTACTCGAAGCTTTAAAGGAGAATCCCCCTATTGGGGGCCATTTCTTGTCAATTTCCATTTCCCTTTCTATGGCCATTAAGAGGAGGCCAGACAGCCACAATTTTGTGCGGGGCACTGCCATGGAGTAAAGTAATGGATAAAGATGCCTCACACATACGTTGCTTGGGGCTGTACAAACCGCAGTATGCTCCAAACCAGATCCCAGGGAATTACATTTCATAGGTAAGGCTGAACAATTGTTTTGATTACATTTGGCCATTATAAATATCCTGTTTTATAAATCTTAACTTTCGCTAAGCCAGGCAAAGCTAGCAAAGCTATGTATCCCTATGCATCCCTCTTCAAATCAGCCTCCTAACAACGTTTTGGCTAAACATAAGCACTATAAAAAGGGATTTTATAATGGCCGAATATAATCAAAACAATTGTTCAGCCTTACCACTATTGGTTATTCAACACAGTTTAGCAACAGATGCTGAACCGGCATCATATTGTCAAAGCTACCACTTGCTGTCATTAAAACACAGTGGAGGTTTGATGATTCCTTCTGAGGGGACAGTCAAGGTGGTCAAAGTTGTTGAGCGTGTTATCTGACAGTCAACATTAGGGCAAGCGGTCATTGTATATTTGATCAATCAGTTTGTCCGGGCCACAGGGTTGGGCTGAGGGTGAAAAGTATATATTATCGCTCTTGTGTAAATTCATGAGCTTGTACTAGAGAGAGAGAGAGAGAGAGGAAGCTGCGGGCTCCTTCAACTCACTACTCATCTATCAGCAAGCTCTCCAGTGGGAGTGGAAAGCTTCTTGAGTTAGTAAGCCTGGAAACAGGAGGAATGTGCAAGATCTAACATGGATCAGCTATTGTGTACTCTGCTTGCTTCTCTCTATCCTTCTGTGCAACTACATGCCTATTATGTTCATGCTCGCCGGAGAGAAGGTCCTTCGGCACTTTGAAGTCCTCAGCAAGAGTTTCGATTTTGAGTTTCGATTAAAAAGCCCCACTCAAAATAACCTAATGCTGCCTGCTGCGTCCTTTCCCCAACCCAGGCTCATGTTTTTTCGTGCAACCATCACGATATAAAAATCTATTTAAACGTGCTGTGATCACGTTTTAGGCCTTTTTTATGTGCTAGAACAACATTTCCTACCCTATGTGTTTTAATGGGCAGTGCATAACACTGTCACTATGAGCGCTAACTGGTGACTGAGGGACGGGGAAGGAATACAATCCCCAGGATGCTATGGTGTTTTTGTGATCTGATAAAGCTTTCGATAATGTGCAAAACAGTGGTGTGGTGCGACCGTGCAAAACAGAGCCTGGTTTTTAAATCTGCTGCATGAATGAGTGAATGTATTCAATAGTGAGACAATATATTACACATTTCTCACTAAAAGTGTAATTACAAGGAGTGGATTCCTTACCGTTTTTGTTTGCAAAGCAGTTGAAACAGGTCGGAAGGCAGTGAGACGGGGAAGGAATACAATTCCCAGGATGCTATGGTGTTTTTCGTGATCTGATAACACTTTCGATAATGTGTGGTGTGATCGTGCAAAACAGAGCCTGGTTTTTAATTCTGCTGCATGAATGAGTGAATGTATGCAATATTGAGAAAATATACTACACATTTCCCACTAAAACTGTAAAAATAATGAGTTGGATTATTACAAGGAGTGGATTCCTTATTGTTTTTGTTTGCAAAGCAGTTGAAACATTGGATGGCGACTGAGCTCAATAACCTCTGTTTATTTAATTTACAGTAATAAAACACAGGGCTTTAAGAAGAACAAAATGAAAAACAAGAGAGACACTCAAGAAGAGCCAGGGGCAGACTGGCAATCTGTGCGTTCTGGAAAATAACGGCTGTCCGGTGCACGGCGGCCTGTCTTTCTTGGCCGAGATGCAGACAAATGCAGACAAATTTCCAACTTGTGGGACTAATAAAGGTTTATTTTATCTTATCCTCTCGCAGCTTGTGAAGAAACTCCTGGCTGTTTTTAGTCCCAGTCCGCCCCTGCCTGAGTACAGCCTTATTTAACCCTCCCAAATGCGCTTTCTTTGTGTTCTCCCGATAGTACAAAAACATTTATACAGTTTTATTTAATATGGAGTTGTAGCTGAATTTACGTTAATATTTATGTTACAAAATGTATGAATTAGGTCTATATTTTTCTTAATAATTTACCACTAAAATGCATGAAGAATTATTTATTGCCAAGAAAAAAGTGTGGAAATGTGGAGGATATCTGCAGTTTCCACCAATTTACTTGAGTTTTCACCAACAATTATTAGTTCGGTTCTAAGAAAAAAATGCCTGAATCTGAAAAACTTTAATTTCATTTTAAACTCAGCTTATTATATATCCCTTAATGAAAATATAAAGGTAAACCAGTATACGCGCTGGACAGTTTACACTGAGCTGCCGTCTCCCACAATTTATTAATGCAAGCAAGTTTTCTTTTGTATGCACTGTCGTTTTCTTTGGTATATGCAGGTAAACACAGTAATAATGCAATGTCATTTTTTAGTAATACAAATATAGTAAAATGTATGGGTGATCACCAATATTTTCAGTTCAATAATTTAATGTTCATCAGTGGCGCGTCTTCAGAGTAATAAAAATACAGATGCAATCAGCTGCAGGGAGAAATAAATAACGTTCTCGGATCAGCTACCCTCAAACCTCCTGCCTCTGAGTACTGTGTTTTTTCACCAAGACATGCTTCCTTTATGTTTCTCGGGACAGTACACAAACATTTTATATTTTATATGGAAATATAGATGAATTTACTTTAATATTTATGTTACAAAATTAGTAAATTATATTTTTCTTAATAATGTAGAACTAAAATGCGTTAAAAAAGGGCCCAAGATCATAGGGCCCAAGATTTGTAGCGGCGTCCTTGCTCTCTGTTTCTCTCTCTCTCTTTCTTTCTCTTTCTCTACATACATATGCACACATACCACACATGATCTGTAAGTGTGAAACACCTGACCAGTTTTGAGATATTGAGGTTTAAAGTTTTTGCATTCTAAATAGCAGAACTGGTATGTGGAACAAGTTTATT
>JBBPCX010000040.1:33170208-33204403 GCA_037974365.1 Hydrocynus forskahlii | reverse complement strand
TATGTATATCATCTAATTTCTGTGTCAGTGAAATTCTGCAGCTGAAACCTTAGAGTTCTTTTTCAAAATGGCATTTTTGCACCAAAATGATACACACATACACCATTTGAATTAGTCTTTCAAAGCAGCAGGAAAACACAGATACAAAACATTGTCTTTAGCACATTCTATTCATTTTTTCATTTTCTTATACAGACATCTAGAGAAATTGTTTCTCATTCTTACATTTCAGTGAACACAATAAAAGAAGGACTTCAGTGTTCAGTTACTGTTGCTTGCGTGAGTGTTGACAATTTCAGGTGTGTTTTGAATTGAAGTGCTTTCCTAATGACTGAAAGAAAACTCATTAATATATGAACTGAATTATCTAATTTGTCTTGCAAGAAGTGTTTTGCAGATCTATAAACAAAGTTCACAGCAGAAAATGTGTTGGTATTTGGTGTCTTTGCTTTAAGGCATGGTTCTAAAGTCCTTTTGTTTAACCATTCACTTTCAGGGTGAAAGCAATCAGCAAAAAAATGTAAATCTAATGCTAACACTAACCTTAACCCTTACTTTATGCTTGTGTACTGACAACGTACAACAGGCACTGGCAGTTAATTGGTGCCATCTACATGTGAAACCAACCTCAGTCAAAGAAATAGGAAATGAAACAAGAGCCAAAATCAATGGTGCTGTTCCGTAACCATGGATTGAAAAGCATTTCGGGGTAATGCACCAGTTAACATCTCTTAGATGTGTTTCAGTGCCATTCGCAGATCCAGTCCAAATCTGAATGGAATCTCTTCTCAACAACGTTCCAGCATCTAACACTAATGCCCTTGTCTTTAGAAGAAGCAGTGGATGAGCAGGTGCTTTGACACTTTTGGACATACAGTTTATTAACTGATTAGCTACCCTTTACAAAACTTCTGTTTTAGCCTTATCCATTTTTGGTACTAACCTCGTGGCCTCGGGCTTTAACTTACACCGTTTTGACATTGTGCACTGTTTGAAATCACCCACTAAGTGGCGCTAAAGACGCTTTTACTCAGGACTCCCATAAGGATACTGAAGTCCATGACAGTCTAAGGGCCAATAAAACTCGTGAATGAGACCACTTAAAGAAGGCAGTATTTTGTATTTTATGAAGTGAAAATTAACTGAGTTATGTGATGAATGTGACCCTTTTGTTTTGTTCAGTTTCGATCAGATGAGATATCATTTTCATAGTAGGTATGTTTTATTTCAGTTGAATTATTTTGTTTATTTTATTGTTCCATTCTGTCCTACATTGTTTATTTAGTATTTGCATTTATATTCACATGTGCTGATGTTACATATGAACATATAATGTATACATTCTTGTCTCGCTCTCTGTCTGTCTGCCTCCCTTTCTCTTCACCACATTCCCTAATTCAATTTGGCCAAAAACCGAAACCTTGGCCAAAAACAGAAAACGAAAGAAATTATTATTAAATAATTAAAAGAATAAATCTGTTACAAAACTATGAAAATATTTATTTAGCATTCAAACAATGCACCATATAAAATAAACTTTGAAATAAAATATTTTACGTGGCCCCACTCAGGAATAGCCTAAAAGCAAGATAGCTGAAATATTATACAATTAAATATCTTCTCTCATAAAACTAGTGAATTCAAGTGCATTTTAATATTCTGAACGGGGGGCAGCCAGGAACACAGCGCCCGGGGAGCAGTGTGCGGGGACGGTACCTTGCTCAGGGTATCTCAAGAGGTGCCTAGCATCTTGGGAATCGAACCCACGACTTCCTAAACGCCCTAACCTACTAGGCTACCAGCTGCCCTTCGAGTGGGTGTGCTCGAAGGGTCTGGCCTCTTCTGTGCTTCATACTCTGCATGGAGATCGGGATGTTTTGATTTTATATGATAAATTAATCCCGATGTTGAGAAAGTCTTTGTGCGCCTGCGCCCGCTCCTCTCTCGCGCGAAATGAACAAAAAACATGACGCGTCCGCTCTCGTTCCTCTATCTGAACATCAGAACCGGACCGTGCTGTTCTCCTGGAGGTTCTGCCACGCAGCCCGCCCGGATCAGCCTGCACTCCAGCCGGACTGGGGCTCCGAACTCCGGCGGCTCTTTAGAACCATTCACTTCAGACCGATCAGAGGAACCGACTCAAAGTCTTTGTGGATGCACCCCTTCTAGAAATTTCGGCATTGTGCGCTTTACAAACGGCTTTCCGTGTGTCTTTCTTAGATATATCGAAATGCGCCCACACAGCAGACATGCTGACTCTAATCCAATCTTGCGCGTGCAGGCTGCGGTTGCGTCATCATTGCGTCGTCACTGTTTCGGTCGCGTTAAAAAAAAATTCGGCCGAAACCGAAAATGTATTTTTTGCCATTTTCGGCGGAAAATTTTCGGTGGCCGAATATTCGTTGCATCCCTAATTACATCTCTTATGTTAGAGGTGTGGTTCAGTGTTTCATCAGCACACAACTGTGGAGATTGTTTGTTGTTCCTGTTACTGTGGACAAGGGACTTTCAAACTGCTTCTCACACTGACATACAGAGAGTCACAAACTACCGCTACTGACTCTGACTGTTCCTTCTCACACTAAAAACGAAAACTGCTGACTCTTAACTATACATACTCTGTTAGCTATAGACTGCCAGCCGTTCAGCAGGGATTAAGTCTGCACACGAAGGATTTTTATTGTTAGTTTTCCTCAGCGAAATTCTGTGTGGGTTCTTCGTCCAGCATTAGGTAGGTTTCTCGCCTCTTTGCCTTTGGTTTGCTCGCCAGGGACTCAGACCTGGATTCTGTTTTGTGGCTTTGGTTACAAAAAGCACTATATAAATAAAAATTAAATTGAATATACAGTGATGTGTAGATGTATGTTTACTGGTTCAGACTGCTTATGTGTTCAGTTAAAGATCAGTCATGATCAGGGAAGAGGGTAGAAAATAATGAAGATGTAGTGAAAAGTATGTGCTGAAAAGTCTGATAAGCATTGGTTCTGCACATTCTGTTCATTTTTCTTTTGCCTTCCGTAGACTGGAGTTTCATATTTCTGCCACCAGAGGTCAGTTTCTCCTGTTCTGAACAAAAGATGCCAATTACAACTGGCCCGTTAGTTACAGGGGATCTGCAAAAAAGGAAACAGCAAAATGGCCAACATGTATGAGCCTTAGATGCAGTATATGTTATTTTGTAGACCCCTGTATATAATTTCTCCATTCCTTCCTTCGTGTAATGCAGAGTGAAATATTCAAATGAAAATGTGCAGTGTGTTCAGACAGGACGAAACATGAAAAACAGCATTTATATTGTATTTAGATATTTTGTTATTTCTACAGTCATCTTTTCAGAAGCTTCCAGAATGCTCCCCCTCCCAAAAAAATTGTTGTGTTCTAGCTCATCTCATCCATGGTTGCTCATGGTTTCCCACCCAAATAAAACATGTGTCTGTTGGGGCAACGACTGTCTGGGCACTTCCCTTGGGACAAGCCCTGAGTCTGGTTCCTAAAACACACACTCACACATCCACCTCATATCCCCATAGCAACACCCCAGGCTTCTCCAGGTCTTTTGCTGGGCTCCGAATTCGAGCTCATAATTATTGCCTTTACACCGTCATGTCGGTCAGTCTTTCTCTTTTTCTCTCTCTTTCTCTGTCTTTCTCTCTCCCTCTCAGACAACTTCTGCAAAACTGTCTCTGTGCTGAAAAATTACTGATCCTTCTTCTTTACACACACACACACACACACACACACACACACACACACGTTTTGTTGACTGACTTTTCTTTATGTTTGTCATTCAATTACAGGAACTCATTTAGACAAAAATGTAACACCTTCTATCCCAGTCAGTTCTATTCTAGTATCTTCTGGAACTACTCTGGGTCCCCTTTATAATGTGAGATCAAATGTTGTCTTTAAATATGCACTGAAAACACACACATGCATACACACACAAATAATATACTCAGATTCACTCAAAAACTAAAACACTGTTTGAAAAAAAAAATCTGTCTCTACCTTTAGTTTGTTTTTGATCTTGATCTTAAATTTTACTTTCAGTAAAAAATACACTCAAACCTTTGTCTTAAAATTTGTGTCTAATGAAATTTGAGATTAATTCTAACAACAAACTTAAAAAATGTTGATGGTCACCAAACTTATAACTGCTACAGATTCCTTCACTGAGTACGCCGCCGCTCACCGGGGTCATCCCATCCAGTGGCCAAGAGTTCATCAACGCCCCTGCTCTCTGACCCCAAGGCCCAGAGGTTAACTGACCCTTGGGTAAAGACACAGTGCTTCCTGCTGAAAAGCTTTTCTTTAGCCACACTTCTGCTGGTCATTTCACTAATGGGACATGACTAAGCACTTTTCACTCGGCATGAGTCTATAAAGAGAAGTCCATAAAGCCTCTGCAGGCTCAAACAGGCCTGGAAGGAAAACACTGCTCTGCTTTACAGAATTAATTGCTTGAACAACAGGGACAGGGCTACTGGACAGCAAGAGGACATTTAGGTAGCCCAGTTAGCCCAGGATATAAGGCCTCTGAGGGCCTGTTAGGCTAATTTTATTTACTGATATTTTGTTTATTACCCTGTACTATGGCCCTATAATCTGCATGAATTGGTCACAAAAAATTGTTAGTTTATCACTGGCAACTGTGAGCATGTCAAATTGATCTTTTGTGCATTTAAAACCATATTAAAGAAAATGTGTTTTCTTTTTTACCATTTCTCCAGTGTTACTTACAATTTAACTTGATAACTTAAGAGCTGTTTTTGACCGAGTTTATTAAAAATATATTAGCACAAATTTTGTCTGATTCCTTATGCCAAAGCAATACTATGTTGCTGACAAATATTGACCCCTAAATTCTAAGGCGTTTTACTTGGTAACATATGACTGTGTAATCCTTGAGTTGTACAAGTCTGTATAAAAAGGACCTGCTGGTGAATCCTGGCCATTTGAGGGGTAAAACAAAGCAAAACTAAATTATGCTAGATCTTCTGCCTTCTGCTTTATTCCAGGTATTCAGTGATGTAATGGTAAGGACAGAATAACTTGATGAATTGTACAAGCAGTTACAGTTCACACTGCTTTAAGCTGCACAGAATAAATGCAAAAAAAACCCTTATTCTAATCTAAGCCTTTAATCAATGTTATCTGTCTCAAAGGAATCATTTGTCTCTTAAAGCTGCAGATATTTTGGTTGCTATTTTAAAGTTGTACAGGCTACATACACCATTTTCTAAGTCTCTGTTTTACGAAGTTAGTTTATTAAATGGTACAAATATGTGAAAGTGAATGTACTGTATACTATAATTTAAAGTATACTATTATGAATGCTTTGTTCTTCTGAAGGTTCGTTTAAATTTTACCTGCTCATTACTCTTTATTGCTTACATCTATGTTAAACAATAAACAGCACATACAAACATAGATATTCATGTTAAACAACAAAGAGTAAAATACAGAAAAAATTTAAATGAACCCTCAAAAATAAAAAGTGTCTCTAATTGTGTTCTTTACGTGGTATAAATATGGCAAAGTCAGTGTACTGTATGTTCAAAAGGCCTTTAAAGAACACTATTGTGAACGCTTTGTACTTTTGAGGATTCGTACATTACCCTTTATTGTTTAACATAGATATTTATGTTTATATCTGTATGTGTATATGTATATCTGTATTGTTTAACACAGCTATGTATGATCAAGAACAACTTTAAATAAATACATTTTACACATCAAATTACAAAATGCTCATTCTCTCATGACGCACTTCTTTATGTTACATGTCTCAATGAGTTTCAAGGATAACTGCAAGAACTGCTTTGGTCGGCTTGTGATACTGGAACAATATACCAGTTCTGACTACAGAATACAATAAATATCACCTCAGTGATAGTATTTATAAAATTGTTTCATTTTTTTATTTGATGTATTTTTGAACTGTATCCTTGCTTTGGTATGTAAAAGTATATCAATACATATTACTTACATCAGAATATTAAATCAATCCTGTTTTTAAGGATTTTTATCAAACACATGGAATGGGTTTTTTATTGGATCTTACCCATAGCTCATAGAGTTTAATGTTTATTAGTTCAAATATAAAATTATGTATTATTGTTACAGGACTGTGAAGCCTATAGTACACGAGAGTCTGTTTTCGGATCTTTCCCATACTAGGTCCAGCTAATTAAACATACATTCAAAAAAAGGTCATAGGGTCATAAAGCCAGACACCATTCTGAGAGGGATCAGGCTGCGGGACGACACGGAGGAAGGGGGTAGGACCAGGCCAATTACAGGCTGGCTAGACAACAGCTCTGACATACATGATGTCTCTTTCCCACGATCGAGCCAGGCTTTTGATTCGAGCATGAATTGGAATCCCTGTTTTCGGCAAGAACATATCCATCTGTAAAACCATGTTCGAGTTCTTGATTACATAGTATGAAGCTTTATGTTGGGTTTTTGCCATCTAACTACTGTTTTACAAAATGTTATATTCTTAACTTTATTCTTAACTTCTGTGTATATTCATGTAACAAGTAATTCATGGCCATTTCATTGGTCCATTCATCATTAAATGTTCACCCAATGTAAAAGACAGCTGCTACTTTCAAATGAATTAAATATTTACTTAATAATTTCCATCGAAGCCCTATGGGCCAGTCAATATCAATATAATTTTTTCTTTTATAAATGACTACTCTTTAAAATACACTGTTTCATGCAATAACTCTACATGGCTTTACATAAGCTGCACTATAAAATAAAGATGGCATAAGGTGTCCTTGATGCCACAGAAAAGTGGTTCTCAGACCTGATCCTGGAGTCTAAAAGTTTTCCATGTTCCCAATAAATCTGATCTAACCGATCATCTAATTAACACAACATTCATGGGTTGACGTGGGTTTGAAAACAAGGAAAATGCTAAAATGGACAGAGCAATGGGCCCCCAGACTGATGTTGGTAACCACTGACATCAAAGAACGATTTTTGGTTCTAAAAGGAACCTTTCATTGGATGGCTCTTAAAAGAACCATTTGTGGAAATAAAATAAGGCAAATCAAAATAAAGTGGCCCTTATTGTCACATGTGGATATGCCACAGCACAGCACACTGTGTGAACAATGTGAAATTCTTTCTTTGCATGTAACTCATTCAACAGAGTGAAGAAGTGGGCACCCAGCGAGTGCCCAGGGAGCAGTGTGTGGAGATGAAACCTTACTCAAGGGCACCTCAGAGGTTCCACAGGCAGTCCTGGTATATAAACCCATGACCTTATAAATGCAAGGGCAACTCCCTAACCATCAGAGTACCAGCTGCCCGAGAAAAACGTATGAAGAACATTTAAAAAGGTCATTTCCTGAAATGGGTAAATAACCTTTATATTATGTGGAAATACTATGCACCTTTACAAAGTCCTTATCAGCAAGAAGGTCCTGGGTTCGATTCCCAGACAGGGCAACCAGAACGTTTCCGGTGTGAAGTTTGCATGTTCTTTCCATGTTTTTGCGAGTTTCTGCTGGGTGCTCTAGATTCCTACCACAGTCCAACAACACGCCCATTAGGACTGGAGATGCTAAACTGCCTGTAGGTTTGACTGTGAGTTTATCTGTTTTTTATGTCCTGCAATGGACTGGAGACCCATCTGAGATATTTTGCCAAGTGATGGCTGCGATAGGCTCCAGTAATTCTCGACCCTGGATAAGAAAATGGTTTGATGGATGTATGGTTCTTCAGGCAAATTAAATAGTTCTTTACTTAAAGAAGCCTTTGTGGCAATTTTTTTTGACTAGAAGCTTTTAATCTTTAAGCTTTTATTATTATATCCTACAACATAACTTTTATTTGCAACAATACAGAGAGATAAGCCATAAGTCTACATACCACTCAGCACCTTTATGACCAATTCTCATTATTAACATTAATCAGAGGGAAAAGGGTTGGTTTGTGGTCTAGCCAGTCAGACGCACACACTCGCTATCACACACAGATGTGTCTGGGAAAGACTCTGTGTGTCAGTCATCTGTCTGATGTGTGTGTGTGTGTGTGCAGTGTGTGTATGTTCATTCTTTAGTCCCTGTTTTAAGACATGCAAATGAGCCTCAGAGAGTGGCAAAGAACCCCCCCCCCCCCCCACAAAAACCTCAAACCCCACAGAAACACACTCATGCTGAGCAAATTCTCTCTCACACGCCACCCCATCCGACACAAACATGCACATACACACACACACAGACAGATGCACACACACATTCAGGAACACACTCGGAACATGCAGAGGGAGAAGCTCTCTTCATTTGCATAGTCATAGACCCAGACATTCTCACTAGCTAAAACACACCCCTCCTCATATACACACATAAGCACACACATATGAGAGTATAGGACAAAACTTTGTATCTCCTAAATGGTAAAATTAAAGTTTTGATATGTAATAATGAACCTTTTCGATTAGTCTATTCATCCTAACATGGTAATGCAGTGTAGAGGGTGCTTTAAGAAACAGAAAATTTTGACTTTTGATATGACAGCTGCAGTTCCTAAGTCATGAATTGATTGTTAAAGAAACTATCATATTGTAGTTATTTGTACTGCGTAGTCAGTAATAACTGATAGTTTTCTTGAGCTTCAGTGTTGTTAGCTTTCTAGCCTTTTCCTTGCAGCCTACCTCACATGGTGGAGGTTTGCCATTATATCATGCTTGAGAAAGAACATTATGAAAGCTAACATAAACGGCTTCCACAATTCTGAAGCCTTTGGCATTAAATGCATATTTGGTTCATTTTAGCTGTTATAAAAAAATTACAAAATGTAATGCAACCTACAACTAAAACATACACCTCATGCCTATGTTTTAAGGCTGAGAGTGGGCTAAATTACACGTTTAATTGTAATTCTCCATTATTATATATTTTACAACCTAGTCCATGATTGTATATAAGCTATATATAAAATCCACATTGGTTATAGAGCTTTTCCTTTAGCACTTGTCTAGCTTATGGTAACTGGGTAATTATAATAGCTATTTCCAGCATTTAAAACTGGTCCACAGTTATGGGGTGTTCAAATTAAAGATGTCCTGCAAATTATGCCTTTTTGAAAAAGGTACACCTGCCCAGGTTTTTCCTTGTATTTCAGAGGCAGGTAAAATTCACAGGATGGTGAGAACTGGTGCAAATAACTGGGTGTGGGTATACACACACACACACACACACACACACATACAGACACACACGCATCCTGCCCATTTCAAGCTCAGCTTAAACAAGAAATATGCTGAATGCTCATAGTTCGATTTAAGTTATGTGGGAATTGTTTTATCCCACAAATACATTTGATTATTTAAACTTTTTTGTCAAAGAACAAACGATAAATACTTTAGACTTGAATTGCTATTAATCTGCAATGTCAGTGTCAAAAATGAAAAATGTATTAACTACTGTTATAAAATCTTATTGTGACTCTTTTACAATGCAATGGTACATTTGTGTTGTTTATTGTTTCGCTTGATCCAGCTTTCGGTTTAAACAACATAATCATATCATCAAAAATAGAGGACTGCTGCCATGCACTTGTGGTGTTCAGTTTAATATTAACATCAAAATAAAACTGAATACTAAAAAAGCACAGTTTTTGCATAATTATTTAAACAAATGTAGAGCATATCTTTGTTTTAAAGCATTAGAATTAGGTCACACATCAGTGTTAGAATTATGTTCAAAATGTGCTTGTTAAAAACACAAATTATGTGATGTTTTTAGCACATCTGTTTGACAGTACAATTTCCTTTAAAAAAAATAAATAAAAATAATATATATATATATATATATATGAGCCTGTTTATGAGTATAAATGGCATTATTTTGGCATTCCATTTAGTAGTGATCACAGTCCTTGAAACATCACAAACCACAGTAACTCATCTCATTGAGGCTGGAAGGGCTTGCTTGGCCCACAGGTTGCCGCTGGGACATGGGACTTGAGCTTGAACTTGACCTCCTGGGAACGGAGGCGCAGTTTGGCCTCGGCTATTATCATGCACAACTTAGTGTCAGCCCTCATTTCCATACGCTCCCGCCTGCCTTCAATTAAAAGGAGAGAGCACAGACACACTCTTCCTCTTTTCTCAAAGCTTGGAGACCATTCACGTCCCCTCTAAGACCCTATGTAAGTTCAATTTTAAACAATGATATCCTAATTTTTTGTATTGATTAACAGGCTCGAAAACATACAATAATAAAGCTTTGTTTATTTATTTATTTTATTGTTTCGGTCAAAAGTTATTGTTTATTTAGTTCATTTATTTACATGTTATCCAACTTAGCTAACTTGAATCACTAACTTCAGGAAACTTCAAATGTTAGATACTTCAGCTATCTCAAATTGTTAACTTACATTTTTCCAAATTTAGATAGCTCAAAATGTTAGCTAACTCAAGATGTTACATTCAGCTAACTTTAAATTTTAGGCAACATAGATTTATGAAAGTGTGAACTGTAGCTAACTTAAAATCTTAGCAAACTTAGCTAACTAAATGTTAACTTTAGCTAACATAGCTATCTTTAAATGTTATCTTCACATGTGTATGTGTGCTAATTTTTTCGAATTTTAGATTCTTAGTTTTAAATTCTAGTGGCTGGATGTAAGAAAGTTGGGTCTTCTCACATGCTATCCCTGCAGAGCATTGCTTTAATTCATTGTGAACTGAGAAACAGCTCACTTCAGTGATGGATGAATGCTTTTCTTGATTCATTCAGACTGAGTCTGTGTAACTGATGTTTAACTTTGAAAGAGCCCCCCTCTGTGTCAGAAAATAAGTGTATCATATGAAGTGTGTGAACTACCTCTCAGGATTTTCTTTGATTTAGTTGGTGTTTTTAGGATTGTTGGTGTTTGTTTCACTGCTTAGTGGCATTCAGTTGCATTCCACAGACAAAGACTCTTGTCATGATTAAATCAAATATAACGATGTAGTGGATT
Source organism: Hydrocynus forskahlii (assembly GCA_037974365.1). Taxonomy (NCBI): domain Eukaryota; kingdom Metazoa; phylum Chordata; class Actinopteri; order Characiformes; family Alestidae; genus Hydrocynus; species Hydrocynus forskahlii. The sequence continues at coordinate 33,193,417 of JBBPCX010000040.1, read as the reverse complement.
GCGATTTTTTTTTTTAATAGACTTTGTATGAATCTATGTTTATTTTTTAGGGCATTCTAAATACATTAGAGCTAAGGATGTCTTATTTAGCTATATCCTATCTAACTGGGCCTATCATGTATTTATGTATGTATTTGTTCGTTCAGGCAGTCATTAATTGATTCAATCATTCAATTGTTTGTTTGAGGCATACATTGTTTGCAGGTGAAAATTGGTTTAGTGTTAATATTTGATAAATTCTCTTGGACACTTGGCTATTAGATGTATGTAGCTGTGCTAGTACTACTTTCCCTTGGCCTTTTTCAGTCGTGGATTGGCTGATCTAAATGAAAAAGAGATCTAAATGCAGCATTAATTTAAATGGAATTCTACTGTTTTTGTTATATGGAATTTTATAGCAAAGTGTGGACTCTTATAATAGTTTACTAAATGCTTTTATAGAAGTAGTATAGACAACTACAAAACATTATGAATGGAATATTTACTAGAGGAGAATAAATTGTAGATTTCTAAAGAACACACTTAAAAAATAAAGCTGCCAGAAAAAGTTACTTTAGTGTTGCCACTGAAGAACCCCTTACTGCGCCCTTAAGAACTTTTCAATGGATGGTTCTTTAAAGATTTATTTTTTTTAAATGAGATTTAAGTGTGAAAAACCTTATACCTTCCACGTTATGTAAGAGCTTTGTACAAATTCAAAGTTTCTCCTAGAAACATATATCCAATCCAAAAGCGTTTAACAAAGACTTTGTTTTTAAGAAAGGATTATACAACACTTTATAAATCATATAGTTTCTGATTGTATTACTACAGTTATCTCACATAGGTGGTTTTCTTTGTTTCTCTGAAGAACACAGTAAAGTACAGGAGCTCTATAGAGATTCAATATCCTCAGACTGTTCTAATAAATATAGACCATTAGCTTTGATGTAATTCTATTCGATGCTCAAAACAAGTATTAGAATTTGAACCATTTCTCTAGAATCAGGATAGCAGTCACAATTGTATATCATCAAATGATCTATTGTGCAAAATCAGATTACAAGATAACCAGGGTAAAGAATAGTCAAACCAAATTTTAATCACATTTCTTTTGGATGCATAAATATTTAGCACACATATTTGCATTACATTTTTATATAGCCACATACCTATCTAAGATCACCTGTTGGCCATGGCATTTAAAACTGTCTTTTGTTCATTTTACAGTCCAGTTCCATTTAACAAACTGATATTCTTGGCTTTTTTGAACACATACATCTCTAATGACAATGCATACATATATTAACAATACATAATAGTATTAATACATATCCTAACAAGTGATTTTGCCATTGTGTGAATTATTACATTAAAAAGAAATATATTATAATATAATGTAACACATGGGGATGTTTCAGCAAACTTCTTTGCAATAAAAAGCCTTAGCATGAAAATATGCAATTCTTTATCAAAATTGTTGGCCCATTATATATGATGCCTTTCCTTGGTGAAATACCTGGTGTTGTTTGTAACTATTAGACTGACTGCAAGCATTTAAACTTTAGATGCAAACAAGTATCATTCAAAGACATTTAAGATAGTGCACACCATTAATCTGGGATTACAGTGTTACTAATATGTTATGCTTGCTTGATGATTGTTTGAATGTTGGTTAATTTGGAAAAGTCAACTGACTACACATAAGTGGTTTAATGACTGCAGTGCACAAAAGTACAGGTTGTACAGGTAGAAGAAGAGAATATGAATGCATGCCTGTGTGTTAAATGCTTTGTGGCAGCAACCCACATAGAGTGCAGGTGTACTGGAGGTTGCATATGCACACTGGTGTTTCACAAAGATTAATATGCAGATTAAAAAGGTGGGTGGTCAACCAAGCTGGCAGATAAGCAACACAGAGCAGCCCCAGCAGGTAGACCCTGCATTAATGGGATAAAAGAGTGTATTTTTAGATTCAAACTGTTTGGTGATGTAGAGTGTTATCAGACAAAGGTTTGAATGAAGGGTTCTACCAGATTTCTACTGTCATGTACAGTTAAGTTGCATTTCAGTTGTCTCTGATGTCTGTTTGGGTCTCTACTACTCCTATAAACACTCCAAGCATGAAAAAAAAACACCCATCCGTTTTCTGTGAATCAACTGAAAGATTTTGGTGTCAGGAATCATATGCTTCTAGGAGTCCTTTGGAGGGCTCCCCTGTTGTGACTTCAGAATAGGGAAATTTGCATAGAACCACCCCTCATCTGTCGAGCCCCCACCCATTAGATTAGTTGTAGATCCTCCATTGTTGTCTGCTGGTTTTATGAGCAGGCATAAGACTCCGAGGCTATGGCTACAGGCAAAGGCAAGTCACAAATGAAGTATTGTGTTCATCTTTCTCTGGGTCCGATTCGGGTCGAACATATAGGGCTGGATAGCCTCTGTTTCATGTGTGTTAAATGCACAGTGTTACCATGGGATGGGTGGGGCGTTACAGCTTATTTACATAAAAGTGACAGAGCCCTTAAATAGCTCATTTTGAAAGGGACCGAAACTGTCAAGAATATAGCTAGTGAGATCTCTCAATGTGAGAGTGATTTTGTGCAAAGAACTTCATGAACATGTTTTATATAGCCCATTTACCTGTTATAACTAAAGTGAGTTTTGCATAATATGTCCCTTATAAAACAATAACCAAATAATAAATTCTTTATGATTCCAGTATAATCAATGACCTATAATGAAGGTTCCAACAACTGTGCGAGAGGGGGCTACTGTACTGAAATAAAAGGCAAAAAAGCATGCATTCTCTTATAGCTAAAGTACAGAACACCCTATTTACACTGTAATATTTCAATATTATTTCTAAATTATGTTATTTTCATAGCTAATTTTATCTAAATAATAAAATCCATCGCATTTGTAGATACAAATAATTCTCTTAAAAAATAACAATAATTAAAAAAGGCAGGCACAAGGTTAAAAGACATCTTTAACACTGTTTGAGGAGCTCCTGTTCTGTTTGCCCCTAAAAGACATGCAGTTAAAAATGCTTTTTGAACAAAAGAAACAAATATTTGAAATATATTTGTATTTATATAAATATATTTATAATTTAAAAACAAGGCAATTTTATCTTTTTGAGTGCGTTCTATTGAAAATTCTTAAATGGGATTCCAAAATTGTGTTTCGTTTATTCGTATTATAAAAGTATTTTGGTAATTTTGGTAGGTGTTCCAGTTTTACTGGTTTGTGTTGTTTTTTAGCACTGATGGTATGAAGTGTTATTCACGGTGGGTGTATTTCATTAAAAATTATTTTAAACTCGAGGTTAAAGAGGTGGGGGAAGAGGCTCGAGGCCAAGACTATAAAGGGGGACGTGCAAATTTTAAATATTCCGCGCGGGAAACACCGCGCTTTATTATAATATTATTTATACGTTAATGCGATTCATTTATATTAAATAAATAACATGCGCGCACACACGCAAGCGCACTTGCATGCACACACGCACACTCACACACACATTTATTTATTTATTTATTTATTTATTTATTTATTTATTTAATGGTGATTTTCTGCCAATTGAATTAACCCACACTTTCCTCTTAGAGTAAATAGATAGATAGATAGATAGATAGATAGATAGATAGATAGATAGATAGATAGATAGATAGATAGATAGATAGATAAAAAATAGGCAGTATGTGTGTGTGTGTGTGTGTGAGAGAGAGAGAAAGAGAGAGAGAGAGAGAGAGAGAGAGAGAGAGAGAGAAATACCTGAAAATCTGAAATCCTAATGACTTAAATGCAAATAAACAAAATAAAAGTGATTAAATCCTCAATGCAAATATATATATGAAGTCAAACTGGGGACTGAGATATTATGTAAGCATATAAACTGGAAGAAATGTCCTATCGTCTAGGCTGAATATGTAGACATGTATAAGAACACATAAAAAATCTGAACACATTTGATCTGGTTTCAATGCACAGCAACAACGTGCCATAGTCAACCGCCCTTCACTCGTCTGGCTTCGTTTGAAACATAAACCAAGAAGTTAAAAGGATTAATCAGATCACGCGCACTTTAATCTCAATTTATGCTGCAATTTTGCTTTTCCAGCTTTGTTTTTATTGTTTTATAATTTAGTGTATTTTCTCTCGCTATTGATCCTGATTTTCCACTGAACATTAATTTTTTTAAATAACCAATACTAATAATAATACACACCAGACCTGGATCATAGTTAATAGAAGAGACTGACTATAAATTCAAAACAAATAAATCTCTTAAACCTGTTCCATTTACGTGTACACAAAATGCTACTATAGCAAGAAGACCATACAGAGCACTTTTTGAACTTTCTCATTTCATCTCATTAATCATGATAGGGCATTTAACTAATTTTGTGTCTATAATCACTTTACAGACTTGTTTCTACTGGTTTGTTATATATTGTAATACTATGGCTCTCATTACATTCTCATTACATTTTGAACGTACCGCGCCTGAAGGAACGGTGCAGATTAACCAACCAGCTGGATTTTCTATTCCACCCGTCTTCAGACAGGCTTCGCCTTCCTACGCTACGATTGGCTGGCAGCTCGCACCGAACCGCTTAGAGAAATTCGATGTTACACTCAGAACGCGAGAGGCGGGGAGTCTGTAGCCAATCCTGGTACTGGTGGGCGGGGACTGTCGGATTACAGGTGGGGAAAAATCCCGCCTCGATTGTGAAAGATCTTTTCGATCAGAATTTTTCGATCAGAAATACCGATCTTTCCTGCTTTGGACACAATAAACGTTCAATTTAGGAGAAAATTACATCTTATAAAATTCAAAACAGCGACGTGGTTATAGATTTAGATATGCAGCAAATTTCAGTTTTGATGATGAGATATTTTACACAGTTTTAGTTACAATGTAAGGTCATTCAGACGAATTGACTTAACATTTACATTTACAATAACATAATCGCACATGAACAGACACTAAGACAAACATACACACACAGTACACAGTTAATGCGAGCCCTGTTGTGAATCCTGGCTCTGATTTTCTGAAATATTACATCGTGCTAAAGACTGATGGGTCTCTCCCTCCCTCCTCGCTCTCACCCCCTGCGCTTCTCACGCCCCCCCACCCCCCACCCCCCATTCCACCTCCCCCTTCTTTCTCTCCCTCTCTCTGCCTTGTTCGTGCTCAGTCTCCGTCTGTTTCGGCTCGGGGCTGCTGCGCGCGCTCAGGATGTAAAAAGAGGAAAGAAGGAGAAAAGTGTAAAACAAGGGATCGAGAACCGGGTCAGTGTTAGGCGCCGAAGCTCGAGGATTGCGAGACCTCCAGCCAGATTCAGCCCCAGCAGGTGCGTCTACGCTTTCATACCGTTCAGTTTAACACTGCTGTCTTTATTCCTGCCTTATCATACAGATATTAATGTATTTTAGAGTTCAAATCCAAAGATCTTTTAGTCTTCTCTATTTTCAGTCATGAAAAACATTCACACTTACTGTCTGCTAAATGAATTAGGACGAGAAAAACCCAACATAGTTTATCAGTGATTTTATAGCTGATTTAAGCCAAAAACTAGAACTTGGTCAAGCAGACACACCAGACACGTTTTAATGGAAATAAAAATTATAAAATGTACTCATACTCAGTCCTGAGTGCTGGATGGACCTGCCTGACTCTATGGTGTCTCTGGACCTTTTTTGGTCCGAGCCGGGCTGAGTGAGTGATGGTGCAGGGAAGCAGCTCAGCCAGACATCATTCTCATGCTAATGAGGAACAGTTCACTGTTGAACTTGATGTTGACTTCTTTTCTTTGGGGGATAATTTTTCTCGGTCACTTGTTTGTTGGAAGATTTTTTAAATCTCAGGATTTCTTTCTTACTTTCTTTTTTTTGAAAGGGGGAACAAAAGAAATAAATGTATTGTGACCGAGGTTAACATTTTTATGGTCTTTTAGAGACTCATAGTTGAAAGGACTTGGCTTTAAAATATATTTTTCAGATAAAATTTAACATTTTTGCAACAGTGCGGTTTAGCATGTCCCACAGTATGCAAGTTATATGCAAGTTAAAGGGTCAACGCTTCTTATTTGTAAGGCTCTACAACTGGAAACACATCTCGTATGCTCTTGTGAGACGTTCTCAAACACTTTTTGAAGGATAACTGTTTGCATTTTGCGTTTTTTTTTTTATGTTTTGTACCCTGCAGAGCAACAGGTCATAGAAGGCCTTGAGGCCCGTCTATGTAAGCCAAAAAATAAAAAATCAATGAATAAATAAAATCAAATTGTGCTACTTGCTTTTTACAGGTTATGGTTTAGTTTATTTTTAGTTATTTCCATTTATCGTTTCTGGCGTTTGGCTTTTTTTGCAACATTAAAGCTTACTTCGATTAAACTGAACCAATAGCTTAAATGAAAATGTAATCGAGAAATTGTCAGATACGTTTACAAGAAAAGGCGTAATTTTAGACAAAACTGCGATTATACACACTTATACACACACAGAGGTACTTATCATTTAAAAATCCAAAAGAGAAGATTTTTGTGGCGGTATATACTGGTCTGTGTGTTTATGTGTGTCTGTGTATTTATGTGTATCTGTGTGTGTATCTGTGTGTATCTGTGTGTTTTAATGTTGGTCGCTTATCAGAAGATTTCCCACTCAGTACCCACCCCCACCCACTTACAGAGTGATGAATATGATGAGCTCTGATAAGGTGTGTTCATTGGTTCTCGGATTCAGCACCGAGGACAGCGCGAGGTCTCCTGCAGCTTACAGCCTCACACACACACACACAGACACACACACACACACACACACACACACACACACACACACACTTTTTTGTTTATAAAATGACTAGTAATGACCAAGTATATATATACCTATGTACTTATAAATATATAATTTTGTTGTGTGTGTGTATATGTGTCTGTATACAATAAAATTATATACATACACACATACACAAACACACACACACACACATATATATATATATGTGTGTGTGTGTGTGTGTGTGTGTATGTTTGTGTATGTATATCATTTCACATATATCATTCTACGGTTTTCTACTTATTGTATATCGTTTAATAGATAGGCAGATATTACGACGAGAATAAGTATTATTACCGTTATTATTATTATTATTATTATTATTATTGTTGTTGTTGTTGTTGTTGTTGTTGTTGTTGCTGTTGTTGTTGTTGTTGTTGTTACTGACATGTGAAAAGAGAATAACGCTAAAAAGGGCTGGTGGTATTTTTTTTCTTCCGTCTTTTTTTCTCCCCCTTCTTAGAACATTTAATAGACTTATTGCTACAGTTCTCTTTTAAAACACTTTATTTTTTCAGAAATTACTGTTGCTTCCTCTGTTCTAAAATGTACCGTTTCAGAGCTAGTTTTGTGGTTTAAATCGAATGTGGTTTAAATCGAATAAACGCAATAGCAAACTTGTTTAAAAATAGCAAAGGTTAATTGTGACAAAGATGAAACAGCCAGAAGGGCTACATGATAACAATAATAAATTAAATGTGGACAATTAAAAAACTCCAAAAAAGACTATGGATGCAAAAATAGTTAGAAATACAGATAAAATAAAATAATAAAGAATTAATAAAATACAAACCAACATACAAATACACATTCTGATTTGTATTACAAGTGGAACACTCACACCTATTCACAGACACAACAAAAAGAAACACATAAAACATTTTTTTTAAAATCTTTACGAAATCATTTAACTACAATGCAGTCTGACAGAAGTGTTTAAAATAATTTGCATACTTTAAACACATTAATGTAGTGCGGAAATGTAGGGTGTATTAAGACGAAATTTCCTTCAGTTATTCATAGTGATTTTTCAGCTATTATAAAATTTTAAGTGAATGAGTGGAAAACGTGGAAGTACACACGATTTTGTCCCCTAATATTATTCTGGCCTCTAGATCAGTCTCGTGCATCGTGTGTGAAATTAAAAATGCAAAGAATGCATTATTTAGATATATTTTAGTTAAAGAGGGGTGTATTGTGGAGAAAATAAAGGCGTTTATAAATACAATACAGGCAAAACGTGACATAAAAAGTAAGAAAGGCCTTTATACTGTATTCCATTCCATTCCATTTCGTAAATCAGACCTACGCGGCCAAACACAACTGCAAACCTGCGGATAGGTTAAGTTAGATGTATTATAGTATGTATTTTTGCCTATTAATACCTTCACAATGATAAACTGTCCATATATCTTATACAACAGTAACTACAGTAGAAGATCTCCATCAGTGTGTCATTAAGGTCCATCTGAAGTTGGCGTCCTCACAATAATCCTACTGGAGCTTGTAAAGCTGCATATCGAGCCGAGCCTGTATTCAGCACGCTGCGTGTTCATTCCCTCATTATAGTAATTTTATTGTCATGATAATCACCACCACCATTAGATGGAATTTCTCAGGCGCCTTCAGAGCCAGAGCCTAGGGGACCAGAGCATCAGAACCAGGATCAGAGAGCCCTTTAGCACCAAAACAGATTATCCATTTCCACGGGTTTGTGGATTGGCTTGATGTGGGAAGTTGTGAAGAAGGCCTCAATGCAGGTTCAGTTTGTTGAAAGATACAGGGAGAGAATGGGAGAAAAGGAGAGAGAGAGCAATATCTGGTAGATTGTGTATGTGTGCGCGTGAGAGAGAGAGAGAGAGAAATAAATATCTGGTAGACGTGAGAGTTAGCGTATGTGTGTGGGAGAGAGAGAGGGAGAGAGAGAAAGAGAGAAAGAGAGAAAGAGAAAAAGAGAGAGAGAGGCGGGGACACCGGAGCGTGTGGTTTGAGTGTGCACCCGTTCACCGTGGCTCGTGCACTCGATCCTGAAAGTCCCCCCCCTGACAGCAGTGCAGAGGGAAACTGACGACAGTTTTTTATTCAGGTTGCGTTACAATAAAGGCTCGCGCTCTGGATTAACGCGAAGGGGGGAAATGTGCATCATTCAGACGCAAAAGTGTGTAAGTAATGGGACCCGCCGAACAGTTTGGCTGGTGAATGTGATGCAGATGGCTCTTATATTCTGCCTTATGTTTTAAAGCCTGTGTTAATTGGGACGCGTAGACGAGAAACGGCACTAGCCGCTGCTAATAATAGCCTGCCAACTTTGTCCCGGGCTATGTCCTGCTGTCTGCTGATTGGTTGCTCCGTGGAGTCGCTGGGTGTCTTCTGTGTTGACGTAAAAGAGTGTGGAACCGTACTGACGTTTCATGTTCCTGTGTTCCTAAGTTTTGGGAATACTGACAATGATGATGATGATGATGATGATGATGTGGGTATGAAAGAGAGAGAGAGAGAGAGAGAGAGAGAGCGACAGACAGACAGAGACAGAGACAGAGAGAAAGAGGGTTAGAGACCAATATTTGGAAGACTTGAGAGTTTTGTGTGTGTGTGTGGGTGGGTGAGAGAGTTTGAGACCAATATATATGTGTAAGAGAGAGACCAACATTTGGTGGATATGTGTGTATGTGTGTGTGTGAGTGAGAGCGAGATAGAAAGAGAGGGTTAGAGACCAATATTTGGTTGACATGAGAGTGTGTGTGTGCATGTGTGTGAGAGAGAGAGAGAGAGAGCGAGAGAGAGAGAGAGAGAATGAGGGTTAGAGACCAATATTTGGTAAACATGAGAGTGTGTGTGTACGTGTGGGTGAGCACCATAGAGCCAGCCTGGGTCTCATATTAACATGTGTGTGCATTCGTATGTGTGTGTGTGTGTGTTTGTATGTATGTGTGAGTACCATTGCACACGTGTCTTAGTGCACGTGTCTAGGTTTAGATATTTGTGAAAGATACGTAGTTCTGCACCCCTTTATTCGTGTGTGTTTTCGAAATCTTGTTTTCAGTGCTCTTATAATAAAACTCACACTTATAATATAACCCACACTCAGGGCTTTACCTCCGCACACTCTTGGTCGCGCTAGTGCGCGCGCGCGAGTGTGTGTGTGAGTGTGTGTGTGAGAGAGAGAGAGAGAGAGAGAGAGAGAGAACCTCTCGCACGTGACCCAGCTCGGTGTCTAGCGTGCGGCTCGCGCGCGGCCCCTTTAAGACCGCCGGCGGGTCAGTTTCTGTCTTTGGTTATCTAGCTGTATGAGTTTATGAAATATCATAAAGCTAGAGAACCGAATGTAGAAACTGAGCCCACGCGCATCACGAGAGATCCACGGGGGAGCACGAGGCTCACGAAGAGGGGCTGCTGCTGCGCGGGAGCTGCTTTCATGCTCGGGCTTGGTTCGAGGAAGGAACAGGGAGATTCCGCTCATCACCTTTAGAGCTGCTGCTCATGCACGTGCTTGTGTGCATGCGCGTGTGCGTTTTTTTTTTTTTAAACGTAGGCTCTAATGGGAGAAGCCTCTAATTTTGGAACCGTACGTGAGGCGCGCGCTCAGTGAAGCTCGTGCACCGCGGTAATATTGCGTTTATTGTTGTTTATCCGGTCCACAACTATTTTTCTGCACCAGTCTTTTGTGTGGTGTTGTTGCTTCAGTTGCAAGGATGCAACGAAAAGGTTAAAAGGAGGCGCGCGGCCCTATTGGTGCGTGGCTCGCGCGTCACGTGGGTTCGAGGAGCAGCATGTTGTTCTGTGCAACATTCACATCCACGATCACGATCACGGCCTGTCAGGAAGCAGAATAAAGTGGCTTCATGGCTACCGTGGGTCAGTAGTGCTGAATTGGACAGCGACTCTGTATCTCAACTTGGACTGTTGAGGCCCTGTTTCTTTGGATTGGTTCTGTGTTCGTGGCTCTAATGACATTGTTAGGTCCACTGAAAAGATGCACTTCATCTGCTCCCAAAAAAAAGGTGGACTCAGGTATTCTGGGTCAACGGTGGAGGGGGGTTGAGGTGATTTACGTTTTCTAAAGGAGCTAAAAGAAAACCTATAAATAGCCAAAAGTCATGTATTTGCAGGAAACCAAATAAATGGATGGCACTGCATGTCTAGAACAGAGTTGAAATACACAATGCATAGAACCTAGTACTATTGCATTAGGTGGCATTTAAGTTCCACCAACTCTATTCATCTGGCCTTGAGGCCAGGCTTTTATTTTCTTTTTTCTGTTGGATAAAATACATTATGAAAATGTACAAGTATGCAGGTTTCAGAAAGTTTATTGCACCTTAAGATATCATTTAAGGTACATAGATGGACCTGTTCCTTTAAGCATCTTAATATTGCCTTCTATTATAAATGTGTTTTGAGTCATTGTTTTTTTTAAGTACTTTTACTAAGAACAGGAAAACATGCCAAAATAACTGACTGTGCCAACAAGCCTTATGATAAAGAGTTGCAAGAAATTATGGTGAAAAATGCCAGAGTAGCTTTAACACTTTAACACACTGCCCTGTATTACCTTATGCCCCCTAATACCTGAATCTACTCTGTGTCATTATTTCTCTGCAAATGGCTTAGCCAAATGGCTAAAAAGGCAAATGACCCATTACAGCACAATTTCATACTTTGCTACGCTATCAACCCTATAGTGTGCATCTCCAATGCATGAATAAAGAAATACATGTATAAGGTCATTCTGCTAATACACTTTTATAGACACCCTATTAGGTTTTTCAAAATATTGAGAATGCGAATGGTACCTCCCAGTGTTACATATGTGCTAGATAAAAATGTAAAAAATAATAGGTAGAAAGAAGAAGATTAAGCAGTATTTAATATTAGATTGACAACCGAATGTGCAAAAACATTAAGGTTGCTTTCACACTGACTTTGGCATTTAATCAAACAAATTTAGGATTTTTCAGGTTAGGATTAGAGGTACATTTATGTTGTGATGATTCATTTCATGGCATGAATGTATTCCAGCACTGAAAGAGCACAGGCCATACTATCTATTGCAGCATATAGATGTACATATGATTCTTGCTGTTTTCTTCTTCTTGTTCTTCTTGTTCTTGTTCTTGTTCTTCTTCTTCTTCTTCTTCTTCTTCTTCTTCTTCTTCTTCTTCTTCTTCTTCTTATTATTATTATTATTATTATTATTATTATTATTATTATTACCACTACTAATACTACTGAATATGAGTACACTACAATTCAAAAGCAAACAAAAACAAATAAAAAAATTAAGTGCCACCAAGAGCACATTGAGTGATGCCACAGAAAAAAACAGTCGTAGACATAAAAATGAGGTCCAGGGAGCCCAGGTGGCCCATGGATTATAGCCAGGGTGATTTCATATTATTATTATTATTATTATTATTATTGCTTATTTAGTAGCTCAGAACTTTACTCAACTGTACTAAACTAGATTGGGGAAGAACCCGTGTGCTTATCAAATAAATGTAACAACACATAATCGCCTAATGAACCTAATGCTGGAACTGTAACAAAAGTGGTTCTGTAAAGAACCAATGAATTAAATATTCTTCAGGGAATCAAAAAGTGTTTCCTCTATGACGTTATGCAAACGACTGTTCTGGACCCATTCATTGTTTGTTGTGTTGTATATTGGTGTGTTTTTAGGTTTATTATGTTTATGACTGGTCACTCCCTGTAAACTTATTCTGCATGTTGTCATGGAAATCTGAAATGGACATTGTGGACTATGTTAGTGGAGAAAGTGTCTTTATTTGAATTTCCTGAGCAGATGTGTGTGCGTGTGTTAGTGTAAAAGCTATAAAAACTGGGAAATATACTTGAATAAAATCTTTTCATAAATGAATAATCTCATCAATAAGAAATATACAGTTCTGTATTCCTAAAATATTTTTGTTTTTATTAAATACTCCTGAAGAAAAAATGGTACATATTAACGTCCCTTTATTTCATTATCCATATTAACACTGTTTTTCCTCTTATGATTTTAGTTTGTGGAGTAAGACCACCCATCGCCTGCTTAATGTCCAGCATAGTCCAACACTCAAGAATGAACCACGTACAGGTAAAACAATTTATATCAATGAAATTATATGTAAATGGTCAATGCCCACACTCCTGTAAATAAATGTCTGTAACCTGTTCTTGGCTTGGACGTACCATTCCAACAATAAAACAAAATTATATGGACTAGAACTGTTACATTATACATAGCATGTAACTGTTTCAGATAAACATAAATGTTGAACTCCTAATTATTAAAGTGGTCCCCCACAGTTTCTTTGAGTTTAAGAATGGTCTTCACTTCACTTCACTTCTTCAAAAAGTGGTTCTTTCAAGAACCATCAAACGAAATTTCCACAGAGAACCAATGGTGTTGTTTTGTATTGCATCACTCCAAAAATTACTCATTGCATCCAAATACCAATATGTCATGTTAACAAGACTATAGGTTGGATCTAGATCTAACAATTACTCAGGTGTTCATTGACTTGTTCAATTACACACTAGCAGAATGTTCAGGCTACACTTGCTATTCCTGTGTACACAGATACCAATAGACTTAAGCCTCTAAGATTCAAGATTCAGGAGAGTTTATTGTCAGCCCAGCCACACACACAAGTACAAAGAGGGTTGAAATCACGTTCTCTGAAGCAAATAGTGTAGTGTACATAGATCAGGTCACCAAAAGACAGACAAAGTTCAGAGACAAAAACTGTATAAGTGGTATGTTTGTATGCTTAAAGCAGTACATAGACCTATAGTATATTATTTTAATGTGGTATATTTTCATGTGGTCTTGAGGAACAGTTCTCCAGGCTTCCTGAAGGACTTTCAAAGACTTTCATTTTCAGTCCAGTTCCTGAACCTGACCAGTTTCAGAGGAATGTTTTTGTTTGTTAAGCCACACAGTAACCTATGTATGAGTCATTCAAGCAGAACAAAGCCATCTAATTTAAGGCCTGAATCAGTGAAGAAACAGGTGCAGATAATTCCAGAAGATCAGTCACGTGATCAGTACACTGGAGGTGCTGAATGCTGAGTGGTTGGATCATCTTTATCTAGGCACCTTACATTTAGGCACTTTGCACCCTGTTGCAGTAAAACATTTTTTCCTTTCATTTAATGTACTCAGTATGCCAAAGATAATACAGTTTGACAGGTATGCAACAACAAGGTGATTCAAAGCAAAATGTAAAGAAATGTGGGCTGGCCTAAAACTTTTGCACAGTACTGTATTTAGAACACTGTAAATGACTGAATAAATGGCTGCAATTGATGATAACACTGACGGGCTGCTGATAGGTCCCACATGCACCTCAGACCTCAGCTAAAAACGTCATTAGATGAACCAGGCAAATCCCAGAGCTTCAAAAACAAATGTAGTCCAGTACAGTTTTACTAAGACTAGTGCTTTAGAGGGTTATAGATCAGAGATATCCCGGGTACCAAAGCCATTTAAGGGCATCTCCTCCTCCAAAAAAGAAAATATGATGAAAGTGAGAAAATAGGATGAAAGAGTGATCCCTTATGTGTTCTGTTCAGATTGGCATTCCCTTCAAGACATTTGAGCAGTCAGGATAAATCAGTTTAAATAACGGTAAATCAAAATGTCTCCCTAAAATAATAATAAATATGCATATTTTAAATTATCATTCTGGTATCTCTTATTTTTATTTTATCTGATTATTCAATTAAACAGCGAAATAACAGATAGGTTACTCACTTACTAATATTATCCAGTTAATCTATCTCTATAGACTACATACTGACTTATAAATTTAAAAAAATGTTTGCTTTGACACAAAAGTTGTTCTTTAATGGCATCGCTACAGACACCTTTATTTGTTGGAAGCTTTAATTTTAAGAGATAAAGAATATGCCATAGTTGTGAAAACCAAATCCCACTTTGACTGACTGACTTTCTTCTAAGCTACATTGGAAAAACTGCCTTGACAACCATCAAAAACGTTCACATATTTTTATAATTACATTCACAATTATATCCCTTTATTTGGAGCTATTATGCTGCTGTTTAACTTTATTAAAATGCCTTACAGTGAAACAGTGAAGCTACAAGATTGGATGCATTTTACAAAGTTGCAGGGGTTGGTGGCTTTCAACAGGACACTCAGTATCGCAAAAGCTTTCGTTTTGAACTGATCCTTGTTAGGTTTGGGGTCCTGGAGACATATCACGTCTGTTCGACAAAAAGACCTTGAATGTGAATGTAGAGAGATTGCATTCTAAGATGTTTTGGGTCATTTCTGTTGGTTCATTCTTTCTTTCACAAAATGAAAAAGGCTGGTTAAGCAAATTATGTCAGAAACAAACCTGAGAGGTGAGATAAAAGGTGAGTATTTTTGACAAGCAAACAAAAGTATAGAACATACATAAATCATATATATGTTATTTGTTGTCATAGCAATGCTCAACAGTCATTTACAGCTAAACACCTATTTTACGCGTTAATTTTTCAGTTATTTTCAACCCACTAGAAATTAGGTCAATAGAAAGCAAAAATAACTAAAGAGAAATAAAGTTAATCTGAAAAAAATAAGAACATATATATCCTGTGAAATGCAAGATAAGATAAAAAAAAAGACCTCCACATTACTTAAAGGTTCTACTCCATTTAAAGCTTTTTACTAACACAAACGAGGACTATTTTATAGAGCATACAGAAAAATACGTAGATGAACACTAAATCCAAAGCAGGGTCAGAATTTACACTCGTGAAAGTTCAACCACAAGTTGAGTAGCTGAACTGACCGAGGGCTTTGACTGGCCGAGGCTTTTTCCTGAGCTTTGGCCCTTTGTATGCACATAACACTCTACGGTGCTCTTCTCGTAAGTTAATTTAAATGAAGTTCTCCACATTATGCAGTGTGATAGGAAATACATTTCTCTAAATTAATTTTGTGAATGGGGAAAATTGTGAGGGTGTGAGGGTGTAGGCCAGGTTGCTGACAGAACAATTCCAGCTCGCATGCACTATTTTATGAAACTTTCATAGTTATTTTGTGAATATTATTATTAAATGCCAGATTTTTCGAAGTAGAGATAGATTTATCTTATCTTATTGGAAGACCTACAGATAGACAGACTGATGAATGTATGGATGGAAACATAAACACTTTACTATTAGAAATTTTAGTCCCATGGTTTTTTTTTTACTTTTGCAGTTATTTAACTTATGTTTAAATATAAGCTACACACACTCAGCTGAACCTGAGGTCTAAAAATGTTTTTGTAACTAAGAATTTGTTCATGTATGTAAAACGCACACAGCTAAATGAGCATTTCTTGAAACACAAAAAAACCAAAAAGGAGACAAATGCACTGAAAACATAGATAGCTAGACAGACACACAGATGAAAAGACAGACAGATAGGCAGGCAGGCAGGCAGAAACAAATTTTATTGACCAATTAAGAAATAGAAAGAAACAGCAGTGCGCAAACAACAACAAAAAAAAACTACTCAAGAAATAAATATAACAAAAGTGACTTGCAATCCAAACCTGACTAAAAACAGTGGTGTCTCAGCAGATGTATTTTGAATATATATATAACTGAGGGAGTCTTTAAAAATTATATATTGCTTTGTTCCTATAATGTAGAATTAAACAAGTGTAAGCAAGTGTTTGGTCTACTGTGGAAAAAAAATAAGCTAGGGAAGGCTGGGCCTCTATGTAAACTAGAGCTTGAATAATGAGATGTATTTATGAAGGCCGACGAGGATGGGTGGGGGGTGCTGGAGCTTTTTGAAAGGGAGCAGACTGGAGACTGAATGGAAAAGAGGGGGTAAAGGATCGGGAAGGGGGGCCAGGGCCTTTTTTCTGGGCCTTCACTGGTGGGGTGCAGTGTGAGAGGCAGCTGTGAAAAGAGTGGAGCCCTTTTTCCCACGCCCAGCCAGACACAAAACAGTCGCGCAGTCTGTAAGGGTCACGTCACATGCCTAATATATACATAGAGTGAGAGAAAATATCGAAGGCGTGCAAATTAACGAGCTGTCTGAGAGAGAGTGAGAGAGAGAGAGAGAGAGAGAGAGAGAGAGAAAACATCCAGAAAGTCCAATGACAGACATCTGTCCCTCAGACAGCTAGTGCACATTACTTTATAAAAATATGCGCCATTAAAACAAAAGTTTAAATGTACATTTCAATGGGGAAAAATGTTAATCAGTACAGAACTTTCATATAATTCGGAGTTCCTTTAAACCTTTAAAAAGGTTTTTCACACTTATATTCACAAAAAAGTCAGTTAAAAGGGTCTGTAGGGAACCAAAAGTGGCTCTGTGATGGCTCCAAAGAGCAACTCATTATTTTTTATTGTTTTATTTCTAAGAGTGTAAGTGTTAAAAAATAAAATTATGTTTCTAATTTATTTTGTTTAGAATGTCACTCAATTCAAATAATTAGGATTTACTTGATTAATCAGGAAAAATATTCAACTGTTTTGATATAGTCAGTATAACTGGTAATGACAGCCCCACAGATAACACAAATTAATTTATATACATTTAAAAAACACAAAAAATTTCACTTTGATTTATATTACCTTCATGTTCTTATGTTTTACTTACATTTGCAAAACAGTCTGACACTGATTTTGTCAGTTTGTAGACCAGTCAGGCAACCTTGGCCTCGCACATGATCTGTCTGTGACTCAAGAACAAGTCTGTGTGTGTGTGTGTGTGAGAGAGAGAGAGAGAGAGAGAGGCAGACAGATCTAGCCAAACAGAAAGAACAGCTCAACTCAAACTAGCCTACGGTGGGGGTGGTGTATTGGAGTGGAACACATAGCAACTTAGCAGCTGGAATGTCTTTCTGAAAGACATTCAATAAGATCTGTGATCTATGTCCATAATGGGGGGCCAACAGAGGGTATGTGTGCATGCGTGTTTCTGTTTGCAAAGCACATAGAGATGGAGTTTGGGAGTATTTCCACATCTTAGATTTTGAACACAGAAGAAGAGCACAAGAAAAACAAAACAAAAAAACAAATGGGCTGCATCAACTGCTAAAATCCTTACTACCAGCTGAAACCTTGTTACGCCACAATGGAAATTTTACAAGAAAGGGAAACAAACTTCTTAGCTTTTACATACACCGAGGAAATGAGAGTTTGGACCATTTCTGTCAGTATATTCCTCATAAGATGTTCTGTAGTTACATTAGGTTCTTTTTTGAAGAAGTGTAAGCATGTCTTAGTGAATCGCACTCAGAGTGCCATTATAAAAATACCCAAACCCAATTCAACCCTACAAAAGCAAACCCTGAAGAAAACACCTGAATGAACCCATTAAACCCCAAAGGAGATATGTGGATCCACATCTCAGTTCCTTACTCGCATAAGTACATAATGTACAGATTACACATCATAAAAGGCCTGAAGTTTAAGAGTTTTTTCAACCTAATCTGCTACATCTAAGCTGTGTAGTCAGATACCAAAGATGATCATTTTGAATTAACTTCCACTTACAAGTACCGAAAGCCCTATGACTAAAAAACTTGCTAGCAGCTGGCTATTCTATGTTTTGAGTGCATATTATTAAGCAATATTAAGTATCATGAGAGAGTGTAATTAATTCTGTAATGAATTGTAAGACTTTCTCTGGTCCATGGTGCTAGCTTTCCCTGCTGTGTCCACTGGGGAAGCAACAGCACTACTAAAGTACAAAACAGTAGCGTCCTCCCACTCTTTCTCTGGCTCTTTTATGGCTTTGTACTGTCAGGGTGGTGCATTACAATGCATAATATCAAAGGTGGCTCACAAACGCGCTTGTCAAAGTAAAGAAGCTCCCCCATCCCTTTTGGATCCACTGATTCGACCTCCTTAGCATTATTAGCATATCGTGGTGGTCATTAGCAGAAAAGCAGGGCCTTGGGCAGGCCTAGTGTTGGGAGTTCTTTTCACCAGGGCTCCCCCTGCAAAATGCGCCCACAGACGCGTCACGCTCAATTAGCTCCCCCATGCCTTGTTTATCCTTCTTTATGTTCTAGGAAAACTCAAAGATACAAGCCCCCGTCCTTTGAGTAAATACAAATCAGCGTGTTGCGTTCACTTCCCCCTCGCTACCTCCTTTCTGCCTTTCTTCCTTTTTTTCCCCTCCCTGGATTCAAATGGAAATGAAGAATAGTAGAGGACTCCCTCTAATTAGTTCAATGCGAGGATGCTTAGTGCCAATCAGTGCGTGCTTTGTGTGGGAATGTATAGAGCGTTAAGGCAGCGAGAGGATCCAGCTTATGGTCCCTGCTGTTTCAATGGCCCTTCTCTCTCTCTCTTAGTCGCTCTCTTTTCTTCGCTCCCTCCCTCTGTATCAGGCTTTTAAGGATAGAGTGAAAAATTTCATTAGCGATACACAGATGTGAATACTGTACATCATCCATGTTCCAATGGATTGCTTATTTCCTGCCAGACCTCTAAATAAACTCAAGAGCCTCCTGAGTTCTTTGTGCTGGATTTGTGTTTTAAAGGAATTAGAATGGTACAGAATTAACTCTGCAGCCAAATCTCAATGGCAGGATGTTTTTAATGGTAAATACACTTGAGTGTATGTTCGTTCAAAATTTCTTGAGAGTAATTAAAAATTAAAGCTGACTGATATATATATATTACAGGTCCATTTTTAAATATGAGTGTTGGGTACTGAAAGACTTTATAAAATGACATACTATAACTGTAAAATTACCTGACAACCAGGTTCAACAGTAGGTTGTTTTTTTAGAAACAGGATATCTGTTTCTGCTAATTTTTTTACATATTTTTACAGCGTGGGTTGAATGAATTTGATGAATTTTATAGTGACTGGACAGATAGCAATACCCTAAAGTTACTTGGAACTGAATGTTTTTCACACTGAGCCTATTATAAGCTGTAAATGTGCTCTTCATCTACTGAAAAGATATTTTAGAGATAAGAGGTCTTGAATACTGAATACATACAGAATATTTAAAGCAGTGATCGTCAACTGGCGGCCCGCAGGCCACATCCGGCCCACCAGAGCTTTACATCCGGCCCAGATGGAAAATGAATGAACGTCTATGGAGGTAGACGGCAAAATTCGAAACTTCTGAGAGTGGGAGTTCTCCTTATATTAAAATTCCTCTGAGATTACTGAATCAGGAATAGCCCAGTGAGGAGGGAAAAGTATGTTCCTACATTTATTTTTTTCTAAATCAAATGAAACAAGCCTTCAATCTGACAGTAATCCGCCAGTCACGGCGCGCGCACTTCCGGGTCCACTAAGTGCAGCGCACGCATGGAAATTACTTT
The DNA here is from genome assembly GCA_037974365.1 of Hydrocynus forskahlii. Taxonomy (NCBI): domain Eukaryota; kingdom Metazoa; phylum Chordata; class Actinopteri; order Characiformes; family Alestidae; genus Hydrocynus; species Hydrocynus forskahlii. The sequence goes on along the minus strand of JBBPCX010000040.1, from coordinate 33,173,277 downwards.
CAGCTGTACCGAGTTAAGACTGATATGTGTGTGTATATCAGGAAGCCGAAACGGATGCTTCGGCGCAAATCGTTGTTCTAACTACGCATGTGACAGTGATGCTAAGGGTGACAGCCTCACAAATAAGAAACCTAAAATATCGAAGGAAATATCGAATATCGAATAATAATATATTACTTAAGATACAATATTAATTGTATTTTATTTTAGGAGAGCATCTGGCCCTCACAGTGTCTACCGAGAAAAACTCTTGGATAAATGTAGTTGACGACCCCTGATTTAAAGGAATTGTGTGTCATAAATAAATTAAGCTCATGCAACTATTTATATACAGATATACACAGATATACAGTATGTTCTGTAAAACCATATAGCACCGTAGCTCCTGGAATGCTCTCACAAGAGCAGCTGTTGTAGTGTTGAGGATGTGAAGTGTTTAGGCTGTGTTTAAGAAAAGAATGCTGCTGCTGCTGGCTCTGACTCTCAGCTGTGAGCAGCCTCTCCTGATCAATAGTGTGTGTGCTAAAGCTTGACACCTGAGTGTGTTAGCCTGCAAAACAGCATTAAATATATGCCACAATCATTGTATTTTATATTTTCCCCACTATGTATAATTAGGCATAGCATAGCATGGTGGTGGCCTAGTGGGTAGGATACTTGCCTCCGGACCAGGAAGTCATGGGTTCAAATCCTACCTTCAGCATACCACCACTGGGTTCCTGAGTAAGACCCTTAACCCCAAAGTGCTCCTGGGAGATTGTCCCCTATAGTTAATGAATGGAAGTAGCTTTGAATAAAAGTGTGTGCAGTAAAATGTGCTCTCTGTAGAGGATGTGTTGACAAAAAATGTATTTGACAGGCAATTGCAAATACATCTGAACATACACTGTTCAACCATAATACAAAAATCACCTGTCTCTTGTGTAGGTCTGTCACATACCACCAAATCAGTTTAGACCCATCATGACATGGACATGCTCAGGACTTCTGAAGGTGCGCTGTGGGTTCGAATCCCTGCTGTGGCACCTCTGAGGTTCCCTTGAGCAAGGTCCCGTCCCCATACACTGCTCCCCGGGCGCTGTGTTCCTGGCTGCCTGCTGCTTCACTTGGGTGAATAGCTTAAATGCAGAGAAGAATTTCGTGCTGTTCACACTGTGTGCTGTGGTGTGTTTACATATGATAAATTGGTCACTTTACACTTACACTCATTATGAAAGAGATCTGCGCCTTTAGGGAACAAAATTGCCATGAAGGAGTCTACAACCTTCAGGTAGAATGTGTCAAAGTACCATTTACACGAATGCCAGGACCCAAGATTTCCCAGCAGAACATTGCCCAGAGCATCCCACTGCCTCTGCTGGCTTGTCTTCTTCCCATGGTGTATCCTGGTGCCATCTCTTTCTTCTTTAAGCAACTCAGCCATCCACATGGAAACATTATTCTTCAGACTGGGCCACCTTCTTTTATTGCTCCTTGTTTCAGTTGTGATGCTTTCAGAGGTGGACGGGTTAACATGGGCGCTCTTACCAGTCTGTGACTACACAGCCCCATACGCAGCAAGCTGTGATGCTCTGTATGTTCTCACACCTTTCTATCATAGCCAGCATTAACTTTTACAGCACTTTATGCTATAGTAGCTCTTATGTCAGATCAGGGGTTTGAGGCTGGAGGGGGATTAGGGGCATTTTAGGGATGATCTTACCCAGTCAACCAGACATCAAAATTACCTAGCCATCACAATCTTTATACCTGCCCATTTTTCCTGCTTCAAACACATCATCTTCAAGAACTGACTGTTCGCTTGATGCATAATATATCCCACCCCTTTACAGGTGCCACTGTAATGAGATAATAAATGCTATTCAGTTTACCTGTTAGTGGTTTTAATGCTGTGGCTTTCACCAGTTCAAAAATCCAACTGACTATGACTAATGTGATTCCATTAATTCCATTAATTTCATTGGAACCTTGATAAAGATAGAGAACTTTTCTATAATGTATATATTGTATTATGTATTATATTCATCCATTCATTAACAATGGGTGGCTCTGGATTTAGTCATTTTCTTGCAATTGCCTTTTTCCTAGCTGCTAAAAGAGCTGCTAAAAGTATGTCAGCCAATTTGTTCTCTAATGCTGTTTCATGCTGTGAATGTATTGTTATTCTTAATAATTCAGTTAAAAGAGAAAAGTTTTAAACCTTTTGCATGACAGCTAGGTATTGTATCTAAGTTACGGCAATTTCACCAGCTAGCTCCTCACACAGCGCTACAAAAATGAACAGCAAATGCTTTCCCTGAGACACAAAGTGCCACTACATCTTTTCGAAGTGCTGCAAACACATAAATCACAGCACAGCTCAACGTACTTGGAGTAGAACACAAACTCTGTTAAGAACAATAAGTCATCAGCTAACGGGCCTGACTTAACTTGCTTTCTGCTGCATGATACTGGCAGAGAAACGCTCACCCTGAGAGATCAAGGCTGATTATGTTCTCTTGGACTCCTGGCCATGGTTTGCTGTTGCATTAACAGAAATTAAAATCTGAAATACCAATTGGGCAAACAGTCAGGAGCTCAAATACAGTTTAAATTGTAAAGTTTGTGTCACATTGGTGAAAAATGGTAGTTTGCCCTGTATTCTTTACATGTTCCAAAATAAAACTAAGTCAGGCTCCGATAACTGCTTGATGAAACTTCTGACAAGTCTTCTAATATTATGTTAAAACCCGATCCACATTTTGCGCATGCGCACGCACATTCTCTCTCTCTCTTTCTCCTCGTTCTCTCTCTTTCTATATATACATATATATATATATATATATATATATATTTATTTATTTTTTTTTTTATTTATTTTTTTTTTGCTTTGTTCATTTGCTCTAGTTTCCCTCTTTATCTCAGCCTTTCCTTCTCCCTCTCTCTCCCTGAGGTGAGTTCCACCTCGGGCCTGGTATGAGGGATGCAGAGGAGAGGAGAGGAGGGGAGGTTGCCATGGTGACAAATTGTCAGAGTTAACCAGAGGGGAAACAAATAAAGAGCAGTTAGAGTGGTGAGCAGTGTGTGTGT
>JBBPCX010000040.1:33136851-33152124 GCA_037974365.1 Hydrocynus forskahlii | reverse complement strand
TAAAAGATCATTTACTATCTTTACTAAGGCTGTTTCTGTGCTATGATGAGGCCGGAACCCAGATTGAAATTTTTCATGTATACAGTTTTTGTGTAGTAATGAACATAACTGTTGTGCCACGACTTTCTCCAAGATCTTAGATACAAATGGAAGGTTAGAGATAGTTAGAGAGCTCACATGGATTTTTTAACAACGGTTTAATAACTGCTAATTTAAATGATTTCGGTAGATAACCAATACTAAGTGAAGCGTTAAATACCGATAGGAGAGGCCCGATGATTACTGGTAGGACCTCTTTAAGCAAGCTTGTTGGAATAGAGTCGAGTGAACAGGTAGAGGATTTTGAAAATAGAATAATTGCATTAAGTTCTGTTTGTCAATATAATTTGTCACTGTTTAGATTCCCTTTTCATTTTGAAGGGAAATAAAATCTGTAAGAACTTGATATTCTGCTCGTTTTCTGTTCATGAGGACAGGGGGCCTGTGGGAGAGACTGAAACTCAAAACTGCATGGTTACATGTTTCAGTTCAATGAGAGGAGAAAATTATCAAAAAGCTAATGAGGAAACCGCTTTGACAGGGGCCGTGAGAACACCGTCTGAAGAATCTGAATCTTCTGAAAAATGTAGAAATAAAGATTTATTTTGTGGGACATTCGGGAAATGTTTTAAATGGGGAACAAGTAAAAAAAAAACAGTATGAAATACTAAAATGTTTTGGCATACAATAAAAAAATGTATTTATCAAAAATGTATCATTACCACCTCATTTAAGCAAAAATAAAACTATGGGCAGGTTTTTTTTGCCCACTGGCCTTTCATATGGGCAAAATGGTTTACCTCCCAGCTTGGCCGCTTCCTCTGATAAATCCCCACAATCCCCTGCTTGCCCATTATTTACATCACTTGATAGGCAATAGAAGGAACTAATAAGCCAGTATAATTTGTCACTGCATAATTAAGAAGAGTGTATTACAGGCATGAAGATCAGATGCTTAGAAATGCAGCCATACATTTGGTAACACAATGTGGTTTCCTTAGACACTCAGGTGTGGAACTAGACGGCATCAGCTCTGGAATATCAATTTGACACTCCCCATAAAACACAATGATATGAGCCTCATACACAATAGTACCCTCTTTTTCTAACTACCTTGAAACACACTGCCAGGGGATCGGCAGAAGGCCTCCATCAGCATCTGTGGAATAATTATATTTAAAAAAAGGTGTAGATAAATATACAAAATAAATCAATGGGATTTGAATGCGAAGAAACTATTATAAAAATCACAAATGTATTATAATAACATAGCATACCTTTGATGGTTCTCCTTAGATAAAATGTGGCCCGCTAAAGCAGAGGGGAAGATGTGTGTGTGTATACATGTGACCACCAGCATCTATCCATCCGCAGTGCTGATGCTGTGTAGTAAATTATTCATGAGAAATTTGAATACATGCAAATACATTTTCCCTTCATCTAGCCCTGTTCCAAGTACCTATGGCAACCTCATCCACTGGCTCCACCCAACGCATGCCCTGTGTTGTGTTTAAACCCACCCCCACACAACAACAGCTTCTATTTCGCCTCCTTTTCCATGTCCAGCACCTTTGTTCATTCACCAAATCCTTGAATATAAGGCCAAAATAGCAGATCATTAATTTTGAGTCAGATGTAGCTGGAGCGTTTCTTTTTGCTGTAACATATGTTTCTATTAATACACCATTTACCTCCATATGTGCCTTATAATAATAGCTGCTGTAAGACTTATCCAGGAGAACATTCGCTGACCAGGGAAAGCAGGAGAAGCACATTGCGTTTGTTGGCTGTTCCTTCAAAATGCACACTTAATGCATTCTTAACGCACACTTGACACATTTGCATTGCTTGTACAGCAAAGCATTCAATAAACTGACTGCAACATGCACCACTCTCTATAAGCCTCACTAGCATTATTTACAAACTCAAGGTCCAAAGCATCAAGAAGAGCAGCCCAGTTTGGACATTTTTTCACTGAGTGTCTTCGTGAAGGTCAAGTTCAGGTCACAGGCAGAAATGAGGCTCCACTTCTGGCTCAGTTATGTAGCGCCATCTGTTGGCACGTCGTACATTAGCAATTTATCCTTCCACAAGATCTTGGAGTTCGTGTGGGAAATTGCGCCCATTAATTCTGTAGAGTATTTATGAGCACTGACACTGAAAGAGAAGGCCAGATTCACAATCTCCGCCCCAGTTCACCCGAAAGGCGCTGGATGGGGTTGCGGTCAGGGCTCTGTGCGGCCAAGTCAAGTTCTTCCACATGCAAGAGCATGTTGGTTGGAAGAGGACAGGGAAAGAAGTGGACAGTGCAGGCCGGACTGGGGCATTGGGACTGCTCCAGCGGGGTTGACCCACTTTGTGTGGTCTGGGATCTAGGAGCAGTCTGGGACCCCATTGCCAGATTTGGGGGATCGGTTCTGTTCTGGGTGGGGAGGTCTTGAGGCCTCTGCCGACCTGGGGCCGCTCCTGGGTGGTGGGGCTCTTATGTGTGATTATTAAAATTTGGGGAGTTTTTTGTTTTGTTCTTTTCTCTTCTCTACATTTTGTGATTTTGTCTGTTGTGTGTCATTGTCTAGTTTGTATAACTGTGGTGAGGTATTTCGCTGTCCACAGGGTTAAGGGGGAAAAAAAGAGATAGGTGAGCGATGATGATCCAGTGATTTAACTATGGAATATTTTTTTCTTTTTTAATTAAAAAAATAAACTCATCCAACCATGTCTTTATGGACCTTACATTGTGCACTGGGGAGCAAAGTTGGAAGCATGGCATTGTCCAAAATGTCTTGCTATGCTGAAGCATTAAGATGCCTAGTCCAAACCCTGAAATTTAGCTTCTAAACTTTTACCATTTTAATGTTAAAAGTTAAACCAAAAACAAGTTAGATTTTAAGCCTTCATAGCTAGATTCATGGATGAAAAACTGATTCTTTGTGCTGCCAGTGATGTAACAGAAATACAGAGGTGTAGTGTTAGTGGTTGTGTTGCCTGTAAACAAATGACCAAATACAGAGGCAGTGGATACAGTGCTGAGGATGTTGGATGTTCTAGTATGGGCAGTGCTGGAAAACTAAACACAGGCTGTCTGGAAGAACAAAGGCTACCTTGCTTGACTGAGATCAAGTGACGCCACCTAGTGCATTGTACGAGTAATTTCACAGCAACAAACCCTTTAGAGGTGGACCAGCACATTTGGACAGACTGTCATTTTTAAACAGTTTCAATCAGTTCTGAAGTACTAAATACACTGGAATGTGGAAATATCTGTTAGCGTGTTGTGCATGTATATCATTAGAATACTTATAATTTCCATCCAACAGCAACACTGAACGCTTGCAGTCTCATTAGTTTAATGTACACTCAATTGGCACAATGCTTTAAAATTTACAGAACTAGTCTTGAGGTCAGAAGCCTTAAAGTCAGTCATCTTATTAAGGGATTAGATATGTTTACATTTGAAGAAGTCATAGACATCTGAAACAGTGGGGTTATTAACAAAGGGACAAATGAAACATCATCTTATGAGTTTACACTGTAAAACTTCACCTTCCCCGAAGAGTGGTATGGTAATATTTAAAGCATTTTATACAGTTATATAACTAACCACCTTAGGGCAGTTTTTAATATGCCTTTTGGATTATTTGGATTTAACAAATACAACAACAAAAAATGTCATGACATGGGATAAAACAAGGCCATAATACACGAACTGTGCTTTGGCATAGTGTGATTGTCTACTAGTAGACTGCTATGGTGATTTTTTCAAAAGACATTTTATTTCATTTCATTTGTTCATTTTAAAGTCATTTTATTTTAGAAATCAGCTCTGACCTCCCTGACGATATTTGTGTGAATGAGACAATGTTCAAGGCTCACAGAGTACCAGTCTTAATAATTAGTCATATGAGTTAGCAAATACAATGGTATTATTTGCAATGTGTTAACAAACCACCTGACAGCAAATTGTTGGAACTTGCACAATAAAGAATCATGCAGTTTCGATGAAAATCACACTACAGTGCACTCATCAAATGCGTGTTTTCCTATTGCACAATTTATGACAGTTTCAGAGTACTGTCATACGGTACTTAAGATGGAGTCATCAGTTTCTGAGATGAGTGGGAGTTTTGAACAAAGTATGTGTTTTTGTTCTCTCATTGTAGGCACTTTGTGTATATTTATTTTCATCTTCTAGCCAGACTCGTACAACACACAAGTCTTAGTACAGAGGGCCCCAAGCACCACTTAATGGTAACTAACTGCTGAGCACGGCACAATATGGACAAAATATCTAAACTGCAGTTACACAGCTGCAGGTTGCAGTTGTGATGTACAATATACGTGAACTGCCAAAGTAATACTTCACAATTTTTCAACTCTTCTCATCATTTACCACAGCATGGTTTCTACAAGCTTTCCTGTATTTAGTAAAATATCAGAAAGCCACTTAACTTGAAACTCATTTATGATAGAAGCCAATGGCCAGATGCATCAATTTTGTGTTTTAGTTATCAGGCTTTTGTGTTCTCAAACTACAGGGAAATCACAGTACATGGCATTCAACCACATGGTGCAGATGCGACAGATAGAATTTAAGTTGAAAAATGTCGGAATATTCCATTAACATGGCATGACCTGCATTGTTTTGATCAAGATTATGTGGGATTTGTTAAAAAACAAAAATTCCTTGAATTCTTGCAGCAACGTCATCAGGGGTGTCTGAGAAATGGTAATGTCACACAAAAGCAAAATACTTAGTGCTTTGTTCAGAGACTTATTTGCATATCTCAGGCTTTGGTGACCTCATTATTGCCAAGGGCAATATCGTGCTAACAATATACTGTGCAACCATGGGGTAAATCAGGTTTGCCTGAGCGGGAAAATGACCATTTGTGCTGGACAAAGGCCTTCCTGGACTAAAACTGGGAAAGAACTTTGTCTTAGTGCGATGACTTAGCTTAGTATGGACCATGGTATTCCTCATGAGCTTAGGGCAAGAAAGCCACATACAAGGGTAAAATGAGGACACATTCCATAAGACACCCTTTTCTCAGCAAGACACTGACCCAAATTGCATTTCCACTGCCCTCAGCAGTACATAGATGGGCGCACCTGGTCAGCTCACTGCCACAAACCAGCACACACACACACCTGCTCTGACCACTCAATGGCTTGAGTGGTCGCTTATAGCACAGGCTAAAGATAGAAGCAGTGGACACACTTAATGGTGGGCGCTATTTATCAACAGCGAGCAACTCTAAACTTCCGCTAAGACTTTTTGCTTCAGTATACAGTCTTTATTGCTGTTTCACTATGGGTTCATTTTCTACCAAGTGATCCTAATTTGGTGTATCAGAAAACTGACTTTATGATGTTTTTTGGGATTTTTTTTTTGCTAAACTAAATGCAAATCAGTCAAGGCAACTCATTCATCGTACGTCACAAGGCAGAAGGGCGATGAGAAAGCCATGTTTAAAAAAGGAGAGCAACAGAAGTAGCAAGAAAAGATGTAGACATTCCATGCCAGTGGCAGAATGATATGGACAATAATGGAAGTAAGATATTGCACTTAGAGGACACCCTGAACCTTGCTGCACTGGGACACTTGTGAGACGGCAGTGTAGAGGGGGGAGGGGCTTATCCAGGACATAACATTCATTTTGTCAGTCTGTCCACATGGGCGCGCACACACACACACACACAAACACACACATATACACACACACAGTGTGTACTGATCAATTCAGCAAAAAACAAAATCACTAAAAAGATCTTGTTTCGGAGCTCTGATAGTGCATCAACATGCATTTCTGCACCTTTTCAGTCTAATCTCTGTGCCTTCGCATCAGTTAAGAGACCCAATTTGATTCATATTCAGCATATGAGTAATATTCTCGAAATGGGCAGAATGAAGCCCCTGTGTTTTTTTCATCCAACTGACACCTCTGCTAGAGGCAGAAATCCAGTTCACAGCTTAAGTCTCTCCCCAAGTCTGTTTCTGTCACTTTGCAGGAATCTTGCTCCTTGTGTTACTCTGCTAAAACTTGCTGTTCTTTGCAGGGCTGTTACTCTGTGGCTCTCTGTCGCCCCCACCAGGCTACCGTGAGCTATAGCCCACTTTACGCAGGAAGATTTGTGTGAGGTCAAAGGTCATAAAGCTGATCCCCACAGCAATGGGGCCCTTGACCCAGTTCATGCTCAGGCCCTTGTACAGGCCCCGTATGATGCCCTCCTCAGTCACGATTTCCTGCATGGTGCCCAGGATAGTGCCGTATGTGTGGCCCGTCACGCCAGCCGTCTGCATGCGCCGACGCACCACATCCAGTGGGTAAGATGCTGACTGGCCAATTAGGCCGGCACACGCCCCAAATGCCAGCCGCTCATATGAGTACGGCTGGGCTCGCCCTGTCTTCTCTGAGAGCGAGAGTGAGAGTGTGAGAGAAGGAGAGCAAGAGCAAGAGAGAGAAAACAGAGATTAGGTATCACAGCTGATTGATGATTAGTCAGTAATTTCTTTCCATCACACGTGTGGGGCATCGCAACTAACTATTATGTGGAAAGATTCTGTCACTCACCCTTTTAAAACGTGATCTACAAGTGTGTTGCGGCAAAAATCAAATTATACACTAAGCAAATATTTGATCTGACTGGCTAAAAAACATAGGAAAAGTGACACAGGTTACTATTTTGCAACTTGTGACACCCTGAGAGCTCTACACAAAAGGCAGCCTAGCAAAAACAACATGAAAATACATCTGTCTCATTGAAAATAAAAAAACGCAGCTTGATACAAAAAAAGTCTAGCATTAACCCCCCTTTAGGAACTCTTTCTTATACCAACAAGCAAAGAGAGAACATACACATGTTAACTGAGAATTGGGGAAGCCTTTCAAAATCTCATATATAAAAATTCAGGAACTTTTCAAGGACCTTTGAAAACTTTTGCAAGGTAGGTGTGCACTGCATGCAAAAGTGTCCAAGTGCAAACTGCATAGTTTGTTTCGGTGTAGTCCAGGCAACAAAAAATTAAACACATGGCACTTATGAAAAGTATGAGGGGGAGTAGTTGAGCTTGGCAAGACTGCTGATCTTGACTGACAGTGTTTTACAGAAACAAAACTTGGATCTAAAGTGCTGAGTTTTCTTTTTGTTTTATCTAACTTGATGCAAACAATACAAGTGACAGGTGAAGTGATTAACATTGTTTAACTCATTAAAATGGCACCTGTCAAAGAGTGTGATATATCAGACATCAAGCAAACAGCCAGCTTTTGACACTGATGTGGTGGAAGCAGGAAAAACAGAAAAGTGAAAGGGTATGAGCAAATTGTGCTGGTTAGATGACGGTTTCAGAACATCTCCAAAACAGCAGGTCTGGGGGGTGTTCCTGGTCTCCAGTGTTTAGTATGTATGAATGAATTAATGAATTAACTCATTATACAAGTACAACAAAATTTAAGACATAAGATTGAATAAATAGATGTAAACATTGGACCTATGGAGTGATTATATAAAGTGCAATGATAGTCTGGAGAGATATTGTCAGTGCAAGTTACTGTAGTCAGTGAGCTGTTGTGTGGGGTTGGGTGTGGGGTGATGGAGGCCACAGCACGGGGGGAAAAAGCTGTTCCTCAGTCTGCTTGTGCGAGACTGTATTGTTCTATAATTTTTTTTTTTGATTTAAAATATATATTATTCACCTTATGACAGAATGAACATGTATGGCACACTACAATTCTGCACATTTTTGGCCATTACTTTACCACTATTGTTTTTTTTCCTAGAATTTTTGCCTGATAGCAGGAGTTCAAACAGAGGGTGACCGGGGTGCAAACTGTCTGAAATGATGCTGCTGGCCTTTTTCCTCAGACCAGTACCAACCAAACCAACGACAGGATCATAGACACCAAAGGCTCATTGATGCACCTAGGGAGTGAAGTCTAGTCTAGTCCCACAGCTATGGCAGTACAAATTGCTGAAAAAGTAAATGACTGAAAGGTGTCAAAACACAGTGCATCAGAGCTTGCTGCGTACAGGGCTGCATAGCTGCAGTGCCCATGCTGACCCCTGTCCACCATCGAAAAAGCCAACACAGTATTAGGTGTGAGGCTTTAATGTAATGGCTGATCGTGTGTTTTAGGTTTCATTTCATTCATTATATAACTCATGACATGTTCTTTAAGGGCCAATACTGAAGCAAAACCTGTAAAATTGTATTTCTTTTCTCCAAATTCAGCTTTTGAGAATTTTCAAAGACTGTGGAAAAAACAATACATAACAGACACATACACACGGTAGAACAGAATACCTGCATGGAGTTTTTTGAGTGTTTCATAGGTAAAGAAGCTGAGTCCTGCATAGGGGACTACTCCCATCATAGTTGGGGTGAATCCCCTGTAGAGTGTCTTGAGCCCCTCCTCACGAGAGATTCGCACAAATACATGCAGTATATTACTGTACCTGAGGGTCACAAAACAAAAACACTCAATACAGTGGTTATCACCATTCAGAATCATTCATCTCTGCTAAATACCAATTCAGTAATGTAAAGTAGAACAGCTGTTCCATCCATTCTACATGCTTATTTGTTGAATTCAAAATAGAAAAGATGGCGAACATATATCATTCAAGTGGTTAACATTTACAGAAAGCCACGGTGAACTAATCCAACCATCCATCAACACCATTCATTTACTTTCATCAGTTATTTATACGTTCTCTCAAAAGATTGATCCCTTCAAGGATCAATGTATCTTACATCTCTTTCGGCGTGACGGCCATTCGGGCACGGACCATGTCAAGAGGATAAGTGAGCATGGCAGCAGTGGTGCCAGCTAATGAGCCAGCCAAGAGTCGTGGCACAGGAGGCAAAGCTCTGTAAGAGAGAGCAGGCAGGTTATTCAGTGCCAGGCATCAAGGTCCTCTATGGTATGCTTACAACATGCCCAACCAAGCCATTAACAACATTACGGGTGGGTTTCCCAGACATTTACTAAGCCTAGTCCTGGATTCCACAGCATTCTGAAAGGAGATTCTCTACTGAAAATAAGAGAAAAAAACAGCAACACTTTACACAAGACCAACATTTATAAGGCTACATAACACCTACATAAACCTGTTATGACACCTGACATACATTATTATAAAAGGTGTCGGCTGTTATAAAGGCTACTTTAGTCAATTCCACCTCAGAAGTTATTATGACGCCTTAGAATGACAATTATATTTGTTGGAATCAGCCTTTATAAATGTTCAGAAGCTGGTACAAATAAAATTATGGTACAAATTTAACATGAGAAGTCACAGTTAAAAAAAAAAAATCATATGATGGTATAATTACCATACCATACCAGTTTTATTTATAAAGCACTTTTAAAACAACAACAAGGCTGACCAAAGTGCTGTACAATACAAGCAAACATAAACACGACAACACACAGGCCAATGAATAAAAGAAACAAATATAAATAAGCAAGAAATAATAAAATAATATAATAATATTAAAAAACAATAAAATCTATAAGAGAGTAATAAAATAAAATGATATAAAAATTTATACAAACAGAATAAGACATGTACAAAAAAAAAACACATCAGTCACCACCTCACACTGGGTCGAAAGCCAGGGAGTAAAAGTGTGTTTTTAAATGAGATTTAAACTCTGCTAGTGAAGGGGCCTGCCTAACATGGCTTGGCAAGTCATTCCATAGTCGTGGAGCTGCGACTGCAAAGGCCCTATCACCTCTGAGTTTGTAACGTGATTTTGGTACAGATAAAAGCCTCTGGTCTGCAGACCTGAGAGAACGGGACGGTATGTAAGGGTGCAAGAGTTCAGATAGATACACTGGGGCAGAGCCATTCATAGACTTAAAAACAAATAAAAGAATTTTAAAATGGACTCTAAAATGAACTGGAAGCCAGTGAAGAGAAGCCAATGTTGGAGTAATGTGCTCTTGCCTGCTTATACCAGTTAAAAATCGAGCTGTGACATTTTGCACCAATTGTAGGCGGGCCATGGAGGCCTGGCTGATTCAGAAGAAAAGTGAATTACAATAATCAAGGCGAGTAGTTCTAAAAGCATGCATCACTGTTTCGAGATTGCGTTTTGACAGAACAGGCTTAATTTTTGACAGCCGCCTCAACTGGAAAAAGCAGGACTTCACAACAGCATTTACCTGGCTAATTTTAGAGTAGGGTCCATTCTAACACCTAGGTTTAAAATCATGGCTTCCTCAAAAGGGGCCAGAGACGCAAGGTCAATACAGGGGGGTCTGCTACCACCATTGGGTCTAAACAACATGACTTCAGTCTTGTTCTCATTAAAATCCAAAAAATGTAATGCCATCCATCTCTTGACGTCAATAAGACAATCAAAGAGAGGCTGGACAGAACACACCACACTGTGCTTTAGAGGAAGATAAACCTGACAGTCATCTGCATAACAGTGAAAGGAAATATTAAGTTTCCGGAAGATAGCTCCAAGAGGCAGCAGGTACAAAGAAAATAAAAGAGGAGCCTTGTGGTACCCCCCAAGGAAGTGCCGCGGAGGTGGAAGTAAAATCATCAATAGAAACACAAAAACTTCTTTCTGAAAGATGAGATCTAAACCATTGGGAGAGCTGAACCTGTAATGCCCACCCATTGCTCCAATCTAGAAACAAGGATCTCATGGTCTATGGTGTCAAAAGCAGCTGTTAAATCCAAAAGCACAAGTTGTACAGAATCGCCAGAGTCATTTGCTAAAGGAATATCATTAAAACTCTTAACAGAGCAGATTCTGTGCTGTGGTGAGTTTTAAACCCGGACTGGAACACTTCCAAAATTGCATGTTCATTCAGAAAAGGCTTCAGTTGGGCATAAACAATCTTTTCTAGGAGTTTAGCCAGAAAAGGTAGCTTCAAGATAGGCCTAAAGTTTGACAGAACAGTAGGGTCTAGACCCGATTTTTTCAGCAGAGGTTGTACAACAGCATGCTTAAAAGTTTTGGGCACCACACCAGAAATTAGGCTACTATTAATAATGGAAAGAATAGAGTGACCCACAGTAGGGAAAGTCAAGGGGGGATACCATCAAAAGGGGAAACCGAAGGTTTCAATTCCAATAACCAGCTGCTCTACAAAAGGGAGAGAGACAGGCTCAAAGAGGTCAAACACAGCCGAACAGAGTATTAAAATCGATGGATTGATGGTAGGTGGTAAAATTAGGGACCTAGTGTGTACCGCTTTCTCCTAAAAGAAGTGAAGAAATTTATCACAGGCTTCCACAGAAACTTTCAAAGGAACGGGTTCCTGAGAATTAAGAGAGTTCAGAATCCTGAGAGTTCAGTGTGTTAAAAAGAATGCGGGGATTGTGAGAGTTAGTGACAATAAGATCAGAGAAAAATGTTGATCTTGCAGCTTTCACAGCTTTTTGTTAACACCACCAACATTCTCTTTTCAAAAGGAAACCTGCAACCTCTCCTTTTTCCACTTCCGTTCAGCTCTCCTGCACTCTCGTCTAATGGCACGGGTATTATCATTTAACCATGGCTCTGATCTGGCCTTTGGATGCCTAAATTTTAATGGAGCTACCAAGTCCAAAGCACTTTGGCAAGCAGAATTAAATTGAAGTAGCTCCACGGTGTTGAAAGATGCCAAGGGTTGTAAGGTCCAATCAAAGTTAAAAGTAGCGGAGAACTGAACAGCAGTGGAAGGTTTAAAAACACGGCGGTGCCAAGCAGGAGTACAAGGTTTAACAGATTGAAAAAAGGAAACGAGATCAAATAAAACAGGCATATGGCCTGAAAACACTGCATCACCGATTTCCAAATTACGAACAGATATAGCACGTGATAAAACAAGATCTAATGTGTGCCCACGTTCCTGTGTGGGACCATATACAGACTGGATTAAATTAAACGAGTCCTCTAAGTCTACAAAGTCCTTCACCGGGGGCTTGTCCGGACAACACATGTGAATATTAAAATCTCCAACAATAACCACTTCATCATATCTTGGCCTAAATTCAGCCAAGAAATCAGAGAATTCATTTAAGAAGTCCTTATTATACCTAGGTGGCCAGTAAACCACCGCACAACACAGCGCAGGAGAACGACCCAACCCGAAAAGGTTTATTTCAAAGCTAGTAAAAGAGGCCTGTGAAAACAGCTGCTTGCAATCACACTTTGATTTAAAAACAGCCGCTAGTCCTCCTCCACGACCCAAGCACCACCACGGAGTTCAGAGAGAGCGCTGGACTCACCAGGAAGTAAAAAAAATCCTTGATGATGAAAGTTTTGTTCATCAGTGATCTGGCATTCACCAGACACATCCTGATAGGAGCCGGGTCTATCACGGCAGTAGTGAGGGGCACGCACCAGAGGCCGCAGATTCTGAGGATTCACTCCCCGCCAGCGCAGGCGTAGTGGTCGTGGGCACGAGCCGAACTCAGGTACGAGCCAGGAGTCAACAAGGTCCCGGGAGCGCCGGAACACAGAAAGGCAAGGACCCGGTCCATGTTGGGCCAAAAAGACCTTGGATGACCGAGCTAAACAAGTCCTTAGCTTCACCAGCCGCCCACCGCGCTTCCCCTGGCATTTATGGAGCTTTCTCTGGCAAGATGAGCTTGGAGCTCGGTACAGGAAAGCCAGCATTCCTGATAAGAACAGAGGAAGAGAATCTCGTCCTTTGTTGCAAAACTGTTCCCATTTTACAGCAGACAAACGAAGCTCCAGAAGTGTTCATATGTCATTAGTGAGTTGGCATTATGCATAGCACACAAAAACAACAGAACAAACACAAGTAGAGCAGACAGAGGTCCATCCTCGTCCACCACCCCAACAGACAGCAGGCCGCACACCCTGGCGCCATCTTGTCACGGGACGTCCCGGGCTAGAATAAACGGACACTTACTACCAGACTAAAATGACCGTGACACATAATTATAAATTGTAATTCAAAGATGGTATGTCAGATTCATTCATGTCCTACAAGATGTTTAAATTCACAATCTGGGGAGAGCATTAGGACCTCCACTAACAAGTCATAAACTAGAAAAGCATCTGTCATCACTGTATACATCAAAATACTATTACTGTTTTTCTACTTTGGTGTATCTGCTAACATTGGTAGTTCTCAAAGTTCTGTCATCTGATAGCAACAGGCATGACCTTACAGAAATGGGCTTAGGTAGGTATGCAGATTCTGACAGTGCAGTTTCAGTGGGTGAAATACAACCCTTCTTTCCGAGGGCTGAGTGTGAGCTGCTGAGCTGCAAGCTGCAATGCACTGACGTGTATTTTTTATACATACGTTCTGGCACGCCAGAACCATTATAGCGTGGGGGGACATGCCCCCACGCTTCAAAATCATTTGTTTCGTCCCCCCCACCCCCTTCCCCAGGACAACAACTGAGACTTTGCACACGTGCACCAATCCCCAATCTCTATTGTGGAGAACAGCTTTGCCTTAGTGTTTAAGAACTGCTGACAACATTTCTCCTAATTTCCACAAAAAAATATTGTTCTTTAAAGCGTAATTTTAAAGGAAATGACAATACATCAAAATAAGCAAAATTATGCCGTGTTTACAGAACTTGAATAAAGTGAAGTAAAGTGGCCCCCTCATAGTCACACGTGAACACACCACAGCACACAGTATGAACAATGTGAAATTCTTTATCTGCATTTAACCCCTTCACAAAGAGAAGCAGTGGGCTGCTACCAATAAGGGGCGACTGGGGAGCAGGGTGTTGGGACGGTACCTTGCTCAAGGGTACCTCAGTGATGACACTCGTAGTTGGGATTCAAACCCATTTCCTTCTGATTGCAGGGGCAACGACCTAACCACTGGGCCACCGGCTAGCGGTTAAAGGACAAAGAAAACAAATCTCTTGTTCACTCTTGAACAAAATGACAATAATTACCTTTAACCTACTTCTAGTAGTGTTTTGCTATCCAACTGGTCACATTACAGGAGGAGAGTGTTTACAGTGGTGTTTTTTTTTTATACTTTTCCTGATTAAATAAGATTTGATTTAGGTGATCACCAAATGAGAATGAGGTGTAGGAATTGAACAGATACTGGCATGGAATTGTTGTGATATTCATAGAGATGCTGATTTAAACAAATTGCATTGGTTTCTTATTATTTCCAGAGCTGTTTATTCTGATGTTTTACTATTGTTTGAAGTGTGAAGCACTCACCTTCCCTGAAAGCCATAATATCCACCCAGAAGCCTCTTGTACTGCTCATGGGCACAAAACTGAATGGCAGCATAAGGAATAACTCGCACCATGGTGGCTGAGTTGCCCCTCCATAAGCTGAAGAAGCCATCCTGACGATAGGTGTGGTAAATCAGTCGGTACGCCTCCTGCTCTCGCAGAAACAACAGGCACATCCATGTGAGTTTGACTTCAATAACTTTAGGCATTCATTGACAGAGAATGAGTTTAAACTACTGGGCTTGTTTGGGTTCTAAAACTTGGCACCCATTGCAAATATATTTATGGGTTAGAGAGAGTGTTCTAGGTAATGACTGCTCTATCATCCAACAACAATTGTTATACCAGGATAATTATGTATGTCACATTTTAATTATTATAATTATTCACCATTATACATTTAATCATGACTCATAAACTTACCTTGGCAGAAAATCTATTTGAAGACACTAAAATATAAAGGAAACAAAACAAGTAAACATACATATTAGACATTTTGTATCATTTCTGCTGGACCATTTATCATAAAATTTAGACACAAGGTAAAAGGCAGCTGGGGCTATGATACATATGCAACTTTTAAAGCACGATTTTTATTGATTTTCAAAGCTGCCTTAGTATTTGCCATGATTGTCTTGTGTGAGGATGTGTACGTATGTTCATTGTCATTTGACAGGAGGCACACATACACACATTTATATGCGAACATTTAGGTGCCTCTTGTCAAATGACAGTGAAAGTAAGTACATATCCTCAACAAAAGACTATATATGTGATTGTTTAACACCAGTTTAGCATTTCTTGCCTTGGAAAATTATCTTGGTTCTGTCAAGAGGAGCCACAGCTGTTTTGGCCACAGCCCCTGCCAAAGCTCCAGAGAACAATGAGTTCACCACAGAGCGGCTCTGCTTAAAACCCTGCACACGCACGTACACACATACAAACACACACACACACACACACACACACACACACAAAGATAAAGAGAACGCATACAACATTACAAATAGTAATATCACATATACACACACACATTA
>JBBPCX010000040.1:33118343-33136751 GCA_037974365.1 Hydrocynus forskahlii | reverse complement strand
AATGCTTAACACAGAGATTCCACTACTGTTGTTCACTATAGATTCCACTACTGTTGTTCACTATAGCTCACATGAAACAATTTGCTAAGTGTAAAGAAACTACTTATGATAAACATAGATGGTCTTGGAGCCTCTGCACAAACTTTCCCAGAGAGCTCACCAACAAACAAAACAATAAAATTATAATACGTACAGCAATGACTAAGGTTTTGCAAAGCCTTGATGGAAAGATCCTGGCTACCATGTTAATTTTTGAATAAAGACAATAATAAACATCTAGACAATAAATAGTCAGGGAAGTGCATTCATGCTGTGCATGTGCTGATATACCTATAGAAAAAACCTCATAGCACAAATGCATGACCCACTGTTCCCGACAGATTCTTACTTCTGAAGGATCACTGTATTTGACTCATTTGGTTTAGACAAACAACAAGAGCTGAAACATTTTTTTGACATTACTAATAATGTTTGCAATAAAAAAAACTGCAATTTTTTTATTTACTTTTCAGTTCACATTTTTTAAATGATGGCCAACCTATTAAAAACAGTACTTACCTAAAAAAAAAAGAAGCTAAATAGGCACATCCTTGAATTCAGAGGTCCATCAGACTAGTAAATGATGCTGCAGCCTAAATAACTATAACGTCAACACATATATCTACTATTATGTCAGTTAGTTTAGCTATTAATGGGACACAATTAAATACAGCAGCTCTGAATTATGGGCAGGCTTAAGACAGACGCACAAAGTAACACAAAGTGACATTTTTTCAATGTTGGCAACTTTGGACATGTGCCATGAGTTTTGTTTGTTTGTTTAGCTCATCCAGTGTGAAGGTAAGGTTAAAACAAAGGTTAATAAAAATTTAAAATAAAAGAAAGTAAATTGGGCTGGAAAATATTGGAATAGGCCACGAAAATTCAAGATCTTAATCCCTGTCCAGGAAACCATCCCTAGAAGTCTGCAATTATTTGATCAACCCCAATCCTGAGTATTATTTCAGTGTTTATTCACATACTCATAGGAGGGATCAGGTGCCTTTTTAGAACAGCTCAAACTGACAACTGGAGGGTAATAACAGCTGACTGAAATAGAAGGTTTATACCACTTAGCCATTCTAAAAATAAGAGTTTGTATGAAGTGCTCCACTATTTTGGCACCAAACATCTTCCCACACAATTGACTTTGAAACAGACACATTCCTGAATTACCTTGCAGCAATCAACCAACATTTGATGCTTTTGGCTGTCCCTTATAAAGTAAATGGTCACGGATTAGCATTCTTACCTCTGATTGGTTGGAGGTGGGTAGTGGCAGCACCTCACCCTGTGCAATCGACCTCTGGCTTTCCTGAACTCCATTCCCCATTCCCACCAGCTGCACTCATACACGCAAGCACTCGGGGCTCGTTGGCTGGCTGCTATACACGGACACACACAAACACACTGGAGGCCTCCCTAGAAGGGACAAAAGTAAAAGCACCGCAATTAGCATGGTGCAACTGGACATAAACCACCAGGTTTTGCTGTAAATACTGGGTCTGCACAAGTTTTGTTCTAGGACTGTCAATATAGTGGTCATAAACACATAATTTATAATATACTACAAACATGCTTTCATGAGATGCTGCTAATGAAGGTTTCCTCCCTTTCAGTAATCCTCAGAAAAGTTAATTGACATTTTGGGAATTTTGCTTTGGTCCTCCCAGTCTCCAGATCTCACTTCCTTTGAGCTGCATGGGACGAGCTGGATCAACAAGTTTGAAATGAACATCCAGAAAGTTAGGCAGTACTATATGCAAGCTTGAAAAGATCCTGACAGTGTTTGGACCAAAAATTCAAAAATCTGTGTCACATATCTGTGCTGCTGTGATGAAAGCAAGGCAATTTGCGTAAGAAAAAAAAAAAAAACACTGTACACAGAAGGCAGTAGGGATTTGGAGATAAACACTACAGCACTAAACATCTAATGAACCCTCTTTTGAACATACAGTCAGTCAGTCTGCTATCACTTGGAAGCAGACTGGTTTCCAGTACAATTTTCTGTGAAGTCCTTTGAAGTCAGCGGAGGCCTACAAAGACCAGTTTAAGTTCCAGTTATTGTTCTGCACTGTATAAGTTAACTTGATTTTAGCTAAGACCTTTTATTCCCATCAAGAAACAGCTTGAGCAAAATGTTACCGAGTGCTAGGTTACTGGGACACTGGGATCAGAGGAGTAAACAATAAACAGTCTATCTATAACCCACAGCATTACACAGCATCTAAAAGGGCAGTGCATGGCAGGGGTCCAAAAATAGCAGAATCTAGCAAAATCAGTTAATTATTTAAGCGCAGAAAAGGCCTATAAATGACAGATAACCTTACAACTAGGATTTACCAATATTACAATGTTAATACTTGATGAAGTATTTCTAATGTACTGAACAACTGCATGTGTGATAAGAAAATAGAACAATTATAGACCTAAAATGAATAGAATTATAGGCATATACAGTATAGTAACTGCACAGCAATTTAATCAGTAGATTAAATATTATGTTCTCAATAAATCTGCTTACTGATATGTTTGCAGTGTCAAGGATAAACATGGTCATTATAAAGCTGTTCAGCAGATTCTCCACAAGGGGACACTGTTAGCGCTCAAGTCCCTTTTGTGAGCATGGATGAAAGAGAAAAATACTCAGCAAGATCTCAGAAATGAATGTATGTTTTCAGTTACAACTTTTATGCATACCACATTCCATTAAATGTTTCCAGTTATAAAGTGCACCGTACAGTGACTGTTCCACAAGTAACAAGTATCTGACTTATTACTATTCATCTAATTATATTCATTTATTTTAGCCAGCTGTTTATAAATATGTGCAATTACAAATGTTAAAAAAAGATTTTCCAACCCATTTTAAATGTGGTACTACCATATTGCTTGCACATTTAGTACAATTCAACATACCGTGTATTGTGGAAATGTCTTCAAATGCCTTCAGATTTTAATTACATTACACTGCAGAGTGAGAATAGAAATCTCTCAGTAACCCTATCAAACAGCCTCAGAAACACATGACACTTTGAGATATGTGTGAATGGAAGGCCTGCATGTGCTCATGGTGTTGCTCAAGTGAACCTGACCCAACAGGCCCAGGTGGTGAATGATATTCTCGTCACCAAGAATGAGGAGAGCATAGCGTTCACATACTATCCTTCTACACTGTAGGCTCTCTGGGTGAAAGGTTTCCTCTCGCAACACACACACACACAAACAAACACACACACACACACACACATACACACACGCCTGAATGAGTCAAAATGACAAGCACCACAACAAGGGTCATGCCAATCAAACTCAAAGCCAAGCTTTCATTTGTACAGTGACACAGTAAGGTATTATAAAGGAAGGATGTTCACTATTGTAAGTGTTAACTGGTTTTTTTTTTAAGTGTTAATTGTTAACTCTCATAATGACAGCCTAGAAAACTGGACTTAGACAGAGGAGTCATGTGGGACAAGCATGGTGTCGCTGGTGGAATAAAAAGACATGAAGGGAGGGCAGGGTTGTCAGGGAAACGGAGGTCGGCATGTCTCATCGGATGGGTCCAAGACAGGGAACTGAAAACAGTCCCTGAACCCTTCAACCCTCAAACCCCTTTTATAACTACATTCCACACTTGTGCACACACAATGCTGATGTCCCACAGGAAGAAACTCTGTACACCAGTCTCAAGACTGACTGCAGGTATCTGAATGTCAGCTTTGTAGGCTAATGCTGCTTCAACTAAGGATGTCGCAAGTTTAGAACATTTCTGATTGAAAAAAAGCATTCATAACAGTACCTTAAATTATAATGCTGTTAAACTTAGCCACCATCATTAAATTGTAGCTGTCAATGAATATTAGTAATTGTGATTAACAAGTTCATTGTCTTTTATTGTTTCTAGTATGCAATTATTAAAGTACAGCCATACAGTGGCCAAAAACATTGATAATCGTGTTTCCTGGTTGTCCATATTTAAAAGCTCCCAACTGAATCTAGCTCCAGCTCAAATAAACAAACATTACTCATCACCACTGCCCTCTAAAGGTGTTTAAGCACGAAGACAGGAGTTAGTTAACAGTTGTTTTTCACGACACGTCATGTTTTAATAAACCTGTTTTATAGGATCTCAGTTTTGCACAATGACATACATTGTAATCATTTCTTTTGAAATACAATGTGTTTTTATTTGTTAAACCAGTGTACATAGAGTGTAGAGATATATAGATTCAATAAATTTTAAAGACATAAAATCAAAAATCAAGAACTGTAGGCTGTATCGAATCAGAAAATATGTGTTCTCCAAGCTGTTACCATTACAGTCATGCATATATCTGTTGTCAAATGTGTCTATTCAGACCCTTGACAGAATTTCTTGATCTGTATTGGGCAAGCGCTGATGTACATTTTTCATGTATTGGCAGGGGTGTAATGATGCAGTTCAAGTGTCAACATTTGATATACAAAGTATATCTAAAACCATCCAATATTCTCACAATAATTACAACTAAATTTGAATAAAGTAAACTGAAACTAGAGCTGAACGGTGGGGAACGGGGGTTGGTATATGACCCGTGATGGACTGGGTTGTTGACTGGCACTGGTTGGACACTATAAACTATACAGATACATCAAATATAATTAATAGAACGCTTGCTCTCCATGATACATATTGTGACTTTTTGCACTGCTATGATATTTTAATGCATTGTTACACCCCTGTATGGTGGTGGTATCAAAAAATACTAAATATACAACAAAGTGCTAAAAATAGATGTACAGTGAATAACATGGGCAGCTTTACAGCAGATATATTTGTGTGCATGGGTGTGAACAATACCAGTCATGCTCTACTCCATTACTCCTTGCACTTCTCTGCTTTTTTCTGCTTGTGGGTCACCTTACAGCCACCCTGCCAAGGAGTTTATAGTCACTGGTGCACTGCGTTAGACTCTTATTACCTGAGAAAATGGACTGGACTGCTAGAAAATACCACAACACAAATTCCCTGCTGTTCCCAGGAAAGGAAGCAAGTTTGCTTATCAAAACAGACTTGTCTAGCCAGTGATTAAACAAGGAATCACTTGAATATATAAGTCAAGTCTAACACAATGGCACCTTTAGTCCAAGATATGGTAAATAAAAGTGTAACAAAAAATATGGTAAATATAACAGTTTTGGGACTGTCAGTCTGCTGTCATTTAAGCCTACAGCTATTCAAACCAATCTTGGCCTCCTATCGTGACCTCTGCAGAGCTATTAGGAACAAAACACTCCCCTTTAGAAAGGATCTCATCTGTTAGATATTAACCCTTGAAATGCTAGAACTGTGCATATCTGACAGTTTACAGTCCAATAGGTTATAATTTAAGACAGTGACACAGTGTGACACCTTCTCGAGGTGAAGTGACCACAGCTTTATAAAGTCACACAGTGACCCCTATAAGACTAAATCTGTTTACACACCAAACACTAACTCTTGTTCTCCGTAAACAACAAAAGAATGGACCGAGAATGACCACACACAAATCCCAGCGCAGAACAGGAGGATCGCAGACAAAACTGGTTTCGCAAGCAAGTTAGCAGCTAACGTTAACCAAAGTACAAAGTTCCTGGTTTAAATTCAGGCTTTGACTCACCTTCCTGATGACACAAGCCGTTCCTGCACCTGTCTCTCCTCCAAATTACACACAGCACGACTTTTTCTGGACAGTACAATACCCGTGGGACAACCACTTCCCTTAGGTTGAGTTGAATACCAGCGCTAGCGGGTTAGGCTAGCTGTCGTTAGGATAGCTGTGTGAGTAAACTGGTTGTGGTCAAGCAAGCCACGCTGCTGCTTGTAAACACACGCATTTTCATCTGAAAAAGTTGCCACAAAGCTCGCACGACGAAAGCCACAACGATCGATGGTGTGTGTCTTCTCTTAACCTCGCCTCAAGTGCACAAAAAATGAGTGAGATAACTTGCACCTTCCATGGTGTTTGGAATACACTGACACTGGAGAGCAAGGGCGAGCTCCGCTGGATTGTGGGAAATGAAGTCCCCAGACCGAGACGCTCCTCTGGATAGGTTAGCATGAGGGGCGTGTGAATAACTGACCGAGCTCACAGACACGCGACTGAACAAAACCAGATCATGACGTTTTTCTGGTTTCCCCCCTGCTCTTTCAAGATTCTACCATTTGTCATATCATAAAGATATAATCTACGCTTTTAGATTCAATACTTTTTTTGTTAGTTTAATGAATTAATATTTTTTGTGCATCTAATTTGGATTTTTGTTGTTTTTTGGCGCGCTGTAATACATTTATGAAATTCTTGATCTTACAGAGCTCTCTGTCTCTATCTCTCTCTCTCTCTCTCTCTCTATATATATATATATATATATATATATGTATATATATATATATACACATTAAAAAATGTATATATATATATACATACATATATACACACACAAATGCTGGGCAACGATTATAATTTTTAATCGCGATTAATCACATGGTTTTCTGCAGTTAATCAGGATTAATTGCATTGTTATACGGAAAATTAAATAATTAATTCAGAAGTAATGTGAACTTTGTGAACAAAAGTGCAATAACGTTTGGTTTGCAAACACTTAACAAATATGGTGCTTAACAGCAGTATTCCCATTAAAACACGTACACAGCTGCAGTTCAAATATTTCTTTTAAATCTCAACCTACACATTAATGTAATCAAATCAAATATAAAACCAAAGCTATTTGCCACTGCAGGGCATTCACGTTTTATCTAGTTTGTTATAGAAAAAGTTTTTTATAGAAAAACATTGGTGTAATGGTCAGGCATTCCAATACTTTTGTCCACATAATATGGTGTATGTTGACTTTTGGGCATTTGTATTGTCCAGTATAAGATTTACAAGTTTTTAGACATAAATTTCTTCTGAAATCAAGAATATCATGGGGAATCTGTCCTCTCTTCACTGCTGTGCTCCTCTGGGAAGACTTTACACTATGGTTGGAACACTGCTGTGAGGATTTAATTGTGTTTAGCCACAACAGTAGGTACTGATGTTGGATGAATAGCTCTAGAACATGGGGTGGAACAATTATAGCAGCTGCAAAGGGGGGCCAACTCCATATTAAAGTCCATGTATCTGAATGCAGTGTCAATAAAGTCCCTGTTGGTGTAATGGTCAGACGTCCCAATATTTTTATCCATATAATGTTATGGGACGTCTGAATACTTCCTTCTAAGGCTTCTGGCAGTGAATGCATGCGCGGTGTGAGTGTGGGCGTGGCCAATGAGCGAGTGAGAGAGGTGAGCGGGTTTAGCAGTGTGAGTTGTGGCTTTACAGCAGCTCAACTGCTATAGGAAAAACTTTAAAGGTGACATATTATGCAAATTTTACTATACAAAACATGTTCATGAAGTTCTTTGCACAAAATCACTCTGACATAAAGAGATCTAACCAGCTCTATTCTTGACAGTTTCAGTCCCTTTCAAAATGAGCCGTTTAAGGGCTCTGTCACTTTTATGCAAATAAGCTGTTGCTGGCCAAGCCTCACCCATCCCAAGCTAATACTGCCGTTTAACACACGTGAAAGAGGCGCTATCCAGCCCTATATGTTCGACCCCGTGTCAGACCCAGAGCAAGATGAACACTTCATTTGTGACTTGCCTTTGCCTGTAGCCATAGCGCTCGGCGTCTTATGTGTGCTCTAAAACCAGCAGACAAATATGGTGGATCTTCAACTAATCTAGTGAGTGGGGCCTCGACAGATGAGGGGTGGTTCTATGCAAATTTCCCTATACTGTCACAATAGGGGAGCCATCCAAACAGCTGGTAGAAGCATGATTCCTGACAACAAAATCTTTCAGTTGACTCACAGAAAATGGGTGCTTTTTTTGCACTTGGAGCATTTATAGGAGCAGTAGAGACCCAAATGGGAATACAAAAGGATGCAAAAAGTGAGTTTTGCATATGTCCCCTTTAATAAAAAAGAAGTTGTGGAGCTGTGTAGGATCAGAATCATTTTGATTTTCATGTATCGATCACACACATGGAATTAAGGCAGACAGAAAGAGCACTTTGTTTGACAAAAGGCAGATTCTGAGGTCTGGATTAGTGCTGAAGAGACATTTTACAACCCCCAAGTCAAACCACTTAGAGGAACATTTACCCTGCTTATACCAAAGAAAACGGCTTGCATGGATTACAGTACAGTGTAAATATCGTAGTAACATTGGTATTTTACATTCTAGCAGTGCAGGAGACAGCAGTTCAGTGTACACTGTACAGTACATGTACAGGTTTACCTTTAAATTTTTTGTGACATAAATATGAACATAAATTCAGCTACATTTCAATATAAAATAAACTATACATTTTTTGGTACTGTCGAGAGAAATACAAAGAAAGCGCGTCTTGGGATGGTGAAATACCGCTGTACTCAGAGGGAGGTTTGAAAGTAACCAATCCAAGAACGTTATTAATTTCTCCTTGCTGCTGATTGGCTGCTGCCCTGTCACACATCTTGTCTGGTTCTCTGAGTGTTCTTGTGTTTTTCGTTTTGTTCTTCTTAAAGTCCTGTATTTTCATTACTGTAAATTTAATTAAATTATTACTGGATTTGCCTTGCTGGGTAGGATATTTACCTCTGGACCAAGAGGTCATGTGTTCGAAACCTACCTTCAGCATACCACCACTGGGTTCCTGACCAAGACCCTTAACCCCAAATTGCTCCAGGGAGACTGCCCCCTGTGGTTAGGGAATGGAAGTTGCTTTGGATAAAAGCCTCTGATAAATGCCATAAATGTAAATGTACAGTATGAATGTCACCCCCTCTCCATTCACTTAACTCTGATATGATGCACCTGCATACCAGTCAGTTTTGATTTTTGACCGTGGTTTCAACAAAATAAAGGGCCATTTGTATTCATAGCCATATTTAAGGTTTATTCATAGTTTTAAGTCAGGATGGATTTACACACTGACTTATCAAGCAGCTGTCAAGAAATCATTGTGGACATTACACTGAGGACGTTTCACTGCCTGGCCAGTCATGTGTCGTGATCTCTTGGGAATATTAGGGAATGTAAATAAATGGAGCTCCTCTCATGCATAACGTGTGTAAAAGGGAATCACAGCAAGTTTTGAAGGGCACTATTAATATGATGCTTCGGGTTCAAATACCATGTTGCAAAGTGAAGAGCAAAGCAGTTTCTGTACTGAGTACACTTCCAAAAGCATTTCTTTGAATCAGCTGTTCCTCTGGAGTAAGGCAAGCTATCTGATAACATAAAAAAGACACTGGAGTTCACATGAAGGAAAATGTTTAAAAAATGAACAAGCATTCAAAAACACATAAAACTAACAAAAAGCAAAAACATTTACACTGTAACAATATATTAAGAGAAATTTATGAACAGCACAACATTTAATTGGATGAGTAAACCCCCATTGCTCAGCCTCTTTTTCATGCAGTTCCACACTGAATGAAGGAACAATATGGCAACAGGTATTTTTTTTTTTTTAGTTACCAAGGCTTCCTTTCTTGCCAGTCCATAGTTCTCGGAGTTCGACTTGGCAACCCAGGTCCCTGAGGGCAGCCCTTCCCACGTCACCACAGTCCCTGTGAGAGGCCAGAGCCTGACCAATCAGAGCTTCTGCACCCATTTCCAGGATGGGCTGGCTGAAATCACGGGTGCGGGCGACCAGGTTCCTCAGCAGCATGCAGGACTGTTTCTGTAACATCAAGAAGGAGAACACAGTTTCACTTAAGAATGGACAGTACAAACAAATATATATCAAACATTTCTTCTGATCTCTGAACTAGTGAGACGATCATACAGTAAATACAAAAATTAATTTATTTCTGGTGTGTCACTGTATTTAATACTTTTACTAATACTACTACAATAATATAATTAAGTTCAAGTTTAATACATGGCACATGGTTCCTTCTTAAGCTTTTGAAACTAAACATGACAAAAAAAAAAAGAGGTTAATGAAAGGCAATACCCTGTTGGATTTTGTCCAACAAAGCTCACATATTGTAACAAATCAATTTCATGTTTGCACTAATATATGCCCAACCCTCAATTTGAAACCATTTACTACACTTACAGTAACTGACTGAGAACTGTGTAGGAACAGATGCAATAATACATTGGGGGTTTCAGATTTGCGGTTGGGTTGATAATCTAAATGTAACATTTAAATTTGTTTAAATTTAATTGGTGCTTAAAACAAAAATCACATTTTAATGTGATACACTACCTGTCGAAAGATTTTGCAGAGGACAGGGTTTTTTTTTTACCACTTATGCATGTATCTCATAAACTGTAAATTTTGATTCTTGTTAAGTAGTGGAAAGCTGTTAAGTGAACTATAGATGAAAATATGTAAAATAAAACAAATTTCCTTTACAATACGGAAATAATATGTAAAAATGCATGTCTGACATCCTATTAACTGGTTGTGTGGTGATGCAGAGTCAAATTCTAGACTATCTTTTAACTTTAAATGCACTAGTTAGCTGTTTCATCCCATTTGCTGTCACTTTATAGCTTGCTAAATATCAAACACTTGTCGGGAAATCACACCACAACTGTAACTATATTAGTTGGCTTTTTGTAGGTCAGTAGTGATAAATAAAAATATGATATACAGTAACCCCCCAGCTTATACACGGTTCAGCAGTCGTATCCTCTGCATTTTTTTTTTTTTACTCCAGGCCTCGTCCGCCATGCCCCCTTCATCCTCATGCTGAACGGAATGAGCATAAACAATAAACAACCCAGCACGAGGATGTGGGGGTCAGTCAGCTGCTTTCAGAGGCAGGAGCTTGCCGCTAATTGGCTGCTGTCCTGTGACGCATTTGTGGCAGCTGCAGTCCAGAATTTCTCAGAATCCCAGAATCTCGAGTGTTCTTTCTTTCTGTTCTTCTTAAAGCCCTGTATTTTTATTACTATACATTAATTACTGTATTTACCCTGCTTATATAAAAGAAAATGACAGCACATACAAAAGAAAACGCACGTGCATGAATTACAGTGCAGTCTATTTAGGGGTAATATCGCTGTTTTACATTCTAGCACTGCGGGGTTCAGTGTACACTGTACAGTACGAATACAGGTTTACCTTTACATTTTCTTTAAGGGTAATGTTTCAAGCTGAGTTTAAAATGAAATTAAAGTGTTCTGGGAGCATATTTGGGGGCATATTTAAGGTTTACGCTATAAAAATAGGCATTTTTAGGCATCACAACATTGCGTTTTTTCGCTACACACAGGTCCTCTTGAAACGTAACCGCTGTGATAAGCAGGAGTTTACTATACTGTAAATGTATTTGTTAGCAAAGAATATTTTTTAATGCAAGTTTCATTAAAATCATTGTGGTACCACAATTTAAGTCAATATCTCGGTATCATGGCCCTGAAGCTAACCGTAAAAGCAATTTGAAAACAAGCTGCATCATGCCAATGTGCTGACCTGCACACTGACTTCCGCTGGATGGGCCTTCATTGCCTGCAGGGCAGCTAGTGCCCCTCCACTCTCCATGATGACTTTGCAGTTATTGGGCTTCCGGAGAGCAAGCACACAGAGAGCAGCACAGCCCTGTTCACACACCTGAGATAGAAGAAAAGACAGAGATGTTTTTTTTCATGTTTCAAGATCTATCCCTGGGAAAAAGCTGTTATATAGAGCCACCATATCTTTCCCACTTTCATAAAATAGCTGTTCCATGTTTTAAAACACCTGGGGAAAGCCTCACAAAGTAGGTTTTAGTCAGTTTAGTCAGTTAACTGTTCTCCTGAAGGTGGATCAGCGGGAGTCCTGTCTGTTCTGGATAACAGAGAAAGTTCTCAACCACTTCAATAAATGGCTGCCTTTGTCAGGTTTTGTAAAGCTGTAATTTAGTGAGGAACATTCTGTAAGCTGAACTTGCTTTGTGAGACATTCCTTGGACAGATACTGACACAAAACAGCCTCACACTTGAAACAGCTTTTAAAACAATGTTTGCAAACTGTATAGGGCATACCTGTGTATTATTCAAATGGCGGTTTATAGCCATGACAATAAGCTCAGTCCCGCCTGCATTGACAATGGAATCTTTGACATCATCGTTACCTGCAATTGCCCGCAAGGCACTTAGCACCTGCTTTACGAGGTCCTGTAAGAAAAGAAGACAGGTTTTTGGTTGCAGTGCTCAAAGGCCTTTTTTAATCCTCGCATTAAAACCCAAATCACTTTGATCTGATAATCGGAACATCACCCAAAGAAACGGCATGTATATACTTGCCCTTTTCAAATGCACCTGTTTTAGTCCAAACAAATACTGATCACGATCTAGAAATGTACATCATGATCTGATAAGTTTTTAAATGTATGATTCATTCCCAAGTCCATATCTGCCATCAAAGTTGCAAAAAATGATTTTGAATGTCACAAAAACCAACACAATACAGTTCGTCCTTTTACAGTGAAGAGTTTCGGCCTAGACTGCTTTTTGAACCAGGCACAATACAGGACAGAGATCATGTACGTATATCAGAGTAACAAAACCAGCCTGATTAATTCTAAGGGATAAGGAGAGGTTGGGGAACGGTCACGTAAAAACAATTTACTATCAACTACTTAATTATGAACCATTATTAACTATTTTGGACATAAACCCACAGAAATCTCTTAAGTAGACCTTTAAAAAATACAGAACAAAATATATGACATGAGGCCTTTAAAATGACAGGCATAAGCTTACATTTATGCAAAATGAATTTGCTTTAAAAGACAGGAGGGAGGAATCCTGTCTTTTTATCTAAGGCTGCAAGTTGATCACACTTCAAGTTAAGCCAGCTGATTGCAAAACAGGTTTACACTTGTCTTTTATTTACACAGATTAACACCCAATCATCCAGTTCTTATGCCAAGCGTACTGACCTGCCAGTCACACCAGTTTCTAATGTGCAGAAGGATGTTTTTTCAGAAAAATGCAACAAACAAAATTGTCACCTGACAATCCAAGCTGTCCGCTAGCAGCGTCATTATGAACTTCAGTCCTCCAAGGTCCACAATGTCCTGGCAGAACTCGTTCCTCACAGCCAGTCGAGACAGAGTGGCGCACAGTTCACTGAGGACTGAGATGTTCTCAGGGTGGGCTAGAAAGGAGTCGTTGGCAAGAATATTAACTTGCAGCTTTACATTCAACGAGCGCATTTATAGTTTTCTACACACCAGGGTACGACCACATGCGAAATGTACCAAAAACATTTTGTGTCCACATTTTGGGTTTAAAAATTAAACTATTACAAGACTAAAAATACTGTTTGTCAGTTCCTTTTAATGAACTACCTGCTGCTAAAAGTGTAAATGAAGCAAAGACTGGAGCTTCAATTCACACATTGAGCACAGAACACTGACTTACAAAAAGAAGGAAAAAACTGATCCACTTCCATTCTTCAATCAAGGCACCATAAGAAGATGAGCAGGTATTGCTACCAAGCTCTGAGGGTGAAGTCTAGAACTGTTTCTGGGGAAGCTGCTGCTCACTACTGAACAGCTGAACACTTAGAGAAGAACACTAACAGCCCAAGTCTGTTTACACTGATAGTCAAAAGCCTTTGCACACCACAGGTTTTACCACTCATCCATTTATTTCAGAAACGGCAGATTTTTATTCTTGCAAATCATTTCCCTCATGAAACTGAAAGAATATGTAACAGTGCATATCTGACATCCTATTACCTGGTTGTTTGGTGATGTAGAGTCAATTTCTAGACAGCTCTTTAACTTTAAATGCACTAGTTAACTGTTTCATCCCATTGACCTTCACTAAACAGCTTCTTAAATATCTAACTTGTCTGGCGGTTCAAATGATAACTAGACAAAGTTGCATTTCCTGAAGAAAATACGATAGCATGCAGAGCACATAGATACATAGACAGAGACAGATAGACAGACAGACACATAAAAACGAAAGAAAGAAAGAAAGTTAGATACATAGACTGAGAAAGAGAGGGGAAAAGTAAAACATTGGCTGAAAGTTAATCGGAAAGAATGAGGGATGATAGAAGTAAAAAAAAGACGAGTGCGGGTCAAGATGGTGCTCATTAGTAGTTGAGGAATGAGGCCTGAGGTCAAGTATCGAGTCTCGTGACAGTTGCATAAACTGGCCAAGTATTATATGTTTGAGTGAAATGCATTGAAGTTAATGAGAAAGAACGAGGGATGATAAAAGGAAGATGGATTGATGGATGATAGATAGGTAGATAGATAGATGAATGGAGGATAGACAGCTGGACAGAAACATAGATGAATGGAAGATAGATAGCTGCACAGATCAATAAATAGATCAATTGTTTATAGATAGATTGATAGATATAGAGAAAGAGAGGGGAGGTAGAGAGTGAAAGAAAGGGGGATATATGGAGAAAGGAAGAGTGTAAGAGATGGATGGATGGATGGATGGATAGATAGATAGAAGTCAATGGTGAAAAAGTATTTCCACCCTCCATTCATTCCTATGGAAAATATCAGTTTTTAAACATTAATAATCTTCGCAGCTGAGTTGGAACGAAGTTTCTACATTAAGCGGTTCAAGCCGCATTAATCCTGGAAGCATAAGAATAATAAGACGACGACCAGGGATAACAATAGATAGCATGCCAATGCTAATTATAAACATGACCATATTAGTTGGCTTTTTGTTGATGAAAAATGACATTTTCTGGCAAATAAAGGTCCTCAAAGGTAAACATACTGCAAATGTATTAGTTCAAAATTTTGTGTACTTTTAATAAATATTATTGTAAAGTTAGATACGGGCTTTTGCGATATGGGAATTGTGGGCCAGTATTCTATATCCTTCACAAACATAACCGCTGATTGCGATACAAAGATTTTTAAAATGTACACACTGCCCTCAGCACTGGAGAGAAAATGTCTCAATCTAAAGGAGCTCTAAAGTGGCCGTGGAGTTAGCTCCCCATTTCTGACTGAAACAAAGTTTTTCAGTCTGGAGAAATTTCCCTCCCCTGTAGTTAATTTTCTGAAAGAAAATGTATCTCTCTGAACGACATTTTCACTTAGCAATGATGAAACAGGTGAACAAATGAAAAAGATGCGCAAAGGTCTGCAACTGTGACAAAAGTCAGGAATGTGTAATGAATACAGTACAGCACAGCTCCACTGACAGTATCTCACCTTTAGCAGCTTCTATGATGACTTTCAATCCGTTGTTCTCCAAAACGATAATTTTGGCGTGTTCATGTGCATGGCCAAACGGGACACGGACATCATCGTCAAAAGTCATGACCCTGAGAGTGACAGAAGCCTCTTTGACCACCTCGGGTTGTTCGACATGTTGTGTGATGGTGCCAGTAAGTAAAGCCAGAACACCAGCCTTTACCAGATCCTGCCTGTTCTGCTCGTGCTTCAGAGAACAGTGGCGCACTGTACGGATGGCCAGGCAGGTGAGGGCTGGATTCTCCCGGTGGATGCGTAAAGTGTCGATCAAAAACCTCTGGCCCTCAGCGTCCAGAAGGTCCGGCTGCCCATCTGTGAGGGCAGAAAGAGCACCTAGAGCAATGGTGAGTGCCTCTTTGTCCTCAGTAGTGCGCTGGCAGCAGGAGAGGATTGTGGGATAAGCGTCTTTCTGTGCTGCCAGGTAACGCTGGGCAAAACCGAGGGAGCACTGCTCTGTGAAGATATTCAGACTGTCCATGCTGGGTGTAGAGAAAGCTTCTAGTGCACTTTTGAGAGAATCCAGAGCCTAGAGCAAAATAAGCAGATGTCATTTCATGTACATTAAATGAAATCTGGATTTGTATCGTTGCTGTCAATACCTTGTAAATGTATTTTTTATATCATGTAAACAAACGGTTTGGCAAAAAATCTAATTTACATAACTTATGAGATTTCAATCTTTTTCATAAATATATCCACAAAAATTCTCTCAAACTACCTCTATTTCTCCATTAAGGTGGTACAGACTTGTCGGTGTGGTTTAGGACTCAGTATGACTTACTGTGAGTCATTAAAATGAAGAAAACTTTACTGTAAAGGCAGATGCCATGATTAGTCTTTTTAAACAGCAGGTTTATTTTCCACAAACAGAACTGCTGAACTCGAATCAGTAGTTGCAACAATGACCATCATAATTACAGAGGAATTTGACCCAAGATCAGTCCTGCCTACAACTGTAAATACCAGTCTGAAATAGTTGCGTATAGTACAAAAAAATAGTTCATATTTCTCAATCACAGTAGTCACACAGTGTCATAAACCACATCCACAAGTTTGTGCTACCATAATGAAAAGCTGAGTTTGGTTTGGGAGGAATTAAATATTTTGTAAGGTTAGTTTCCCAGACGGGGATTAAGCCTAGTCTTGGACTGCCCTTTCCTTTTCAATGGAAAATCTCAATTCACAGCACTACATAATCCAAGACTAGGTTTAATTCCTGTCCGGGAAACCAACCCCTAGTGTTTGTTTGCAATGTTGGCCTTGTAACTCCAGTTCTACAATGAGGAAGCAAAGTGTGGATTAAAGACATGTCTTGGCTGATCTGGGTTGAGTGAAAAATTGTGCAAAATTGATTTTTCAGAATGGTTTCTTTAAAAACACCGGCTGTTCTTTTCAAGATAAACGGACCAATATGAATGTTTTGATATTTACTTAAGACTACAACCTTAGTATGTGTTAAAATAAAGCAGTTGAAGTTATACAATTACAAGGATATCAGGCTGTCCAACAAAGTAATCGCTGAATCATCTTGTATGCTCTGACACTGGCTTGTCTGTGAATGCTTTTAAAGCTCTCAGCAGCTTCAACATTTAACATCATTCACATGTACCTGAAGAACTTCATGGGTCTGAACCTCTGTTGTCTCTTCAGAAGAAGCTGTTGGCACCGCCTTTACAATGTTACTGAGGTCCACACCTTTACAAAAAGTGGCATCACAAAAAGGCAAACATGATTCACCAGTGACAAAAACATAATAAGAAAACAATGCTTAAATTGAACCGTCTGCTTATACACAATATGGACAAAAGTTTTGGGACAAACATGTTTAACATAAATATTGTATTATCAAATGTTTATGCTCGAATATTAAATTAAGCAAATCTGTACTGTGTTCACATTTGCACTAGAGCAGTTTAGGAAATATGTCATTTCTGTATGACATGTATGTCCTTTACATTAGCCTCGTTGGTGCTAAACAAAAAAAGCAAACTTAGGACAACAGAAATGTCTTGTCTTGGCGGACCATTTGGGTTGTGCACCATTCCTGCAAAGCACTGTAGTGATGAAGTGCTGATATTACCCTGAGACTCAAACTGTTCAATTGCTTCTCTCAAAGCTTCACTCTCATCCATCTCGAACTCGTCGATGTTCTCTCTGACCACGGCGTCAAACGTCTCCTGAGTGATCCTGCGTTTTGCCATGTCTGCACAGTCAGCTGAACAAAGGACCAATGATGTTAAACGTCACTTTTCTTATTTTCACTAATAGAGCACAACGCCGTGAAATTAATGTAACCTAGGAGTCCAACAAGCTACCAGCTGACAGCAGTACTGAATGAATGAGCTGAATAATGATGTGAAATGGTTTTACTTATTTTTCCTAGGTTACATTAATAACACAGGGTTGTGCTCTATTAGTTAAAAATAAGAAATTAAGTACTGAATGAATGAGCTGAAAAATATTGTTTTACTCTTCTTATTTTTTTCACTAATAGAACACAACCACGTGTTATTAATGTAACATATGAATCCAGCAAGCTACCAGCTACCAGCACAACTGAATTAATGAATGAATGAACTGATGAATGAGTGGCTTCTGTCCATTCAGCTGATTTACCAGGAGTCCTTCAGTCTCTGAGTGTTCAGTGTCGTCCAGGAGTAGTACTTTTTCAAAAGCTCCGTCTCAGAAGTTCAGATTCTAGTTAAACATATCACTAACACCAGTCGCAACAGCAAGCTGAAGATAAAACCCAGTCCCACCTAGCTCAGACGAACAGGGTTCTACGCTAAAAGCGTAAATCCCACAACCCCACCCACCCGCCTGCTAACAAGTGCAGTATGTATTTGTGAATGGCAAACTTTACGTAAGTCCGTCGATAAATAAGACTCGGACTAAACACGCGCAACAGTTTTAGGTTCCGCTTCTGAACATTATTCTGAATACTATATTGTGTTTAGATGGTGTAAAAAGTGCAAAATAGTAATTACAATTATCATTGAACGATTTATAATACAGTATATTCATCTCCTGTGTCTGGTAGCTAGAATGGCAAAACGTATGTACTTTTGGTACTAATTATTATAAACAATTTACACAATTTAAAAGTAAAAACAATAAAAGTGCCACATACAC
>JBBPCX010000040.1:33090543-33114716 GCA_037974365.1 Hydrocynus forskahlii | reverse complement strand
ACTAGGAAAAATGTCATTTTGACTAGGATGTATGCTACTTCGGATATCTGAAATGCATATCCAGTCTAACTATTAAATGCTAAAATGGCTTGCCATAGAAGCTTAAACTCTGGAGTTGAACAGCTTTAATAAAGTCTTGCGAATCCATATGGCTGTCTCCTTAGGAGTGTGTGTGCAGACGGAGACGGTGCTCAGGCAAGCTATAGCAGAGCGCATTAAGCCTGTGTTGATGATGAATAAGATGGACCGAGCATTGTTGGAACTGCAGCTGGAGCCTGAAGAGCTCTTCCAGACCTTCCAGCGCATTGTAGAGAATGTCAACGTCATCATCTCCACATATGGAGAGGATGAAAGCGGACCAATGGGCAACATCATGGTGAGATTATTCTGTGTGTGTGTGTGCTTATGTGATAATTTACGGGAATTTGAATCAGAATCATTTAGTTACATAGTGTTGTGCTTAATCTAAGAGTAATAATATTTTAAAAATATGAAATAGTAATGTAATAAAAATAACAATGACATGAAATAAAACAGTGAAACATAATGACAAGGTAATCTCTGAGTAACATAAAAGAGTAACTAAATTATGGGCCCTCACATAGGCTTTTCTTTTCTCTCTTTCTCTCCTCTCTCTCTTTCTCCATACTCTCTCTCTATCTTTTACTCTCTCTCTCTCTCTCTCTCTCTCCCTCTCTCTCTCTCTCTCTCTGTCTCTCTCTCTCTCTCTCAGGTTGACCCAGTGGTAGGTACAGTAGGTTTTGGTTCTGGTCTGCATGGCTGGGCCTTCACTCTGAAGCAGTTTGCTGAAATGTACGTGGCAAAATTTGCTGCAAAAGGTGAAGCTCAACTGGGACCCACAGAACGCTGCAAGAAGGTGGAAGACATGATGAAGAAACTGTGGGGTGACAGGTAGCAAACAAACACACGTACATACACTCAAACAAGTTATGTTAGTCATTTGGAAAAAATACTATCCAAATGTTACCCTGTATCACCTCTTTCTTGCTCCCCCACCCTCTCTCTATCCCAGGTATTTTGATCCAGCCACAGGAAAGTTCAGTAAAAACGCTACTGGCCCTGATGGGAAGAAATTACCTCGTACTTTCTCCCAGCTCATCCTGGACCCTATATTTAAAGTAAACATTTGTCAACTTGCATTTTCATTGCACAGAGTGTCTCGGCAAATAATCGTGCTAAATATCCTTATAATTCCTTCCTCTTAATGCCCTAGTTCCTTAAATCCTCTACAGCAGCTTTCCCAGCATTTCTTTCTCTCAAAATATGTCGACTTCTTTTACAGGTTTCTCTAGAGAATTTATTTTCCTGTACCGATGTTGATGATTAGGACTGACTGGTACTAAAAATTTATAAAATGTCTAGACTGGTGGTACCTCTGCATAGGAACTAACAGTGATGAATCTTTTCATGATTCTTCAGGTGTTTAATGCAATAATGAACTTTAAGAAGGAGGAGACAGCTAAGCTGATAGAGAAGCTGGACATTAAACTGGAGCAGGAGGACCGGGAGAAGGAGGGGAAACCACTTCTTAAGGCTGTTATGCGCCGCTGGCTGTCTGCTGGAGAGGCTCTGCTCCAGATGATTACCATCCACCTGCCCTCACCTGTCACAGCCCAGAGATACCGCTGTGAGCTGCTCTATGAGGGGCCCGGTGATGACGAAGCCGCCATGGGTATGGCTTCGCTGCTATTAAAATTGCTGTAATTTCTTGTCTTTTCAGTGACATCAGTGATATGATAACTCCGTCAGTGTAACTAATAGGCTCAGTGCTGTTTGTTTAAAATAGAAAGTGCAATAAAAATGTGTTTTACCTAAAATAATGAATAATTGTGATTAATAATCAAGATTTCAATATTGATGAAAATAATTGTGATTATCATTTTGGCCACAATTGTGCAGCCCTACTGGCATATTTCCAGCTACCAAATTGGTTCCAGACTTTTGAAAGAAGTGAGAGAGTGATTTCCAGATGCCTTCCATCAGCAGTCATTCATTGATTTGTTCTTAGCAGAACTGACAACGCTGTTAGACTTATTACCTTAAAAGAGACTGTGTCGACCATCTGAGAAACTAAATTGTGAAGTATTGTTGTTTTGCCATATTTCCCTTTATACCTGGCATGTTATTCTGCAGACCAGTTTGGATTTGCTGCTCAATTCTGCATCGCATCAAACAGGCATCCCACCCTCCACTTAGCTAAACAAACTCACTCAGTCAGTTCTCAGACCACCACAGTTGCAGCTGCACTTTCACATACAGACTCTGGAGAACAGGGCAGAGTAAAAAAGTGATGTGGTGGCATAAATAGGGATGGCATGGGGGCACAGTGATTAGCAATGTTGCCTCCAAGCAAGGAAGTCTTAGGTTTCAAAGATTCTATCTGTGTGGAGTTTGCATGTTCTAACCATGTCAGCGTGGGTTTCCGCCAGGAACTCCAGCTTTCTTCCACAGCCCAAAGGCATGCACAGCAGGTGAATTGGAGATGCTAAATTGCCACTAGGTGTGACTTGTGTGTGAGTGTGTTTGTGTGTCTGCCCTGTGATGGACAGGCTTCAGCAAAGCCTGCAGCCCTGGTTAAGAATAAGCAGTTGAGAAAATGGATGGATGGACATATCACAAATATAAACTTTTGTGTCAGTAACTGATTCAGTCAGCTTTTTGTGTTGATGTTAACATGCTCTTTGTGGGTGAACTGAAGTTTCAGTAATATTCAGTGGTTAAATTCTTTACTGAAAGAGTCAGCTTTCCAAATTCTTACATACAAAGTAAATAACGTTAATAACTTAAATATCTGTTATAGCTGTTAAAAAACTTCATATTTTTGCACTTAATCTAGAAAGCTGCGATAAAATGCCAGAATGTCATCTAACCACTGTTAGCATGGTGCTAACATAACAGGCAAATCTCAGGTTAGTGCAACACTGCACAAACTCCTGATCTAACCAAGACTTAGAATCTTATATTATAGCCTAAAAGTTTTCTTGATCTTGTTTTGAGAACAATATACTATATAAGAGCAGATTTGTAAGATTATTAAGATTGTTTTAAGAATATTTTTTTTCAAGAAATCTTACCAAGTGTAAATATCTTACTGCACTGGCAGATCATTTCACTCATTTCTAGTCTGAGATTTCTGGAAATAGTAAAAAATATCTTAAAACAATCTTAACAATCTCACAAATCTGCTCTTATATAGTATATTATTCTCAAAATAAGATTAAGAAGACTTTTAGGCTAGAAATAAGATTGCAAGTCTTGGTTAGATTAGGAGTTTTTGCAGTGAAATCATTATCTGAGTGGGGCTGAACATAAACAAAAGCTGCTTATAAAGCAAATGACACATTGCTGTGTACTTGACATGGTTGGCTGGCACAAGCTCATGATTTTGTGAATATGTCTGGTATTTTAGCGTAAACAAGCTTAAAGGGGTGAACATGTATGGTCTTTCTTAACAGTGCTCTCCAGCAACCACTGTGCAGCTCTCAAGCACAGCACAAAGCCACATCCCTATCCCAACCCCTCTACTAAGAGAGTAAGAGCAATGGCCTTTTATATACAAAAGAAACAAATGATCTGTTCTTCAAAAAGGAGTAAATGACAGTAAGCACCTTATACAAAGACTGAATTAAAGTTTTTTATACACCTTTTTTTATAAACCACGGGAAATTAAAGGAAATTTAATTGTCTCCATTAAAGGAAAAAGCAACTTGCCTGTCCGTTTTGTCCAGTGAAGAGCTGAAGAAGCAAATTTTGAATACTAAACGTTGTAAATTAGATTTTTGCCAGACAAATCCTTTAACATAATGACAACAAGATAACATAGTATTGTATTATATGTTTGTAGGGGTCTGGGCTCAGACAGAATGTTATGTCTCTTTGCCAAACTGGGTATTGTAGCTACCTGACACTGACTGTATTAAAGTTTATTTTCTGTCTCTCACTCAGGAATTAAAAACTGTGACCCTAAGGCTCCTCTGATGATGTACATCTCTAAGATGGTGCCAACCTCTGACAAAGGCAGATTTTATGCATTTGGTCGTGTCTTCTCTGGTTGTGTTTCAACTGGACAGAAGGTACGAATCATGGGACCAAACTTCACTCCAGGGAAGAAAGAAGATCTCTGTCTCAAACCTATCCAGAGGTCAGTACAGCCATAACTTAGCACTGAAGTGCTCTAGTGTTAAAAAAACGTTTTAGAAAGTTGAAACACCAAAAACTAGTATCTTAGACAAA
Organism: Hydrocynus forskahlii; assembly: GCA_037974365.1. Lineage (NCBI taxonomy): Eukaryota > Metazoa > Chordata > Actinopteri > Characiformes > Alestidae > Hydrocynus > Hydrocynus forskahlii. Next base: position 33,110,462 of record JBBPCX010000040.1, on the reverse strand, counting down.
ACACCATTAGACAAAAAGACACCAGCTAAGTTAATTTTAGCCCCCCAAGATAAAAAAAAATGTATGTACTCTCAAAGGTGCCATTTGGCCTTTAAGGTCCAACTCAATTCACACTAGGGTCACAGGTACCCATAGCCTTTCCTGGGGTCAGTGGGCACGAGGCAGGGACTCTGGGCATGGTGCCAGGTCATTACTTTAAAATGAGTTTTAAATCTACGCTTCATCCATTTTCATCCTCTTCATTTAATATTTGAACATTAAAATCCATTCCAGCTAGTAAAAGGTATAACATTTGAATATGTTACAGTTAAGTAAAGGTACTGATGATGTACACTAGAGGGTAGCAGTGATTGTGTTTATTCACTGAAAGCAGTCCCTACGCACTGAAACAAGCTGAGAAACTCTGTCAAAATGCATATTCTGAAGTTTCAACTCACACCCCACTTGTGTTTGTAAGTAGAAGAAGATATTTTATTGGGATTTTAATTAAGTGAAAAGTTATTAAAAGTTAGTTAGCACAATTTTATTTTGTGGTTTGTCTTGTCGACTAAACAAACAGAGAAAAGACTTGAACCTGTCTATACAGAATATTAGTTGATTGTGGAAGCAATTAATTATGTAGCTTGTTGTGTAATTGCTTATTACATTTAAATCATACAGCAAGGGTAAATTGGCATTCACTCTAGACTTTTCAGAATGTTGAGAGTGCTTGCCAGAGAAAGGAAGGCTGGTTCAAAAGTGTGTTCTGTATTCCAAAAATAATTCAATTTACAGGCCTGTGTAAAGCTACCATTAAGGTTCTGTGTCCCTGTCCTCCTCTGCAGGACTATCTTGATGATGGGGCGTTACATAGAGCCCATTGAGGACGTGCCCTGCGGCAACATTGTGGGTCTGGTGGGAGTGGACCAGTTCCTGGTTAAAACAGGGACCATCACTACATATGAGCAAGCGCATAACATGCGTGTGATGAAATTTAGTGTCAGTCCTGTGGTACGTGTGGCTGTAGAGGCCAAAAACCCAGCTGATCTGCCCAAACTGGTGGAGGGCCTGAAACGCCTGGCAAAGTCAGACCCCATGGTGCAGTGCATCATTGAGGAATCAGGGGAGCACATCATCGCCGGAGCTGGAGAACTGCATCTGGAGATCTGCCTGAAGGACCTGGAGGAGGACCATGCCTGTATCCCACTCAAGGTAAGGAGGACAGATGAAGTGGAAGTGAGCTTGGGTATGGGACATGGGATATAGTGCTCTATAGCTTATCCTGGTAGGTTGAAAGGGATGTTGGTCTTATGTGGCTGTTTATAGGGGCAGTTATTTCAGGTCTCAGTTTGAATAAATAAATAATTCTACCCTTTAAAGGTAGTCATACCGCAAAATGGGTTTTATTGATTTTGCTTTACTTTACAGAACTGTTGTATTGAAGGAATATAACAGTCAAGGACACAAATAACATGACTGTGATGATCTATGAAGTTATTCACTAAAACACACTCCCTCTTGCGTTCCACAGCACCAAACCAAGTGGACATGCAGCACTGTGCAATTCATGTTAATTGCACAGGACTGTGATGATCTATGAAGTTATTCACTAAAACACACTCCCTCTTGCGTTCCACAGCACCAAACCAAGTGGACATGCAGCACTGTGCAATTCATGTTAATTGCCACTAGATGGCAATGTCTATCATTTTTTTGAGAAAAAAAAGCATAATTGTCCAATTAATTGCCCAGCTAAGTTCATGTCTGTTTCTTCTTATTTAAATGTTAACATCACTAATGTGATCAGACCAAAATGACAAAACATTTACAAAAATTACTGTAATTTCTTTTGAAGCATCATGTTTTTTCTGGCCCATTGGCAGCAGAAACAAGTACACTGTGGATCTGTTCTTTCTGATCAGATTCCAGCATTGCCATCGTAATATCCAGAAGACAAGTTTGACCTCAATGCTTTTTTGATGTATACGCACTAAGCAGATGAATGGCAATCAGTTTGCATGTAGTTTGTGTCAGAAAAATACCTACAATAGCAGCAACACAATTTCTACTAATAGTCATAATAATAATAACAATTAACAATGATAGTGACTTTTTGTGAAAAGTAGAGCTGACCACTTTATTTCTGTCCTCTCTGACCTGCAGAAATCAGACCCGGTTGTGTCCTATAGAGAGACAGTGAGTGAAGAGTCAGATCAGATGTGCCTGTCCAAATCTCCAAACAAGCACAATCGTCTGTACATGAAGGCCCGCCCTTTCCCTGATGGCCTGGCTGAGGACATAGAGAAGGGGGATGTGACAGCCAGGCAGGAGCTGAAGGCTCGCGCCCGTCACCTAGCTGACAAGTATGAGTGGGATGTGACAGAGGCCCGAAAAATCTGGTGCTTTGGGCCAGATGGGACTGGACCAAACATCCTGGTGGACGTGACCAAGGGCGTGCAGTACCTAAATGAAATCAAAGACAGTGTAGTGGCTGGGTTCCAGTGGGCCACTAAGGAGGTGAGATGGATGAAGTCTTGCCAGTAGTTTTCCCCTTTACCCCAGTTAGTCAACTTTGCAAGATTCCAGATGCAAGACTCTTTATATAATGCATTAACGCGATAATAATGAGTTAACTTGCCCAGCCCTAATATATATATATTGGGGGTGTCACACGATTTAAAAAATTAATCTAATTAATTACAATTTAAATGAATGTTAGCATATAAGTGAATGAATAATCAACATTACAGACTTTTGTAACAAACTGTTGTATGTGTTCGCTCACATAATAAACGCGATTCTGATTCTGTTTCTGCACTGTTCATGTGCAGTAATGGTCACAGCAATCAAAAATATGACCTCATTTGCTGAGGGAAAAAAATGCTTGACAGAACTAATTCCACCTATAAGGTGCAGTTTAAGACAATGTACAGACATGCACGGGTGTTCTGATGAATTACGCTGCCTTGTCGAAAAACGCTACAGTAGCTCAAATCGACAGCAGAGTCTATCGTTTCATGCTACCATATCGAAAAATGCTACTTCTAGGTTTATACAGTTCATTTTGTAGTCAGTGTAGAACACTGATAATGATGAGAAATAGACAAATAATATGAATAATCAGAGGAAAAAATATTTTATTAAAAATATATACTTATCTATCGACTCGAAAATGCTCCGTTGAGGTTTTTACAGCAGCCAGTGGCCCAAGGTAGCACAGATTTATGGGGATGGCACTGAATCCCAAAGATTGTGGAACTGCACATGCGCAGAAGGGCACGGTAGCACATCTGCGTGGGTAGTGTGTTTCGGCAGAACACATGACCGGTTAAAGTCACATGGTGCGATTAACCGGCGTTCATTTTTACAACGCGTTATTTATTCTGTGATTAATTGATGGAATTTAACGCGTTACTTCGACACCCCTAATATATGTATTTATAATATATGTATTTAGATTAGTTTCGAATAGGAGTAATCTCAAATAGATTTACTGTATTTATTGTAAAATGCTGTTACTGTTTTAAACTGTCCAGCATACATTTGTTTAATGCTATAAATAATAGTAGTCAGTTATGTTGGAATATAAGCTTGTATTTCTGGTTACATTGCATAATTTGGTACTTTAGCCTTGTAGCTTCAGTGCAGTGTCCTGGCTGATGGACTATATTTATAGGGTATCGTTATTTATTATTTAAATTTTTTTTTTTTTTGCTTTATTGATAATTATGTGGATTTTCTAACAGCGCCTGCGAACACAGGGCATTGCTCCTCTTTATATACAGTAAGAGGAGCGTTGCAGTACCCTGCCCCCAAGTGGTGTGACAGGTTAAAACTGAGGAAGTAGGTTCAGAGTGCCTACTGCGTTCTGGGTTCGAACCTCAAGTCTATGCTTCTTGGCAGTACTGTCAGGTCTGTGACGAGAAATCATGCACCACACTGAAGAGGTGATGGACAACCTTTCCACAGTATCTGAGACCTGCACAGATGTCTCATTTTAAAATCAGAAACATATTCATATAGTAAATAGAAGTATTCACTCATGAACATCAGATCACATCATGTATGTTTGTTAGGCTCTAGAGAGGTGCTTAAGAAGTTCCTTTGTTCATTTTTTCAGTAATCAAAAAGTGACTGTTTGAGAAGTCTTTAGTTTAAATGATAAAGGTCGCTGTTGCATTGCATTAAGGCATTCTGAGAAAAGTGCCCCCTATAGGTGCAATGTTGTAAATATGAGCATTACCCTGAGTTGCTGCAAAATGGTAGTTTTGATTATATTGCTATTTATTGTGATACACATTGCGGTTTCCTAAAAATACATTGGTTATAATATAATCAAGTAATGTGTTTAAAAAGTAGCCTGCATTATGTTGACAAAAGTAATTTTGTTTTGTTTGATTACATCGCAGTGGGACCCCTCGAGGCCTTTTCGGCTTTCAGAAAGGCCTAAAATATCCTGTTTGTATTGAGTAGAATTATGTTTATGCTTGTGCACTTGTTTTGTTATTAAGTTTAGGTGGAAATCAACAGAGTTAAATACCTTGGTGTATATCACATTCTCTTTTTTCTCCTTATTACCTATGGAGGTATGGTTAATTATTAAGGCTTTCTGGCACTGAATTAAAGGCTTCAAAAGCCTGTGTTTAATGTAGAATGGCCAAAAATGCCCAATGAAATTAGCTCTGCACAAATAGAATCCTACAGGAGTGGTGGCATTGGCATTTTCATGCGTTTTTTTTTTCTTCTTGTTTGACCATGCTTCACTCTAATAGCCACAGTTAGCCTCTAGCTCTCATTAATACCTTTGTTCTTCAAGTCAACCTAGCAAAACACTACTAACACTATGATTTGTTTTATCATATAATTTTATTTTCTTTTATCTGATACTTTTCCTCTTTGTAGGGGGCACTGTGTGAGGAGAACATGCGTGCTGTTCGCTTTGACATCTTTGATGTGACGCTGCATGCCGACGCAATTCACCGCGGTGGGGGTCAGATCATTCCAACGACCCGCAGGGTGCTGTATGCCTGCCAGCTGACCGCTGAACCCAGACTAATGGAGCCCATTTACCTGGTAGAGATTCAGGTCAGTGTCACCCTCTCACACAAAAGGTCTAGTTTTAATGTTAAGGTCTAGTTTAAAATTTCATTGTGCAGAGACAAACCTCTACATCAGCATTATATCTTATGATTAAAATTGGTAAACCTCTGATCGCGCCCTGCTAACATTCGTTCATGTGTAAAAGTACGGATGCCTCTGGTCAAATTACACATTTTGGTGATTGTTTTAAGTCAAAGTAGTCCTCTAGAATTAATTTTGTTCGATCAAAAATGTAGCTTGCCAGTTTTAAGTCCCTTGCAATTTAAAAAAGAGATGACATATCAGTATTGGTGAGTATCCCTGTCGGGTCGAAATCACATAAAAATGTTGGACAGTAAAACAGAGAGAAAAGAATCATTCTGATCCAATCTTTTAACAAGTAACCTAGCAAAGTATCACAAACACATTCCACACGTTGGGTGCTGTGATGCTTTTACCTGTACAGTTCGTCCTGTGGGGTGATACAGTGCCCTCCACAATTGTTGTCACCCCTTGTAAAGATTAGTAAACAGGGTTAGAAAAAATGCACCTTTTGGCAAAAATGACTTTTAATTGAGATAAATTTATTCAGAGCAAATGAAATCCCTCATCAAGAAATCATTATTTTCAACAAAAACACACGAGGCACAATTTTTGGCACCCCTGTATTTAATACTTTGTACAACCTCTCTTTGCCAAAAAAAACAGCACTGAGTGTTTTCCTGTAACCTTTTATAATGTTGGAGAATACGGAGAAGGGCTTTTGAGACCATTCCTCTTTACAGAATCTTTCCAGATCATCCAGGGTCCTTGGCCCTATCTTGTGCACTCTCCTCTTCAACCCCACAGGTTTTCAATGGGGTTCAGGTCAGGGGACTGAGATGGGCATGGCAGAACCTTGATTCTTTGGTCAGCTAACCATTTTTGTCTTGATTTGGACATGTGCTTTGGGTCATTGTCCTGCTGGAAGATCCAGTGATGAGTCAGTTTCAGTTTCCTGGCAGAGGCAGTCAGATTTTTACTTAAAATGGCCAGGTATTTCATGGAGTTCATGATGCCAAGTCCCCTAAAAAGGTTTCCAGGGCCTTTGGAGGAAAAACAGCCCCCGCCATTACAGAACTTCCACTACATTTTACAGTTGGGAGGAGATTCTTTTCATTATAGGCATCTTTCTTTTTACGCCAAACCCATCTTGACTGTTTATTGCCAAAAAGCTCAATTTTTGTTTCATCAGACCATAGAACATGGTTCCAGTCAAAGTTGTAGTAGCATTTTGCAAAATGCTGGCACTTACGTTTGTGGATAACTGACAGAAAAGGCTTTTTACTGGTATACCTTCCAAACAATCTGTTGGCATAGAGGTGGCGTCTGATGGTGGTTTAGTGAGACTTGGTAACCCCAAGATGTTACTTTGTCCTTAGGCAGCAGTGATCCTTGGGGATTTTTTTGGCCTCTCTTACTATCCTCCTCACTGTACGTGGGGGCATAATAAACTTGGGTCCTATTCCAGGCAAGTTTGTAACAGTTCCAGTTAACCCATTTAATCCCGAATAAAAAAGAAGAAATAAAATATACAGATCATGTGTCATTACCCACTCTTTGAAATAATCGTGATTTTTTTTTTTATTTCATGGTAAAGTAGGTAAAAAACTGAGTTTTATGCTCGGTCACAATAGTGACCGGTGGCATAATGTGTATACTGAATTATCATATTTATCACATGCATAGATATTGGGTTTGTCACAACAACGACATCTCTGGAACCAGTGCATGGTGTTGACTGGCCAGGGAGGTGGTTTGTCATATCTTGCCTGATCTGATCATATCCAGGACCTCACTCAAAGTAAAACTAAAATAATAATAAAAAAAAAATACAGAGTAGAAAATTAGGCAGAACAATTTTTAATTAATGTATGTATGTATAAATGTAGACGCACTTTGCCGTTAACATATTTACTTATTTTATGACAACACTGGACAGAGTTAAGTATTTGCAAATGTAGATATCAATACTAGACACCTTAAAGATAATGTGTACTAAAAATAATTGTCCTATTTTTGTTTTAACACACCTTACAAACAGCTTGTTTGAGGGATTTGATGTAGCCATCCTTTTCTCATGGTGCAGCCAGAGAATAAAAAGCTCTGATCATGTGACAATTTATCCTGATCATGTGACACTGCACATATTTCACTGAGACATTTTATTTTTTCAATATTTGCAGAAAATGCATTGATATTTAATACAGAAACATTTTTAGGGCCTTATCAATGATACAGTTTTTTTTTTCGGTCACTATTGTGACCGATGGGATTAAATGGGTTAGTATCCACTTTTTAATTATTGCTCTAACTGTTGGAATGGGCATTTTCATGCAAGTAGCTATTTTTTTATAACTATCCCCACACTTATGAAGGTCAACACACTGCTCTCTCATTTGGTTTGTGGGTTCTCTTGTTTTTCCCATGTTGATGGACGACTAAGAGAATTTGGCCTCTGTGTCATCCCATTTTTGAACCCCAGTTAATCAGGAAGTTAATACAGCTGATTACAGCTGGAAAGTCCTTACACACTCCAATCAACCCAAAAACATACAATTTAAGTGGGAAACGTGCTTCAGTTAAGTTGTGTTCACAATAATTGCCAGGAGTGACAATTGTGCCACATGTGTTTTTGCTGAAAAATAATCATTTCTTCATGAGAGATTTGTTTTGCTCTGAATAAATTGATTTTGATTAAAGGTTGGATTTTTGTAATTTTTCAGCGTGAGATGAAGCTACTTCGCCAAAAGGTGCATTTTTTTCTAACCATGTTTACTAATCTTTACAAGAGGTGCCAATAATTGTGGAGTGCACTGTATCTGTAACTATGCTTTTGTCCTAACATGGCAATTGTAACAGCCTGAAGAATATTTTTGTCTTTAACATTTTTATTGCTTTATTTAATATACTTTGCATTAACAGTTGAACAGTAGAACAGTAGTGCTGAGCAAGTCAACTCTGGTCAGTTCACATATGGTTTGCCAGCTGGTGTTTTTTTGTACAAACCACTCTTTCATTTACAAGAAGGAGTGTTTATGATGTCCTTAACTAGTGCTTTAGACAGCTCTCAGTGTGGGCAGGTTCAGCATTCGGTTTTTGCTCAGTATTTACTTACGACATGCTCTGATTCCACCTCTTAGTGCCCAGAGCAGGTTGTAGGGGGTATCTATGGTGTGCTGAACAGGAAGCGAGGTCATGTGTTTGAAGAGTCTCAGGTCATGGGCACACCCATGTTTGTCGTCAAGGCCTACCTGCCAGTCAACGAGTCATTTGGTGAGTGAGATGATTACCTTCTTCTGGAGATGGAGATGTTCAATGCCAGGGACATTCATGTTGTTTCCTTAATGTGACCGTATGGTGAGAAATCGAATGTACTTAAACATTGCTTTGCTGATTGTCTACACTTGATTCTTTCATGAACTGTTGTTTAGATTTGGATTTATCAGTCCAATTATTTTTCTCCAGGTTTCACAGCTGACCTTCGCTCCAACACAGGCGGTCAGGCCTTTCCTCAGTGTGTGTTTGACCACTGGCAGATTTTCCAGGGCGACCCCAAAGATGCCACCTCCAGACCTTCCCAGATCGTTGCAGAGACACGCAAACGCAAGGGCCTGAAAGAGGGCATCCCTGCACTCGACAACTTCCTAGACAAATTATAAAGAACGACTTTACTTCCTTTAATCCTACCTCACCCATACTTCCACCCCTCTCTCTCCCCATTTCTCTTTTCTATTCCTCTCTGGCAGTACATACTCCTCCCTTCCTTCAGTTCCTTCCTCTTGTCCACTCCCTCTTCCAAATGTAGCAGCAAGGGCAGGACTGCACATAGCACAAAAGCACCATGACACATTTCCACAACAGAAACACATCCTAGGGCACATGATGAAGCTTAAAGTGGTTTAAAAAGCTTGCAAATCCTAATAAACTATCAAAAGATCATTACAATTTGTGGTTTTCTTGTCCCAGAATGAAAGTAGAGAAAGTCACACGTTGAATTTACCCTTTAGGAAGGACATGAAACTGATACCAGGTATCTACATCAGAGCAAAATATGATGGATTGTATACTGGAGATAAAAAAGGATTTTGATCCAATCCCATAACAAATGTAGCCTAACTTAACACACACATCATGTGCTTTTGTGTTGTTGGTTGTGTGTTTCTTCCTGTGAGGTTGTGGAGTGTTCGCACATGATAGACTACCATTGTAAGCTTTAAAAAAAAAGAAAAGTCAGTTTTACATGACTTCTCTTTGGAAATGTAAATCCCATTGAATTAAACAACCAGTTTAATGTTACTGTGCCTAAAACTGAAACATGAGATCTGTTCTGATTTGATTTACATTTTTAAAGACGTTTCTTACCTATTTTCCAAATTAAAATTTTAAGGGCATACATAGCCTTGTTTGCCATTTTTATTCCTAAGGATAAAATGCTGTTTAATAATCAAAATAATCTACATATTACTCTTTAATTACTACAATCTAATCTGTAGTGAGAGCCCTAATCATGTTATGTCAACATGCAAACTTGATTCCAGATACAAAACAAAGTTTCAAAGCAGATACAAACCAGGTTTATTTATTATGCTACTTGTTATGCAGAAAATTAAATATATCGGCAAGAAAAAAAAGGCAAAAAAAAAAAAGAAAAGAAATAGGGGTTTCTGTGCAGTTTCGATTCAAAGTCCCCTTACATTCAGGTTATTACAAACGTTCAGCTTCTGCTAGAATGATTTACACTTGCATACACATTTAACAGCCATTGTTTGAACATTTTTCCACACAAGTGGTGATGTCAGTACGTTACAGTTTTGTCCCGGTTAGAAAGACCCAAAACCCCATGTTGTGCTCCCCGCAAACAGCAAGGCAAGACAAAAGAGAGGGTTCTAAACAAGATGCTGTCAAGCTAGAGAGCAATCAGTGATAAAACAGTTACTTAACCCCAGTCGACGCTGCGTTGCATTGAGACATTAGTCAGCCTGTTAACTGGGGTCTTGGAAAAAACTGATTTAAGATGAGGAAAAGACTTCAGCCAGCATAAAAATTAATCACAGAAAGCCAGTCAACCAAGCGCTTGCTGGTGAAGTTGTCTCATTTACCAGGAGACATATTTCGCTTTTAAAATAATAATAATAATAATAATAAACAATACATTTTTATTCATTTTTTTTACTACTCACACAAAGACTATTTTGGGAACCTTTAAAACTTCACGTATCAATGAAGTTTCACATTCTTCAGGTGATGTAGACACAGTAGACACAGAAAGACAATTTCAACAACTAGATTTGTAACAATCTGTTCAAACAGTTGTCTTTGTAATGGCCTATGTTATAACTCACATTTGAAGTAAGTCACCATCGAGAGGGGGATTCGATACATTAGGCACCACTAAAGCAGAGGGTGGATACTCCACCCAGTGCACGCTAGTTCTCAAAACAGTCTAATGCGATATACAGAACTGCATGCATAGTTTAGGGTGATTTGGTATGGTTTTGCCTCCTAGAAATGGTGATAATAGATTTTGTAGGCTCCACTCACAAATGTTTCTTTCCATAGTACCTTTTACAAGGCTGCACAGGATGTTGGCAAAATTTTAAATCAGCATAATGAAAAAGCGTAGTGCAGTTTAATCTGAAGACCAACATCTGGAATTCTTATTTATTACAAATCATGTCTGGTATCCTTTTATAAGACCACACAATTAGCTTGATCAGGTGTATTGATATTTATTTATTTATTTATTTATTTAAGGATTTTAGGGACAGGCTAAGCAATAGTTCACATCATAGCCAACACCACTGGCTACCTTTAGCACGGCTTATGTCATCTGAAAAGATATGCCGAGAACATTTTCTTTGCCATATATATATATATATATGTAATTTTTTCTTGGATTGAATAGGATTTTTGCCAACATTCTATAAAGCTTGTCCAACCTCACAACAGTTTCGATGAAAGAACACATTTGTTGGCAGGGCATGGACAATACAGTAGAGCGCAAGCTTGTCAAGTGGCTTCTAAGGGAGCATTCTATTCAAGCACAATAATTTGGCACAAAAGGCGAGGGAATCTGACGGTTCCCCAGTGTTCTAGAATGGCTTCCGTTTATAATGTTACTTCTCCGCCCAGCGTAAGTAGGCACAAAAGAGATGTGAATATGCTATTAATCAGTCAAAATAACACTCCATGTATGAGGGGGGTGTTTTAATCTGAGGAAAGTTTTCACTTATCTCAAGTAAATGCATTTAACTCACAAAGTAGCTGTTAAACACACTTGCACTTCTGTTAAACAGCTTCAGGTCAGTCATAGCAGTAAAAAAGTGACTTGTTTAGGTCCATCAAAATGGACCTTTAATGCCAGGACAATGTTTGCTCCTTCTCAACAGTCCACAACTTTTCCTTCGTAGTTACTGTAAAGCAAGCCGATTATTCCTGCTTCCACGTCTGAGGAAAAGTCCCGGGGGGAGGGGGGGGGGGGCGTGGTCTCTGTGTAGCACCACCATCCGCTACATTAGTCATCAGTCTCAGTTCTTCCAAATATTTATAGTGCATTAAACAAAATAGGAAGTCCACCATTGAGCTTTTTCTGACTCAGTCCAGAAGAGCCCCCTATTCTTGGGACCCTAAAAAAAGGAAATCAAAGGTCACTATGTATAGAAGATGACCTCAGGGATCTGTCCATCTTCCACAGAAGTGCCATTGTTGTTGCCGGCAGCGTAGCAGAAAGTGAAGCAGGTTTTGGTGCCGGACCCCGAGGACTCATGTGTAACCTTCCGCATGCCTTTGGTACCATAATGCGAGTCTGGACCCTGAGAGACCACAGAAACACATAATTTCAATATTATTTCTATTCAGTTTATAAGTATTTTAAACCATTTTAGTATTGTGTGCATATGATTAAATTATATAAAATCACAGATGATTCAGCTGTATTGACTTCAGAAAGTTAGGAATGCTATGTTATGTTAATTATGTTAATTACAGTAGGCATTTATTTAATAGCCAAAACAAATTCTAATGCAAAAGTAAAAAATAGTATATTTCAGTGTATTTTAAAACATTTAAATCTTTGAATCAAAAAGAAAAACTGAAAAAACTGAATCATAATTATTTCTGTAAGAATCATAATCCAGTTGAATTTGATGATACATTCACATCCTTGTTAAAAATCAATTAACTGTAGGTTGGTAACATTAATCACTGCAAAGGGGTGGGCGATATATCGAATATACTCGATGTATCTCGACTTGTTCCATGTGCAATGTAGTAAATGACTAAATCGTGACTACTGAGTATAAATCCTAACTTTAAACAGACAGCATGTACTTCGCTTAGGAGTTTCGCTTCTCTGCCCTCTCACAGCAAACAGCTCACTCCCCCGCCCATCCTTAAAACTCGGAAGGCATGCACCTTTTGTACCGCTTTAAGCAGACAGCTCAACCCCCCTCAACCACCACCTTCCCCCCTCCCATCCAGAAAACTCTCCTAGCGCATGCGCGTTTTGTAAAGCTCACGGCCCCATTAACAAAACATACTGCAAAGGATGTGGTCCCACTTAGTATAGTGGAAAAGTCAGGATTCAAAAATCTCATAAAGACACTTGACCCAAGATATCAACTGCCTGGTCGCATTTTTTTGCTGAAAACGGCTACTGGAGTTTTCAGTGACAGACACGGTGACCAACCAGCTAATAATTGTGAGCCGAGCCACTTCTCCACAACTGCAGATATGTGGTTCAGCAGAACGTGTGAACCATATCACAGTTTAACAGTACATCCACGAGTTCGTGCCTCCAAACGCGCTTTTTTCCTGGATGATCATACAGGAGACAGGGGCCGAAAGATGTTCTCATGTCATGGAACTTGTCAGAAACTCGTCTAGTGTGCATCACAACGGATAATGGGGCTAATATTAGTCAAAGCCGTGAGCCTGAATTAATGGACAAGACTACAGTGTTTTAGCCACTGGCTGCACCTTGCAGTTGGTGAGTATTTGTTTAGGTTTGCCTCCTCCTAATAATAATCATTTTATTGTTTTATTAACAGTCAACAGATAACTAAAAGAGCTTCATAATTTGTCACATGCGTATAAAAACTGTTTAAGAATGTCATTATTTTGTAATAATATAAAAAATTGTGTGGGTATTTTATTTTTTTATGCAAATAAAAATGTGCAAAATAGGTTAGGCTTATATTGCCAGAAAATATTTGGTCTAAGTTTTAAATCTGTGTGAGATTTATTAATAATTATTATTGTATAATAATAATAATAATAATAATAAGGGGTGTTAGATAGTGTAGATAGTGTTAGACTGACTGGCTGAGGGAAAAGTAAGATGTGAGGCAGATGAGGCCATAAGATGTGTTGATTTTGTTGTACAAGACATTTGTCAATTAAAGTGAGATAAGTGAGGCTATTATTGTTTTAGGTCTGAGATGCCTTGTATGTACATTGTCTTAAACGGTATCTTATAGAAGGTTCTATCGTTGTTCTTGCTGAAGCATTTTTTATTTTTTCCCTCAGCATATTAGGTCATATTTTTGATTGCTGTTTGACCATTATTACACAAGTACATTGGAAAAAATAAGTAAAAGAGACACTGAAAGTCTGTCATGTTGATAATTCATTTGCTAGATTAAACTGTGGTTTAAAATAAGGAGTTTGCTGTGTTAAACTTTGTTTAAAATAAAGCATTTACTGTATACATTTTTGCTTAAAATCATTAGACTGTTGTTATTTTATGCAATAAAGGGCAAGATATAGATAGATTGTGTATCATGATATAGCTCACAAATATCACAATATTATTTTTAGGCCATAGCACCTGCAAATCTTCCAAAACTATACAAGACACTGAACAACTGGTAATGAAATATGTTCAGTTCACAGAAGTGTGGCATTTTTCTGCCACCAAGATTTTTTAGCCATGAAATGTTCACCTCGCCAGTAAATCACTAACTTTGCCAAGAAGTGAGGGAGCCCAGGAAGTTGTGTGGCAGAATTTAGTGCCAGAGTGTGCTAAAATGATGGGGTGTGTGCATGTGGAACCTTAGCTGACTGACAAAAGACAAATAGGCCACAGACTGATGTAAATCTGAACCAAACTAAAGTTTTGGCATTATATATAGCATACGTAATCATCAATATAATAAACTATAAAACGTCTAATTTACTTCACGTTCCCTTAGCTTTTCCGAAGTCCTTACATTCTAAAGGAGGCAGAGGAGATACTGATTGAGAAACAAATGGAATGCCTTGTAATACGCAACATGGCATCTGTTTACAGAAAAAGTCCCTCAAATGGGAGAGTCAACAACATATGTTTTTATTTTTTTTAAAAAGTGTTAAGTGTGCCTGGTCAGTCCTACCTTCAGAGTAGCACAGGCTGTGTAATTTACATTAGGCAGAATCTCCACTGGCTCTTTAAACATGACCCTGAAGGTGTTTGCTGATCCGTCACAACTGAAACCTGTGTCGTTCTGACCAAGGATTGTATTACTGTCTGTGTGAATGATCTGAAGGGATACAGAAACATATATATAGGGAACAAAAATGGTTAACACACAGTTTATCACTGTAACAGGTCTGTCATAATGAAGTGTGATTGAGTTGAAAATCAATGTCATGGTCTTGCTATGAATTAGTATTTATTAATTTACACTTCAGACATGTCATTTTAAGCCGTGTTACCCAACTACTCACCCAATTAAGCCTTAATTCAACATACACCAATTATGGCCTAATGTACATAACAAGTTATACTGTACCTGTATGTTGACCTGGTAGTCTGTTGGTCCATGTATGGAACCATATAGGCCAAAACCCACAACAAATATCCTGCGGTTCACTGAGAAGCTAAGAGACAGAGAGAGGGTTATTGTGAGTATATGCAATGTCTTATTTCATCACTGTTTTTTGGACCACACAAACTGTTCCGTTTATTATAAAGCAACATCATCACAGGCTAGACATCATAAGTAGTGTTCAGTAGTGATTCAGCCATAATTCAGCAGTGATACAGAACAAAACAGTTCAAAATTGTTTCCACAGACATCATCAAACCTCATCAGAGGTTTAACATTACAGAGGTTCAACATAAGGTTAAGGTGAGTTGTGTAAAGGTGGAGGAAAAACATTAAGTTGTGCATGAGTGAAAAATAAGTGGATTGCAAACCAGATAATCCAGACAACTAATAGAGAACCTGCTAAAATAAGTGAAAAAGGATATGATTTTTTCAATCTATTGTCAGGTTCTTACGTATTCAATTCTTACGTATAAAAAAACAAAAAAAAAGGCAAGCATGCATACTCTGACAGCATTGTAAATAGACTGCTATGGCATAAAGCCTTAAAACAATTAAAATGGGATTAAGCTTCTATAGCTAATAGTATTTTGTTCACATATGAATGAAGTGAGTGAATGTCTGTATTTGCTCTCACCGAATGCGGTCACTGGTTCCGCTGTATCCCCATCGGCTCTCCACCTGTCCGAAACGCGTAATGCTACACTCTTTCCCACGCAGACAGCAGCGCGGCCGGTCGATAAACTCCACGCGTGGTTTGGGGTTCACTGTAAAGTGCAGGAACAGACTGACCACCTCCCTGTCTGTCAGGATACCCGACTGCGCTGGACCTACACGCAGTGACATTCAAACACTATTGCACCACTTGGGGGGGAAATGAACATGGATTAATAACAAACTGTGGTAACCCAGTGGTTCACAATCCTGGAACCCACTGCCATGCACAATGACATTCAACCCCATTCAGCTAATCAGTAATTACTTCACAAGTAATTAGGTGTGTTAGGTGTGTCAGAGCAGGGAAAGCATAGTCCTCCCCGCGCAAGGAGGTGGGTGCTATCGCTGGGATTGAGAACAACTGGGTATAACCCAAGAGTGACTGGCATGACGCTGTGTACCTGCAGCAAACTCCTCTATGGTCATTAAAGGGAAGCGGATGAGGGTGAGGGCTTTACCCAACACACGCCTCTTGTTCTCAGGTGTGGGCTGAAGCTGCTGACGATGGGCCTCGGCCTCAGCCCAGCGCACGGCAGCACCAAACAAGCGCACTTCCCGCACCCCCAGTGTGTCCCGCTCCAACACAGCGACTAGTGTGTCTGAGAAATATACCAGAATAAATACAGCAAAAATACAAAAGGGTCAATAAGCAGAAATGAACCAAAACTTCTCTTGAGTGAATCCTTACTTTCCTATACACTTAACAAAACAGTAACTTACTTGGACCATATTTTTGTTTCGCTTTTTTCCCCCCACAAGCTGAGCTTTTGTCATGGATAAGATGCTCATGCACAACAATAACGGCAAGTGGCCTTTGGTTTATTGCAGTTTACAGAAAACCGTCTTTTAGATAATAAAGTGAAGTGTTTCTATATTTTTGACTTCTGAGTTGTGTGCAACCCTAGACTATCCACTACATTCAACCTGATCTTTTTCAACCTGATTTGATTCTTTAATTAAGTGACTTAATGTAAGGTGGGAGGCATAAGCATTGTCCAGCCAACTAATAAAAAACAGATATTGGTAAGACTTAATTAATTACTGACATTTTCATTTAACTGTTCTCCCATTCCCATCATACATACCCAGATCTATATCTGTGAAACCCTCTGCAGCCAACGCATCTCCTGTGTTCTTATCGATGTTCTCAAGGCACAGACTAGCAAGCTGAGGTTCATCAAAAAGCCGCGCCTGGAGATACAGACATCATAAATAAATGCAAACAGCATTTATCTCTTAAAAACAACACTGTGATGACTGTGTGAACTGACTCCAATAAAGTTCAAGAAAGGGATTAGAGTAGTAGTCACAAATCCATCCAGAGATCTACCTTCCAGCAAGTTTCACTACATCCAAAATATAACATACCTCATTCAGCTAATCAACTTTTGAAGGCAAAAAAACAGATTGATCAGGAGGAATAAAATGGGGTTAAAGCTAAAGTCTGAAATAAGGTAGATCAACAGAAGCAAGGTTGGTGAACACTGGGTCAGAGGTATGTTGTGCCCACTGTTATTGCTCATAAGCCAAATAAAAATGTAAATTATCATTACTAGATGCATTTTAGTAGAATGGTAAAACGTTAATAAATACATTGATGTTTAGTTTAGTTCATATAACTGCACTGCTTTTCATGAAGCCATTAAAGCTAAAAGAGCAGAGACACCTGAGTGACGTCATGTGTGAGCATTTTTTACAATCAAATGACAAGAAAATGCTCAATGCAAAAAAAAGTTATGAAGGCACAACAAGTTTGATGATTCATTTCAAATACGTAGCATAGTGATACTCATCTAAATAATACGTTTCTACTACTAGTCTCTGATGAGCCAAACCTGTTTGGCGAGTTCTTGATGAGGACTGGAACCCTAACAGCTGCTGTCATTTCTGACACTACTAAAACCCTAAATAAAACAAAAATCTAATTTGTCAATGTTACAGCTCTTGTGAGACATGTAGACAGTATGAGTATTTAATGAGTGGCTACAACTCTAGAGTCTCAAGCAACATATGACATGTGAACATAAACCACTGGTATTGTAACATGCCCCTAATGGACATATTTTGAACTGCAGTAACAAAAATAAAACATACATTTTTTTGAAGGTAAAAAAGTACTTGTTTGAAGACAGCAACAAGTATCCAAAAACAGAAAATTCCTATCTGGGCCAGCCCTAGTTTTTTGTTTAATTTATAAAGAACTGTCTTAGCTACGCTTTATAAAGGTCCAAAATCCATGCCTGTGTTAGGAGCATAAAGGCATTGTCGGCACGCAGGTTCTTCTTGAGGAACTCCACGCAGTGAGCCTCCAGGGCCGGGACGGCATATTTTTTCGCCGTATAAAGAGTGGTCATCACAGTCTCAGGTCCGATCTGCACTTCATCTGAGTACAAAAACCTGGGAATGAGCAAATGTTTTGTGAGGAAATGCTAGCAATGGTTAATATAGTGAGAAATTATTTAAGGACATATAATAAGGGCATAGATCCATTTCTCACTTGAGCAAGGCCAAAAAAGCAGCAGGTTCAACATCAGGCAGCTCTATTTCTGTCGAAGTGGTGGCCATGCCACCATTAAACATGGCATCAAATACGGCACTGCCAACTGCCAACACAAACCTACAAACACAATGACACAGACAAGCAAGGTTTTTATAGTGATTTACTGTTTAATGACACCATTCATCTTTTTGGCTGCCTTCTACTGTCCCTCATTCAAAAATGCAGTGCAATCTGAAAAAAACATAACTTTGATGTGAACCAGACAGAGCTAAACTGCTGTAGACAGAACACAGACATATAAATGTGTTGATTTTGGTAACATCACAAAATAATTCAAATCAAAACAACCTGCCTCTGCAGCAATCCATGTTTACATGTATGGACGGTATCAACCAAGAGGCACTGTATTTTGAAACTTTTGCGATGTTTAAATTTATCAAACTTTCAGCACCCACTGACTAGTCTACTACTCTACACAAAATAACAATTTGACACTCCCAACATAATGCATCTAATCGGTTTAGGCTTAGTTACCAGACCTACCAGACCAGCTACATTCAAGTTTGTTACAAAGTAAGTGTCCCACACACAAGATTAGACATAAAATTGGATTGTAAGCTGTAAAATTTAACTGCTATATAACAGACAGGCACGTAAATGTGTTGGGGTTTGTGACGTCACAAAATAGTTTATTAAAAACAGCTATCCATATTCACATATAATGGACTGGATCAACAAGGAGTTGCATTTTAAAACTTTTAGCAACGCTTACATACTACATCAAACTTTCAAACCCCACAGTCTAGTCTGGTACACACAATAACAAAGTGACACTCCAAAATAATGCACCCAATCTGCTTAAAGGTTTAGTTACCAGACCTTGAGCTCCCTTAACGTTTGATATAAAGAAATGTCCAGAAAATATTAGAAAGCAGCGAGTATTGACCTGTGTGCAGGTATCCGCTGGACCCCGAGCCCTTTCCCCACCAGAAAGTGGACGTCGCTGAGAACCTCGTTATTGAAGAGGAAGGCGAACCTCTCCTTCACCGTGCTTTTCGTGGCTTGCCAGTTGTAGACGGGCTCTCTGTACACCAGAACCGCTGCTGCAGCCGGAGCTGCCGAAGAGATGGCCGAGTGTGGGGCTGGAGCTGCTGTAGCGGGGGATGAATTGGAGGTCGAGCCTAGCATGTTGGAGGCTACGCCGACCATGGATCCACCGATCGCCCCCGCCACAGCGGCGCCCTGAGCTGCGGCCTGCGGAAGAGAGTTTCTCATGTTAGGGGGCAGACCCGACCCGACACCGGTGCTTTCAGGGCCGCTAGGCCCCGACTGGGGGTTCGAGCGTCTTGCTCCACTCTGTGAGCCTCCGGTCGTCCCCCCAGAACCTCCTCCGTTGTTTGTGGCCAAAATGTACGGACTGTTGCTCGGCTGGCTGTTCCCCAGAGGTCCCGGAGGGGAGAAATTCAAACAGGGCGCTCGGCCACTGTTGTCTCCAGCAGCCATCTTGGAGTTCTCCGAGGCGAGCAGACCCGCAGGGGGTTAATCCAGACACTCCCGGGGAGGAGGACCACCACCAAAAGACACTGTAAAGGACTTTATCAACTTAAAATCACACATAATTAGAAAAAGAAAGTCAAAAGTTTTTTTTTTTTTGTGGTAAGATTTTCAGTAGAGATGGCAACACTGTACCAATCTTGCACCATGGCTACTATCGTACTATATTCCATGTGCAGATACTATATTATATGGTTAGATGCATAGAGTGGAAGCTCCATATCAAAATTTATTTGAATGCA